>JAHRHZ010000132.1:2302030-2381462 GCA_024137785.1 Ginglymostoma cirratum
GCCTCCCCCTCTCTCCCTATTTATTTCAGAACCCTCTTCCCCTCCCCCATTTCTGATGAAGGGTTTAGGCCCGAAACGTCAAGTTTTCCTGCTCCTATGATGCTGCTTGACCTGCTGTGTTCATCCAGCCCCATGCTTGTTATCTCGGATTCTCCAGCATCTGCAGTACCTTTTATCTCTCTTACCTAAGCAGAACTAAGATTTAATTGAATTTATTCCCTGAATTGCTTCATGATTTCCATTCCACATATTTTTCTTTAGTTTTCATGTTTTCCTTTGTCCCCATCCAAATCCAGATTTATTTTTGTTTGGACCAGAATAGCCACAATCAAAAATGAAATTGCCTGTTATCATTTGATATTTTTTGATGATCTGGGTTCCAAATCTGTTTTCTTCAGTTGCCTGGAGAGCAAGGCCATTGAGACATCTTATCTATTTTCCACTGATGGGATGTAGTTATGAAACCCCTTCGAGAAAGATTGGGTGATTGAAACTAAACAAAACGTTACCATAATTATGCAGGTTAAAAACATAGAACTGTGTGCTATGTAACAAATGGTAGTAAACACAATTCATTTAAAACTGTGAAATGTTTGGCTCCATCATATGCTATGATGTCATAAATAGCCTCGACACTGCCAGAGAAATGGCTGTGTTTCACTGTGGACTGAGGGTTTGAAATGCATTTTAGACCTAGTTGCCAAAATTGGGATTATAGAGAAACTGAGCAAGTATGAGGAGCCAAATGGTCGTCATTTCTTGGGTACAGGATCATTTTTGAGTGTTCAAATTATATGCTTTTGGTGCATCACACCATCAACAGACAGGTGGTGAAGGTGCTTACAGCCCATATTTCAGGAACTTTACATGACTTCATGAAATGCCCCTTTTGTTATGAGCATATCCAATTACATAAGTTGTGGTTAATGTAAAAGGAATGGCTAAGGTGCAGGACTTTTTGTTATGGATTTGTTGTAAATTACTGAAGAAGTCAAGTGGCTCCGACCCAGTAAACTAGTTTTCAGCCTTGATTATATGACCCGCTGATGGTTTGCTGTTTTCTATTGCCTTCAAAATGATGAGTTACAAGGGTAACCCACATATTTGCAAATAGGAAAAAAGCTTTTTGTCTCCCCAGTCAGTATACATCCTATAGAATCTTGCTTCTGATTTAGGATATATCAAGATAAAACTCAATTCATAGTTGTGTTAAGGCTATGAACAAAGCAATTTCACGTTTGTTTGTGAAATGCAAAGTTATTCACTTCATTAGTCTACTGGTGATATCTGGCTTAAAAGACTTAATTAAAGACTTGGTCCTTTTTAACTTTTTGGTGAATGCCCTGTTTCATGATCATAAAACATTGAGGTTAGTTACTGGAAATCAGGAGTTTCTCTTTTCTTTAAAAGTCTGAAATACTGTAGCACTAGTATAAATAGATGAAAATTCTGTTAAAGACTATCAGTCCATCAGTTATGTGGTATTTCATCTTTGAATTTTGTGTTGCATCGTCATGCAAATATAGAATTTTGAAGGGTTTAGAAAAAGTGCAGTAACATGACAGTGATTAAAATATTAGTAATGCATGTGATGCAAGTTTATTACTTTGCATATATTTGTTGAAGTCTGTTAATACTTTTGGATTGTTAAGTTTTGCACGAGTTCTGGTGTATGCCAGAGCTGGATATGAGTTTTTTCTGATGAAGGGTTTAGGCCCGAAACGTCAAGTTTTCCTGCTCCTATGATGCTGCTTGACCTGCTGTGTTCATCCAGCCCCATGCTTGTTATCCTGGATATGAGTCTGCCTTCTGAGTCCACTGGCTATCAATATTTTTTTGGATTGTAAAATTAATGCATGCTAGCGTGCTTTCACTTTCCAAAGGAATGAATCAGGATAAAGATAACTGAAAAACACAAATAAGTAATGTTGAGAAGAGCTTGATTTTGATTATTTTGGAATGTGACAACTCGTGATAGCAAAGCTTAATTTTGTCACTTCAAAATCAAGGATGTAACAGATAATTACGATATTTGAGTGATGCAAAATAACGAAATATAATATGATCTGGTTTAGCAGTGTTTGGTATCTAGAAGCCTTATCTGGCTTGACAGATGCTGAGAGGTTTCTACCCTTTGACGGTTGTTTTAATGGCATGTTTTAAAAGAGCACATTTTCACATGGCTTCATCCTCCGATATTTTGAGGCAATTACAGTTTTATTTTGAAGGAGAACATTGTTATGCTGAATGCTAAAGTCCTCGGAATCTTTCCTCCATTTAAAACTTCTCAAGGTAAAAGAGAAATGAATAAATTAAAATCAGGAAGGTATAAGTTCCATACTGAAACTAGAACACTCTGCAGTGACACTGGTTGAAAAGGTGCCTCTAGAAATTTAGACCTACGATGAAAAACAGTGGTACCAAAATTGAGGACTAAAAAATAAAGCTTCCACCAGTTTTTCAGTTCTCTTTTTCTGACATGTTTCTGTATAGATTTGCAATCTCTTATTAGTGTGGAGATTCTCAGTCTCTTGGGAAATTGGAGCCAAAAAAACGAATTACTTCTGGCAGACAACAAATATTTTCATGTCTGCAACTTGTCAGCCTTTGATTCTGAGGTTTTAATTTTGAGACTTGCTTTCCAACGCCTGAAGTTATTAAATTATTTAATGGGATGCTGTAAAACTCATAACAATTCTATATGCTTTTTGCTCTTTTTATTTAAAGCATGCCTCTTACGAACCCTGTATTCGAGTCAATATTATCTAACAGCTGAGCAGTATTATTGACCTGCTTAACAATTCACCTTGTTCAAATACAATTGTGCACTGCTGTCCCATTTACTAGTTTTGGGCCACCCATCCTCTTGTGAAACATTTTTATTTCTGGGTATTATTTAGTTGCATTTCTTAACGTCAACCAAGCTTCAGTGCTTTGAGTATCCAATTAGTTGCAGAGAGAAAAAGAATCAAAACTTGCTGTGTCTAATCGAGGTACTTAAATATGACGCTACAACTGCAGTTCTGACTGGTAAATCTTCTAATTTCTAGAAGACTAGCGACATTGCATAAATCCGCCAGTCAGGTGGCGGAATCTTCGAACACAAGTGTTGTGATATTTATATATGTATGCAGTGTTGAGGAAGAGCAGATTGCGTGTTACTTATGTAGCTAGGATGCTGCCCCTTTTAAGAGAGCTGATCAGATGACCCAGAAGGGCGGAGTTTGGGCCTGCGTACAGCCGGCTGTGGAGGTGTGGACATAGTAAATAGTGTTCCAGTTCAGATTTACAATTCGTCTACCTTGTGTACAATTTCTGGTTTCCAAGTAAGCACGAAAATAACAGTGGGGGGGCATGCTATTTGGAAATAATTATCAGTCCAGAGCCTCAGTTGATTGTGCATTTCCTGACATTTGTTGTAGTCTTCCTTTTGCTGCTTGAACAAGATGGCATTTCTACAGTTTTATACATATTCATATCAAGTAGTGAACGTTTGTGTGTTTTTAAGAGGAAAAAAGGGTGGTAATTTGGTGTGTAACAGCATCAGTTCATGGTTGTAATGCAAGCTATTTTAAAGGACTGACTTGATTTAATTATATTCATTTTATATTATTGAAAACCTAAAACAGCTGATCTGTCCATATTGAGGAGGATTCTGTCAGTAAATGTAAAGACAAGGAAGAAACAATACAAGATGAGTATCAAATGTTAACAGTTTGTTGTCATTTAGAACAGGAACAGGAACAAAAACAAGTTGCTGGAAAAGCTCAGCAGGTGTGAAGTAAAAATCTGTTAATGTTTTGGGTCCGGTGGCCCTTCCTCGGAACTCCATATAGGAGCAGGCCCTTCAGCTCACTGTTTGCACTGGCTAAATTAATCCTATCTGCCTGCACATGGGCAGTGTTCCTCTATCCTCTACCTAATCATCTAACTTAAACGTTGCTATTGTATCTGCTTTTACCACCATCACCCTCTGAGTAAAAAGAAATCTTGCCTTGTGTACATATATATCTCCTTTAAACTCTGTACCTCTGCCCTTAAACATCTGAAGGTTACTTCTAAAAGTTGCTTAAAAAGATGGGAAACGAGGCAGCTGCTAACATGGATCCTGAAGCATAACGCCATTCTATTTGGTCCAATTAGCCTTTGCTGGCATTTTGTCCTCCTCAAACAAGCCTAGGAGAATGGCAAGCACAGCATTTGATTAGGTAGATACTGGAGAAAATGCAGCAAGGTACTTGAGCTGAATGGCCATTTCCTGTGTTGTGGCATGGCTAATTAACTTTTATAAGGATCTCAAAATCAACTGATTTGAGCATGTTTTTTTACAAATTTGAGACTTTTCGCATTAACAGTGTTTAAGCTGTTCTAATTAGATCTATGGAAGGATGCAGGAGAAAAAGATTGTCTTAAGGTTTGTGCGCAAGTTGGAAAATAAGGATGGGCAAGGTAAACTATAGCTGCTGTGTGAAATTTTTGTATGCCAAATCTTTAGAATTGTATCCTTGTATGGGATTGCATTGAGAAGTACCAACATAAGCTGGACACTGGTAAATTAGGGATCTTCTGTATAGTTTAGATGCTTCCAATTCAGTAAATGAGCTTCGCACCCCTGTCAGCTTGTCCATCCTGCTTCTACCTTTTTCTCAAATCCATAAACAAGACTGCTCAGGCTGACCTATAGTTTCTGTTCTTGCCCATGGATCTTATTTCTTTCTACCTTGATTACATTTTCTCTTCCTTGTCCAGTTCCTTTCCACAACTGACATCAGATATTGCCAAGACCAGCTGTGCTGCTCTTGTGAAACAGTCCGCTCGATGAATCATTGTCCATGAAAGTCTGCTGATCAAACTTGAAGATGGACTTAAGGAATTCCATCTAGCCACTGACACAGCTAATGTTTGACTCAGTGACTATGCGCATTGTAAACAAACCTAAGTGGGTACATACAGGAATGAGATGACAAGCAACAGAATAGTATAAAATTAGTTATGATACACATTGGCAGCTGGCATGCGGAATAATGGACATTACTGGGTTGGTTGAGATCTAAATTTTTACTGTGACGCAAATTCTCATTTATTGGAATGTTTGTAATCTTTCATGCAAACTATTCCTGCTCCGAAGAAGATTGAGAACCAGAGACCACAAATTTAGTGTTTTGCAAAAGTATTAAATCCAAGGTGAGGAAGAAACTGTTTCGCACAGTGAGTACTTAGGGTGTTGAATGCACTGTTTGGAAGTGTGGTGGAGGCAGGATTCAATTGGGATATTCAAGAGGGCATTAGACAATTATTTAGATAGAAACAGTGTACAGAGGAAAATATGGGCAATTTACACTGAGCCAAAATGCTAAGAAAGCCAGCACAGACACAATGGGCCAAATGACCATTTTCTGCACTGTAACATGTCAATAATTCTGTAGGCAGGACCTGGTAGGATTGCCATTGGTGAGTTGTTCTAAGTCCATAATTCAATAAATTTCTTGAAATAAGTTTTTACACTTTGCTATTTTGAATTGAAAGTTAAGGTGTTAAGGTTTCTGGTTTATTACCGTAACCACTAGTATATGCTGGTTTGGTTGAAATCTGCCAGTTGTATTTTCTCATTCATAACTTTAAGTGGCCAATTTCCTCACTAAAGCTTAATTTTTTTTGTGTTACAGTTTCTTTGTAGGCTGGAATGTAATGTTTACTCTCTAATTCAATTTGTTAATATGGAACAAAAATAATTCACAATTTTATTACTGGCCCTTATTTTTAAACTGGCTGTATGACCTGAATGAGATTTCAAATCTATACTTAAGAGTCCTGAAATCTGATTTTTCTGTGTAAAGAATCACATCAATATAATTCAAATAGTAATTCAAATAGTAATTCAAATTCTAACCCATTTTTATTGGATCTGTAATACGTATTAACAAGTTGATAACTTTTGCCTACAAGCTGTAATGCTGTTGACTGTTAAAGGATTAGCTTGCATAGAATTGTTGATTCTGAGTGGAATCTAATTCAAATTTAAAAACTTGACCACTTACTCCAGTGGCGTGTAGTAACATCTCTGAACAGGTTGATTTAGAAAATATCTACCTGGTCTCTATTCTCAACTTTTGGTAATCATTTTGGCTTGAATTCTGGCCACCTGATCCAGAGTTAAGAAAACTGTTGCAAGAACCCTGTAGGTACTGTATTGTAGACTGAATTAAAAGCTATCTGCATAAATTGTCACTAACCCACAGCAAGTCATACTGCCAAAGCATTGTTGCTACATGCTGAAGTATACATTTGGTGAAATAGTGCTGTGGAGTTAGTGCACAAACTGCCCAAAATTATGACGAATTTGACCCATTCATTGTTCTTTAGAACTTCACAGATTACATTGACATCTACTAAGCTTCATTTTGGAACACTCAAATATTGTGAATCGTATGGAATTTCCAGGAATTTTTCCAAATAGTGGTTGTTCCTATGCAAACTAAGATTGACTATAACAGGCATCAGTCATGTCTGACCCCTTTGTCTCCTAATGCCCAAAAATGGAATCGTACATTAAACTTGAAATGTCTGAATGACTTGAGTAAGTAAACCAATCTGCTGTGCAAATCAGATGCCAAGAGGAAACCAAAAATATCTTAGAGACATGAGTTTATACTTACTTGAACGTCGAACAGTACAGCACAGTACAGGCTTTTCAGCCCACTACGTTGTGCCAAACTTTTACCCTAAACCTGTCTGTCTAACCTCCACCCCTACCTTACACTATCATCCATATGACTATCTACTAGCCGCTTAAATGCCCCTAATGAAGCCGACTCCATTACCGTCCAACAATGCATTCCACGCCCCGACCACTCTGAGTGAAGGACCTACCTCTGACGTCTCCCCTATATCTACTTCCACTCACCTTAAAACTATGCCCCCTCATAATACCTACCTCCACCCTAGGAAAAAGTCTCTGGCTGTCCACTCTATCTATATCTCTGATCATTTTGTACACCTCTGTCAAGTCACCTCTCATCCTTCGTCATTCTAAAGAGAAAAGCCTGAGTGCTCTCAACCTTTCTTCATAAGACCGTCCATCCATTCCAGGCAACATCCTGACAAATCTCCTCTGCACCTTTTCCAACGCTTCCATGCCTTTCGAGGCGACCAGAAGTGGACGCAATACTCCAGATGTGGCCGAACCAGGGTTTTGTATAGCTGGAGCGTAACTTCACGGCTCTTGAACTCAATCCCTCTATTAATGAAATCTAACACACCGTATTCCTTCTTAACAATCTATCCACCTGGATGGCAGCTTTCAGGGAACTGTGCACATGAACCCCAAGATCCCTCTGCTCCTCCACACTGCCAAGAATCTTTCCGTTAACCCTGTATTCTGCTTTCAAGTTTGTCCTTTCAAAATGAATCACCTCACACTTTTCAGGGTTAAATTCCATCCACAACTTCCCAGCCCAGCTCTGCATACTATCAGTGTCCCTTTGTAACCTAGAACAGCCCTTCGCACTATCCACAACTGGACCCACCTTTGTAATGTCCAAGAACTTAGTAGTCCACCCTTCCACTCCTACGTCCAAATCATTTTCAAAAGTTACAAATAGAAGAGGACCCACAACAGATCCTTGTGGTACACCACTCGTAACTGAGCACCACGTGGAATATTTTCCGTCCACTACCACCCTTTGTCTTCTATGGGTCAGCCAATTCTGAATCCAATCTGCCACATTTCCCCGTATCCCATGCCTCCTTACCTACTGCATGAGCCTACCATGGGGAACCATTTCAAACGCCTTAGTTAAATCCATGTAGACCACATCCACTGCTCCACCTTCATTCACATGTTTGGTCACCTCTTCAAAGAATTCAATAAAGGTTTGTGAGGCATGATCTACCCCTCACAAATCCATGCTGACTATCACAAATCAAACTGTGCCTATCCAAGTGATCGTAAATCTTATCTCTCAGATCCCTTTCCAATAATTTGCCCACCACTGAAGTAAGACTAACTGGCCTGTAATTTCCGGGGTTATCCCTGTTCCCTTTTTTGAACAAAGCAACGATGTTTGCTACGCTCCAATCTTCCAGCACTATACCCGTTGCCAGTGAGGACGAAAAAGTCATCACCAAAGGCCCTGCGATCTCTTCCCTCACTTCCCATAGAATTCTTGGATAAATCGCATCAGGCCTGGGGGACTTGTACTAGGAATTTTGAGGAACTTGAAGATAGACATCTTCCTTACTAACATCCACATCCTCTAGCCTAGCATTATTAAATTGAGTAGGTGATCTAATTTCTTTTGAAAAAATTATGCTGGTTTATTTTGTGTATAAAATGTGAAATCATGGATAAGAGATACATAAATAACAGCATGTAACAAAATAATGTTTTTTTAACTTTCTGGGAAGCTGCTTTTGGAAGATAAGCATTTCAGGCAAAACATTGGATTACAGTACAAAGATCTGAGGTAGAATATCAATGTCTATGACGAAGTTGTACTTCATTCAAAATTATGAAAGCACTTAATAAGATGAGAGATCTGAAAGTGGAGACTGGCAATTATGACATCTCTCAAATGAATTGGTGCCCTCCATTCAGTTACTTTGCGTACGTAGTTACTAAATTTGAATGAATTTGTGCAACTGCGTGATTCTATAACCAACTAAGTAGCACTAACCTAGTTAATCAATTAATTCAAAATGTTTGGCCAGCTACTTCCAAAAGACCAAAGTAAAGCAAGCCCCATATGCAAAGTAGTTGTTTGTATGAGGGAAGTTAATTTCTGTGTTATTAGAGAGGTTGTGGAACTTTGAACTGAAATGTGTGTAGTAGCTCTTCACATCATCGACCTATTACGGGTGTTTAAAATTTCTGTGCGTCAGTTTTTTCTAGATTAATTTTAGGCCAAGGTTAAATGCATTTTAATATTTAATTTCTATAATGATAATTGCTCAAAGTACAGCCAAGATAAAAAGCTAAAAATACTTCAGTGAGCAAAGATAGTTGGATAAAGTGGCAAATCGTTTCTTGTGTTAAGGAAACTTGCAAATGATCCAAAGACATGAGCTTTACATTTTGATTTCTACTGAATTAAACTGAATTTGTATTTATTTCACTCCCAAATTGGTTGCACAAAGTTGCAATTGTTAGCATTGAAGTTCATGATGTAAGTTTGTTGCAGCACCCAATTCAGTTTATTTCAGAGTTCGAAGCTCATGTGAGATGCGCTGATTGGTGTTCAGCATCTCTTCTTAGATGAGGATAATTTCTATCAATTATCAGATTGTATCATAGAATCCAGTTTTGTTAAAATTGAGGTGGGAATTTTTAAGTTCTGAACTTGATTTCTGTACATTGTATATTATTAAAGCAAACAAAACCTTAGGGTAGGTAGTGGAAACTCAGGGTAAGTGCAGAATATTAACAGCATTTCAATAAAATATCTCAAGACAAGGCTCAAAAGGTATGAGATATTCATCAGTACTCAATGCTGCATCCTCTGTTTGTTTATGATCTTGAAAGGCACTAGCAAATACCTAATTTATAGATTGGACAAAACTGTGCATTATGGTTGGCAGTAAGGAGATAATCAAAAGATTGAAAGCTGGTTTAGGTAACCTAAGATAACAAGGTGTAGAGCTGGATGAACATAGCAAGCCGAGCAGGAAAGCTGATGTTTCGGGTCTGGACCCTTCTTCAGAAATGGGGAAGGGGATTCTGAAATAAATAGAGAGGGAGGGGGAGGCAGATGGAAGATGGATAAAGGAGAAGATAGGTGGAGAGGAGACAGACAGGCCAAGGAGGCGGGGATGGAGCCAGTAAAGGTGTGTAGGTGGGGATAAGTCAGTCCAGGGAGGACGGACAGGTCAAGAAGGCGGGAACGAGCTGGGTTGGTTTTGGGATCTGGTTGGGGGAGGAGAGATTTTGAAGCATGTGAAGCCCACATTGATACCATTGGGCTGCAGGGTTCCCGAGCTAAATATGAGGTGCTGTTCCTGCAACCTTCGGGTGGCATCGTTGTGGCACTGCAGAAGGCCCAGGATGGACGTGTCGTCCAAAGAGTGGGAGGGGGAGTTGAAATGGTTCGTGACTGGGAGGTGCAGTTGTTGGTCGCGAACCGAGCATAGGTGTTCCACAAAGCGGTCTCTAAGCCTCCACTTGGTATCCACAATGTAGAGGAAGCCACAGCAGATACAGTATACCACATTAGCAGATGTGCAGGTGAACATCTGCTTGATGTGGAAGGTCTTCTTGGGGCCTGGGAGGGGGGTCGGGGGGAGTTGTAGGGGCAGGTATAGCACTTCCTGTGGTTGCAGGGAAAAGTGCCGGGCGTGGTGGGGCTGGTGGGGGGTGTGGAGCGGCCAAGGGAGTCACGGAGAGTGTGGCCCCTCCAGAAGGCAGATAAGGGTGAGGAGGGAAAAATGTCTTTGGAGGTGGGGTCAGATTGCAGATCGCGGAAGCGCCAGAGGATGATACGTTGGATAACCTAAGGTAACCTAAGCAGATTTTTAATGGCAGATGTAAATTTAGTGGTGAAAAGATGCTGTGTTCTTCACATTGATCAGACAACCTATTATTTATTTATTTATTTATTTATTTATGTTTAAAGTGCCCAATAAAAGAACAAAGCAGCTAGGTAGGGGAGAAGTGCCAACCATTAAAGGTTCACAAGCAACTTCAGTAGCTTTAGCAAGTATTTTTCCAGCTGGAATTGCTAAGTTAGACTGAAGTAAATGACACACATTAAATGCTTTCAGTTGATATGTTGACTCCTTTTTGTCATCATTTCACAGAATCTCACAATTGCTGGACCTAGAAGGAGGCCATTTGACCCATTGTGCTTGCACCAGCTCTTCATATGAGCTTCTTTGACTGTCAATCTCCTTTTCCCATGACCTTGGCATTATTTCAATCCAATTAGTCACCGAGTGCCCTCCTACTTACCTCTGCCAGACCTGTCTCCACCACACTTCAAGCTGTGCATTCTGCGCCTTAACTATACACTGTGTACAAGTTTCTTTTCCTCACCTTGCATCTCCTCTTGTTTGACTAGATGCGCAGTGCTGTAGGAAACTGGTCTGCACACAGTCCAGGAACACTTGATCATCACTGCTCTTTACACTGTAGTTTCCCAGTCTCAATTTTGGAAATTGAAATTCCCCATTGTAACTGCTGTAATGCTTTCATCATCCTGGAAGTTCTCTGCAGATTGGTCTATCTGCACCTTGTCCATGAGTTGGACTATAGATATTACCAAGCAATGCAATTATGTTCTTTCTTTACCTTAGCTGTAGCCAAATTGATCTGTCCTTGAACTGTCCACAATAACACCTTCCTTCAGCACTGCTGCGAAAGCTTTTCATCTTGCATTCATTGGAACAAACACACGAACTTCAAATTTTGAATAATCACAATTTATACTGCAGGAGAAAAGGATTCTGCTTGGCAAGTTTAACTTGGCTGAGCTGTAGTCATGGAACGATGAAGGAATTACAGGCACCCCAACTACTGGGTAATACAAAAATATACCAACTTGTATATTCCTTTTATTTTCAGAGAACTGGTCCCTGCATGTGAATACATGTTGCTTCTCTCAAACCTAAATGAGTCATGTTACAAGATAACAAGCATGGGGCTGGATGAACACAGCAGGTCAAGCAGCATCATAGGAGCAGGAAAACTTGACGTTTCGGGCCTAAACCCTTCATCAGAAATGGGGGAGGGGAAGAGGGTTCTGAAATAAATAGGGAGAGAGGGGGAGGTGGATAGAGGATGGATCTCTGAGTCATGTTACAAACTCAGAGTAGGACCTGCCGATGCTGGAGAATCTGAGATAACGAGGTGTAGAGCTGGATGAACACAGCAGGCCAAGCAGGAAAGCTGACGTTTTGTGTCTTGACCCTTCTTCAGCTTTCCTGTTCCTCTGATGCTGCTTGGCCTGCTGTGTTCATCCAGCTCTACACCTTGTTGTCTCATGTTACAAACTCAGTTGTTTATCTTCAATTAGTTATTAATGTAGCTGTAGTGTACTCCAGGCTTATTCACTAGCCTCACTCTGCAATTGAATGGTCTGGCACATTCCTCACTCTACAATTAACATCAAGCCAGGAGGCCAATTCTGTTTCAACAAGGAACAATCTTGCCTTTGAGGTGCCACTCTACTGAAGGTGCAACACAAGAGTAGACCATCTGCATGCTATCGCTAGAGCTAAGTGATCCCACAGCTAATGAGTCTCTGCACCCAGAATGATCATGGGCAATTAACAACAATCAAGAGGAAATTGCACAAACATCCTCATCCTCCATGAGGTAGAGGCCAGCGGTTCAGTGCAAAAACCAAAGCTTTAAAATACAGGCACCTAAATTTCCCTTTAACCAGAAGTGCTGAGTGAATGATGTACCTTGATCTCCTTGAGGTTCCCCGAATTTAGGAAGTCAGTATTTAGCAAAATTCATTCACTCTGATTTCAAAAAAACGGCAAAGGCATTAGATGCAACCAAAGGCTTTTAAACCTGATAAGGTCCTGTCTGTGATAATGAAGACCTGTGCTTCAGAAATAACTGCTAAACTGGTCATGATGGAAGATTGTTTAGACATGTCATATGCACAAAAGGAGCAAAGAGAATGGAGTATAAATGTATGGAAGTTATGCTAAAACGGTACAACATGATGGTCAGACCACAGCTGGAATACTTGACAGGGTAGGTGCAAAAAGGTTCCCTTTCAGGAAGAATCTCGAACTAGAGGGCATAATCTCAGAATAAGGAGCCATCCATTCAGATACAGATTAGCAATTTCTTGAGGGTAGTGAGTCTGTGGAATTTTTTTTACTGTAGAGTATTGTTGAGACTGACACTGTTTTAAGTCTGTTCAAGGCAGAGATATTTTTAATCAGGAAGAGAATCAGGGTTTATAGGGAAAAGACAGGAAAGTAAAACAAAAACAAGTTGCTGGTGAAGCTACAGATCTGGCAGCATCGGTGTTTCAAGTCAGCAGATCCCTTGGATACAGAAGTTGGGTAATGAGGAAGGAATTAAAAGTTGCATCTATAGCTGTTAAGTTTATTAGAGCAAGAGATGATTTAATTGAAACATTGGATCCTGAGGGGATTTGAAATGGTAAATGCTGAGAGGATGTTTCGTTGGAATTTGTTGCCTCATAAGTATGTTAATTTTTTTTAAAATGCTAGTTTGGATTCCTGATCGACAAGGGAATCAGAGTATAGGGAGTAGGCAGGAACGTTGACTTGAGGCCATGATTATACCAAATGGTGGAGCAGGCTTGGGGGACATTTGCTCCTATTTTCTCTGGATTGAGTAGTTTTTGGGTTGTGTGGCTGGCAGTGATTATAGCGATTGAGGGGGGCAAGGACATGGATGGATTTAAAAATAATAAGAATTTGTTAAACTAAGACTTTTTTTTTGGTTCATTGCAACCCAGTGTAAGCCAGCAAGTAAAGCAATGATGGTTGGATAGGTTCTGATGCATTAAGTGCAGATAGCAAATTCTTGGATAACTTCAAGCTTAGCGAAAGAAAGAGAAACCAGGTATGTCTTTGAATAGTCTAATCTAGAGGTAACAAAGGTATGAATGATGTTTCAATATATTTTTGCGAAATCTGGCAATGTTTTTATTGGTGCAAGTATGTGTTCTTGGTGATGATGTGAATATTTAGGCAGGTAGCACAAACAGACTGGGTTAGTTACCATGTTGCCAGGGAATGGGATGGAATGGTGAAATTTTGATTAGGGATGGATAAAATAAGTGCTTCCCAGTGTTTAATTGTACAGTCCGTACTAGATGTTGGATGAAAGTCTCACCTTTTCAAAACGCAATAAGTCATTAGGCGTGATCAATTGGCAAGAGATCTTCCACATACCTGTAAAAACAAAACCACTTTCACGTGATTTTACTAAGGGGCAACATTGTACCATCCATAAGATGAACTGCAGAAATTCTCTAAGGCTTATTGAAAACATCATCTTGTCCCTGTTGGTGAGAAGAGCATAGAAAGTGGGTTCATGACTGTCTGCACATCTGTATCCACCGCAGCAGGCAAATATCTCATCCAAAGGACAGCACTTCTGATAATGCAGCACTCAGAATTGTACTCGATCGCTAGTGCACGTTGTGTACAAATCTGTAGCATGAAACTTGGACCTGTCACCTTCTGGTAAACAGTTCAGAATACTGGAATCATAGAATCCCTACAGTGTGAAAACAGACCCTTCGGCCCAACAAGTCCACACCAACCGTCGGAGCACCCCACCCAGACCCATCCCCTGATAACCCATCTCATCTACACATCCCTGAACACTACAGGCAATTTAGCATGGCCAATCCACCTAGCCTGCACATCTTTGGACTGAGAGCACCTGGAGGAAACCCAAGCAGACACGGGGAGAATATGCATACTCCACATAGACAGTGGCCCGAGGGTGGAATCAAACCCTGCTCCCTGGTGCAGTGAGGCAGCAGTGCTAACCACTCTGCCGCCCCACACTACTCTTGGGTACACTAATAATAGAAATATGCTAAATGGGAGTTAATATTTTAGTCTGATTACTGCATGCTTTAAGGCACGCTTGTTTTTATTTTCACTCTCGTATATTGTATTCTGGTTAAGTGATACCTTTTAACAATTCCCACCTTGTCTTGCTGTTTCATCTTAAATAATAAAATAAACAGAACTAGAAACAGGAATTGGCCTTTTGGCCCTTCAACCCTGCTCTCTCATTGTAGTCTGAACTCCACTTTGGCTCCTTGTAACGTTCACTTGTCAATTAAAAATCTGTTTTAACTCACATTCCCTCTCATCTCCATAAACAGTGAGAGACCCTTTGTATTTAGAGCATACTACTGAATGTAGATTCCACTGTACTCCATGTGTTTTTTTTTGGAAAACTGTTTTCTATTCACAGATGCTGCCAGACCTGCTGTGTTTCTCCAGCATCAACAGTTCTGTTTATTTTCATAACTGTTCATACAAGCCCCCATCAGAATTTTGTTTCAGTCTTGTCGCATTACCCTCACTATTCTCTAATTTTGTTTAATGCTCAATGTTCCCTCATTGTGGGAATCTGTCTAGTGAACCTTCTCTAAATAGTGTTAATTGTAAGCAGATTACTTCAAGAGACCAAAACTGAGCATAGTTCTCTAGGTGTGATCTCACTGATGCCCTGCACAGTTATGATTTCCTTGCTTGGAAACACCATTTCCCTTATTTTAAAGCCCAGCAGTTGATTTACTGCTTTAATCACTTGCCATGCCTGCATGTTAACGTTTTGTGGTTCATGTGCAAGGATTCCCAGAACCCTGTGTGCTGTAATATTCTTCAGTCTTTCTGTTTTGAAATAAAATTCTCCTTTTCATATTTTTTTTTTGCCAAGATGAATAACTTCACATTATCCCACTTAATATTTCATCTGCCAAATTTTACTCCCCTTGTTAACCTATTTATGTCGCTTTGCAGACTTTGTATCCTTCTCACTACTTGCTTTCCTACTTGTCTTTGTTTTCAGCACATTTGAATTACCATACATTTGGTCACTTCATTTCAGTATTCATATAAAGTGCAGAAAGTTGAGACCCTAGCACTGATCCCTTTGGAACTCTATGTTTACAGTTTACCAGTTTAAAAATGAGCTATTTATTTCAACTCTACTACCTTGAAGCCCAGATAGAGGATTGGCTAAATTAATAGTCAACCCCAGCACCATGAGCTCTTTGTGTTGTAATCTCTCATACAACACCTTGTTGCAACCTTCTGGTAATTCAAATACATTAACTACTTATTCCTCTTTATCGACTCATCTTTTGAAAAGATGATTTTTGCCTATTGTATTGTAATTTTGTAAATGTTGTGCTGTTACCTCTTTGATGGACCCCGCATTTTCTCAATTGTAGATGTTGAAGTAACTTACTTATAGTTTCTTGTTTTGTTTCCCTCAAGAGAAAGGTGTTGCATTTGTAGTTTTCCAAGATTGATCTTTCCATAATCTAGGGACTTGAAGGATTATAGCCAATACATTCACTATGTTCGTAGCCACTTTCCTCGTCCATTTTCCTATAGTGATGGTCGTTTCAAGTTCCTCCCTTTTGCCTCTGATTTGTACTTTGTTTGGATGTTTTGTGTAATGTTTACCATGAAGTCAGTTAAAAATAATTGTTTGAAGTCTCTGCCATTTCCACGTTTTTGGAGGATGAGACTGCTTGCTTTTGGCTATGCTTTTCCTTTTGTGCTTAGTGGTTTATTGTCTGTTTTTGTATTTTATGCTAGTGTTTACTTCCTACTCTACTTCCTTCTTCATGACTTGGTAGTCATCCTTTGGTTTCTAAAATTTTTCCAATTCTCTGATACCATTAATCTTCACAGCATCATATGCCTTTCTTTTAGTTTGATGCCATTCTTAATTTGGTAGTGCAATACTTAAGTTTTGCTGAACAAAGACTTGTTTCGTCTAAACTTTTCGTCCTGCATTCAACAGGATAATGAAGGAATTGTCTTCTAATCAAAGGTTGAACAGGTTGGGACTCTTAACTTGTTGGAATTTAGAAGAATTGAGAAGTGATCTCATTGAACCATATAGGATTCTTAAGGGGCTTGACAGGGTAAATGCTGAAAGGATGTCTCCCCTTATGGACCAGAGGGTGTAGTCTCAGAATAAAGGGGGTGCCAGTTTAAGGTGGAGATGAGGAGGAATTTCTTCTCTTGAAGAGTTGTCTTTCGAGCTGCTTGTTGCAGCGAACTATGGGGATTGTGTCCTTGTGTATACTTAATGCTGAAAAGATTCTTGATCAGTTGGTGAATTGAAGATTATGGGGAAAGGGTAAGAAAGTGGACATGAGTGTCAGGTCAGCCACGATCCTGTTGAAAGACAAAGCAGGCTTGAGGGGTAGGACTGCTTACTCCTGTCACTATTTGTTGTGATGTTTATATCTTGGCGTGGTTCATGTAAGCATTGTTCCACAGCCTTTGTCCCCAGTGGGAATGTTGCTGCCCCTGAATCAGAATTTGCTTTTCCACGCCAATCTTTGAGCCACGTTCATTTTATTTATTTTATACTAGGTTAAGTAATAATTCAATGCTTATTATCTGTGGTTCTGCTTTTTAATTTGGCCACTTCTGCTTATACCCCCTTCTTTTCAGAATTTTTAGTCCTATATACATCTTTGGAGTCCACATTCACCATGACAATGTTCGCTTCCCCTCTTACTCCAAATTCCTCCCCAACCGCAAGAAGTTTGCTAACCATGGCATCAGGCAGATGGTGCACTTTTGTAGCTCACCCTTTCGAACTGTTGATTTCCCCCAGATATGTACTGTGCTAGTCATTTCCATTTTACTTGAATAGGCTTCTGCAAAGTGGTGCTATGATCACCTTGTTCATCCTCCCTGCTCTCGTCCATACACGTTATAAAAGCATCTCACCTGTTACTCAAGTGAAAGAGCTAAAGGTCCTATCTTGCTGCCTTCTGTGTTCACACCAGCTCCAGTATTAGTCTCCTGTCCCTTAAAGCAAATCGGAAGCATCTAGTCGCGTGATTGCCTCTGGGTAACTTTGCTCCTCCTTGACGTGTTGCACCTTCTAAAGCTCATATTCCAGCTCATGAACCGAATGAAGTCCTTCAAACTGCAGCTATTTATTGCTCGTGGTTGTAGTGGATCAGTGGTACTCACTAGCTCCCACATGCTACAGCTGCAACATCTTTGCACCCTCTTTCTGCTTCGTACCTTGTGTTCACTCATCTATATTGTAACGTGTCCATTTAAAAATTCTTTTGTTTTAAAACCAATCCATGGTCTTGGCCATCAACTTTGCAACTCTCTCATTTGTGCGTTCTTTCAGTTCTGTCCTCTTGACCATCCTGAATTTGATTCTGTCCACCATGAGCAGTGCTGTCAGTTGCTAGGGCCTGAGGTTTTGAAATACCTCCCTTAAACCACCTCTTCTCGTACCCCCTCTATTGCTGAGGAATCATGGGGATCCCTCTTGCATTTGCTACATGAATGCTGTGGGGTGTTTGAGCCACGTGGATTCTGATTATTAGAAGTAAGTTTTACAATATTATAGATAAACTTTACTGTACGTTGTTAGAACAGTAACGTGGTGTTCAAAAGCATGGAACTTTGGAGCTATGTTCGCTTATTAAGGCCCTGGATATCTCTCTGTTTAATTTAAAAATAAATGTGACTGGTCCCTAACCAGATCATTTTCCCCATGTCTGCGTGGGTTTTCTCCGGTTTCCTCCCACAGTTCAAAGATGGTCTTGAACAAGGCAGTTTCAGCAGCTTATCAAGGGGAGGCGATGGCCTAATGGTATTATCGCTGGAATGTTAATCCAGAGACCCAGATAATGTTCTAGGCACCTGGGTTCGAATCCTGCCATGGCAGATGGTGGCAATTGAATTCAGTAAATATCTGGAATTAAAAATCTAGTGATGAGTGTGAATCTATTGTTTGTCAGAAAAAAAAACCCTGATTCACTAATACCCTTTAGGGAAGGAAACTGCCATCCTCCCCTGGTCCGGCCTACATGTGACTCCAAATTCACAGCAACGTGGTTGTCTCTCAAGTGCCCTCTGGGCAATTGGGGATGGACAATAAATGCTGCCTAGCCAGGGATGCCCTCATCCTGTGAATGAATAAAGGATATAACATTCTTTATGAGAAATGGTCTACAAATGCTGTTATTGCCAATGACTCCCATGTTAAGTAATTTTTTTTAGATATCTGCTCTGTGGCTTGATGCTGGTCTATAGAAAATCACTGCCAAAACCATGTGTGGCACTAACATTTCAAGTGACCATTATTATTTAAACTTTTTAACATTTTTACTTCTATGACCAACACTATAAAGTAGACAGGAATACATTTACTGCAACATTTTTCCCCTACTTGTGGGAAATGGGCATCGCTGGCTGGCCAGCATTTATTGGCCATCCCTAGTGGCCCTTAAGGTGATGGCGAGCTGCTGCTTTGAACCGCTGCAGTCCACCTGCTGTGGGTTGACCCACAATGCCATTCAGGAGGGAATTCCTGGTTTTTGACACAGCAATAATGAAGGAATAGCGATCTGTTTGCAAGTCAGGATGGTGAGTGGCTTAGGGAACTTTAAGGTGGTAGTGTTCCCATATGTTTGCTCCCCTTGTCCGTCCAGGTTCTTCCTTGATGATGAAGAACCTATCTATCTCCATCTTAAAAACTCGATGACCCAGCCTCCACAGCCTTCTGTGGCAGTGAATTCCATAGATTCACCACTCTCTGGCTGAAGAATTTTGTCCTTATCTCTGTTCCAGAAGATCTTCCCTTCATTCTAAGGGTGTGCCCTCGGGTCCTAGTCTTGCCTATCAATGGAAACATCTTCCCAATATCCACTCTGTCCAGAAATGTATTTTCATTCTTTTTGATTTAACAGCTCTTGGTCCCTATTGACTTTAAATATTTGTGTAGTTCATATTCACAAACTGATGTGATCTGGTAGACTGTAGATTTTTGCTGCCTCCCCACTGTTAAGCAATCAATAAGGCAGATTTATAGTTTTTAAAAACTTTATAGTTTTTAAAGGTAAAGTTGCTAAAAAGGAAACCAGAAGTTGGTACACCAATCATCAACTGCTCATAAATTTCTGCACCTGAGAAGGTGCTGGTATAAGGAACTACTGTTCTCCATAAAAATGTTTAGGATCAGAAGATATGACCCCCATTGGGTCTACTCAACAATGACACCATGGCTGACCTGCAACTCTGAGTTCCACTTTCCTGTCTTTTATTGATTCCACGCAATTCAGTTCCTGATTTTTAAGTTGGCTTAGAATATTCTTCGTGACCCAGTCTCAGCATCTTTCTGTAATGAAAAATTGAGTGAATGTTTGTGGATGAGGTACTAATCAAGTGGACTGCTTTGTCCTGGATAGTGTCAAGGTTGAATGTTATTGAAGCTGCACCCATCCAGCAAATAGAGAGCATTCCGTCACAGTCCTGACTTATGCCTTGTAGATGGTGAACAGGCTTTGAAGAATCAGAAGGGGTTACTTGCTGCAAGATTCTTAACCTGTGACTTGTTCTCGTAGTGACAGTGTTTGTGTCTAATCTAGTTGAGTTATCCAGTTTCTGGTCAATTCCCAGGTTGCTGATGATGGGAACTTAGCAGTTGTAATACCATTGAATGTCCAAGGCTGATAGTTAGGTTCTGTCTTCTTGAAGATGTTAATTGCTGTTGTGTGGCATCAGTTACTTTCCACTTGGCAGTCTAAACCTGCATATCATCTAGGTCTTGCTGAATTTGGACATGGATTGCCGTGTGAAAATGTCCTGTAAGATGGAGGTGGAGTAGGGCTTGAGTCTGGGGGTCATCTGCTCCATCCACTTTACTACTTGTTTCTTTGCATTTTCTCTCCCTTGCGTTTTTTCTCCTTTTGCCTCTTGGGAAGAACTAGTTTGCGGTAATGACGTCCATTGGCAAAGGCAAGTGGTTCCAGCAGCGCAAACACGAGTTTGGAGTCCTGGATGGATTTGTGGTAGTGGTGTCAGAGACGAGTTTGGATTCCTGGCAGTTTCTGATGAGATGGTCATAGCGCCGCCTCATGGCTGCTGAGACAGAGGCAAATTTCAGTTCCTGTTGGCATCTGCTGCCTGGCCTGCTGTGTTCGTCCAGCTTTTTATCTCCGACTCTAGCACTGGCAATTTCTACTATCTCATTAATTAGCTGGGTTGTGTTGTCCTTCTTTCTGTGTGCAAATATATTTGGGCAGTTTTCCACATTGTTTATACACTGTCAGTGTAGTAGCTGTGCTGGAACAGGTTGGCTAGAGGTGTGCTAATTCATGGAGCAAAAGTCTTCAGGACTGTTTGCCAGAGTGTTGTCAGGGCCCATAGTAATGGCACTATCCACCGCCTTTAGCTGTTTCTTGATGATATGGCGTGAATTGAGTTGACTGAAGGCTGGCATCTCTGGAGGGGCTCTCTTGAAGACACTGAGATAATCATCCACTCAGCACTTCTGGCTGAAAGTTATTGAAAGTGCTTCAGCTTCCTCTTGAGCCAATTTGTGATGCCACCTACAGTGAGTTTAATTGTCCACAATTATTCACAATTGGATGTGACAAGGCTGCAGGACTTGGAACTGATGTGCTGTTTATGGAATTGCTTGTGCTGTTTATAATTGTGTTGTAGCTTCAAGAGGTTATTGTCTCATTTTTAGGTATGTCTAGTGCTGCTCCTGGTATGCCCTTCTATGCTGTTCTTTTAACCAGGGTTGATCCTTGAGTTGATGACCACAATAGAGCAGGGCATATACTAGATCATAAGGTTGCAGTACAGTGTTTTGGAATACAATTTAGCTACTGATGACCCACAGCACTTCATGGATTCCCAGTCTGAAGTTGGTAGGTATGTTTAAAATAATCCTGTTGCATGCACAATGCACTGAAGAGTGAATGTGGCCTTTATTACTTCAAGGTCTGTAGTGGTTACTTCTGTTTAGACTGTAGATTAATCTATAGTAGATAAATTGGTGAGGATTAGGTCATGTTGGTTTCTTCACCTGCAGACCCAGCAATGCCCATTAGGACTTGACCAGCTAGGCCAGTAGTAGTGCTTTGAAGCCTCGCATTCAAAGCGCTATGTGCTTGCTGGCCTCGGTGCTTCCTCCAGTTAATGAAGGCATGCCAACTACTTCCTTTGAATTATCTCTTTAAATAATAACATTTTGCTGTTGGTTTTAGTTTGACCTCCGGTGATGGACTTTGCAGCTGCCACAGGATGGAAAATACCTGTAACTTGTTCCTGTAACTGTTCTGTCTCTTCACCCATGATCACAGGAAGTTTTGACGTAGTTAAAGCTATAAGGGGGTCAGTTGACTCAACTGGCTGGACAACTGTTTTACAAAGCAGTTTACCAACTGTGTGGATTCAATTTCAATTCTGGCAGAGGTCACCATGAAGGCCTCTCCTTCTCAACTTCTCCAGTCCAAGGATGTGCATGCTAGGTGGATTGGCCATGCTAAATTGCCCGTAGTGTTCAGGGATGTGTAGATTAGGTGGATCTGGGTGGGATGCTTTGAGGTTCGGTGTGGACTGGTTGGGCCAAAGGGCCTGTTTCCACACTGTAGGGATTCTATGATTCTCCCTTCACCAGAGGTGTGTTGATCTTCAGGTTGAACCACCACCAGTTTTCTTGAGAGAGAGAGTACAACGCTATGGACCTCTGGGACTACGGCAACTTTACTTTTGCTTATACTTGGTTTTTATTGCACTCTCTGGAGGGAAAATTATATCTTCAAGAGAGTTTAAATAGCTCTTGTGTCCCTTATTACAGGCTTAGCTGCATGATTTGAAGATGTTTGCCTCCACCGTCAGCACCTATCTCTTTGATCAGAGAGAGGAGACATTGGGTGACTCTCAGCTGCCCTTTCTCTATGCTGGCTGCTTCCCTTCCTTTCTTTTCACTTCCTTTTACTCCCCCACCCCCCTCCTTTCTAGAGTCTGTGCAGTTGAAGGCAAAAAGGTTTATTTGTGGCACCGTTCAAAATCAGCTATTACTGATGCCTGTCTAGGTGTTGAAGTCACTGCCCTACAGCGTGAGTTCTTTCAAAAAAAAGGGTAGAGTTTTTAAATTCTTTTAAGAGAATGACCTCAGAAGGAGTATTCACTCCTAATGCCTGATCATTCCAATATTCATATTCAACCTGATTTCAAACCTTCACGTTCAATGTCATCATTCTGAGGTTCTGTTATGTATAGAAGTGCTTTCCGTATTTTGTGTAGGCAGTGCTTCATCACTGCACTGATGGGCATGATCCATGTAAAAGTACATTTCAGTCATCTCCATAATGAATCAGTGTCAAATATAAGTTCGTTAGAGACAACAGAGTGCAGATTCGGGAATCCAAGATAGACAAACAGGAGGCTGGAAGATCACAGCAAGCCAGGCAGTATTTGGAGGAAAGTCAACATTTTGGGTATTACCCTTCTTCAAGACTGGATGTGGGGGTAGGGGAGCTGCAGGTGGTGGGTGGTGAAGGTGGGCCGCGGAATGGTGGTGACAGGCACCGGTAGTAGGTACAACCTAGTTGGTTGATGGAAGGGCTTGCTGTGTTCAAATAAAAGTTCAGTGGGACAAGGTGTCATGTTATAGATGGTACGCGACATTGCTGTCTTTTAATACAGTTTGTAAAAATTGAAGTAATTTTTGAAATTTTGTTTAATATATGCTTCACTTCAATTGCAACTGATTTTGCTGTTTTTAATCAGAATTTGTATCAAACAAAGAATCACTAGTATGCAGTAATGTGCAGAATATACAATATCATTTTGAAGTGGCAATGAAGTAAACAACGGTATATTTTGTTGACATCAGTCATTTAAACACTGTAAGCTTGTCATTTGCATGTTAATTTGTATACACATAAAAACAGAAGAAATTACAGTTTGCTATATGCAACATCTATTTTTATCACGTAAAAGCTGCATAAACATGAATTTTACTGTGTCTGTAATGTCTAAGATTTAGTTTAATGTTGGTGATTTCCCCGAGTTATTGACGGTGACAGGACAGTTAATGAGTGAAGGCTAGACACAATCTCTGAAAAGAATGGTTCGATCTGTGTAATGCCTCGCCAAATACATCAGAGCTATTTATTCTGAAATGATGAAATGCAGCAGCAATTACAGCTACTGATTGTAGCTGTAATTGCTATTGCATTTCTAGTATCTGTTATGCATGGTGGCACTTGCATAGTGCACTGAACTCTCATTAGCTTGGCGACGTGATTCATTTCTGCTGAAAATATTGCGTAGATTCTCCCTGGAGCATGCTTCAGGTTTCCATTTTGTAATGTCTAACCGTGAACACGTCTTGCACCATTGGGATTTTGAACAGGAAAATCTGATAACCTTCCTGATACAGAAAAGAGGAGCCGATTAGTTAGGTTGTATTTGGAGACTGCATTGCAAGACTGAACGATATTAAAGTTGTTTGCCTTCTGTTGTATTGAATTTCTGCTCAAGTGCTGTGGGATTTGCATATAGTTTTTACAAGAAGTTTGGGATACTGTATGAAATTACCTGAGAAATGTATTCTTTTGTGACCAAGTTTTCTAACTGGAACTGTCATACAAGTGCAGTTACATCTCCAGCCACTTGGGACTTGCACGTTGCTACTGCTCCACAGATACAGATGATCAGAACTGAATTTAAGTACTGTTCAGCAAAGCAGTTGAACAAAAAAAATTAATGTTAATTTTATTAGAATGCAGTATTCTTTGTTCAATGTAAAATATGGAGTGAAAATCTCATTTTCCAGTTTTCGAATAAATGCTGTTTTCTTCCAATTTCTAGTACCTGTCCCAGATCTGGTGTTTGTAACCAGTTGTATATGCAGGGGATCTCTTACCTACAAATGGCCAGCTTATGAATGCTTGTACTTAAGAACATGATCTCATGCAGAAAGGTCATTTTGAAGATCTGACGTGAGCATTTTCTGTACTTACAAACAACTTCTTGATATACTCTCTTGCATACAAATTGGCTTGCGTATGGTCTCGAGCAGATCTTGTTCACAATCGGGGGACTGCCTATACTTAAAAATGGAAATTGGCTATATTGAATAGTGCAGTGAAAGTAAGTGTAGCCCCAAATTTAGGCTAGGTATAATTGAGAAATTCAATCTAAGTTTTATTTATAATGTTGAATTTTTTCACCATTTCTTCAAGTTAACAGATGGTAAATTTGTACAGTTCTCTAGCATTCCAGTGAATGATCCCAGATTTTCCAATTATGCTGTTGGATTAAGTGTCTCATGTCCTTTGTCTCTATAGAGTTGTAACATGAAACAACTGGGATGTATAATTTTCTACAAAATCCCTTGACTTGTGACCTGAATCAGGGTCCGTTTCTGTGGTGATTGAGTAGTGAATTGGTACTTTGGCATCACGTCTTTGGATGTTGGATTCACCTTTGATCAAAAAGACGTACCTTGCCATTTGTGGATCTGTGACAGTGAACCTGCTTTTTATGGGTGTATCAATGATTGAGAATATAAGCTGATTTGCGCTGATATATTTTGAACTCCAGTTGACATCAAAGTGCTTATTTAGAAATGCCAACTCTTTCTAGGCTATCTTAAAATCCTCAGCATTGGCTTTGTACCAAGTCTGTTGTTACCTTTTTAGCTAAATCAGCCTATTGATCTTAGCTATTTAGCAAATGAAGTACAAATTCAGACCCCTGTCTTTCAAGGCACTTCCAGTCCTCAACGGCAGTATTAAATATAAGATCATTTGATTTTTAATATCATTTTGATGGTATTCTTAGTGTTAGCTACCTTTTTTGTCCTCTGCTTCATCACTGTCTCAGTCTACCCCACTTCTCTGCCCCAGTAGCCCCTCGCCATTGAAAGTTTGAACTGTTGTGGAAATCATGAACCATGTGCCTTTCTTGAATAGCTATTCTGTTATTTATGTGCCACAGAAGCAGTTATTTTAGTTGGACAATTGCCACCAAAACCCAGCCTTGTTATGCTTGTCACCCTCTGAGAAGGTAGCTTTGGATAATCTAAGATGTGTATTACGGTTTTACTTTGAGTTACATAGACATTATTTGTCACCTTAGAATCAGCATTGTACAGTGCAGAAACAGACCCTTCAGCCCAACTTATCCATGCTGACCAGATATCCTAATTTAATCTAGTCCCATTTGCTATCATTGTGCCCACATTCCTGTAAACCGTTCCTATCCATGTAACCATCAGATGCCTTTTAAATGTTATTGTACCAGTGTCCATCACTTCGTCTGGCAGCTCATTCCGTGCACGCACCACCCTCTGCATGAAAAGTTGCCTCTTAGGTTCCTTCTAAATCTTTCCCCTCTCACCTTAAACCTATGCTGTCTAGTTGTGGACTCCCCTGCCCTGGGGCAAAGTTTGGTTATTCACCCTACCTATGCCCCTCATGATTTTATAAACCTCTAAGGTCACTCCTCAGCCTCCGACGCTCTGGGGAAAAAATCCCCAGCCTATTCAGTCTCTCTATTACCTCTCACCCACCAACCCTCGCAATACCCTTGTAAATCTTTTCTGAACCCTTTCGAGTTTCACAACATCTTTCGTATAGCAGAGAGACCTGAGTTGAACCGAGTATTCCAAAAGTGGCCTAACCAATGTCCAGTACAGCGACTTCCCAACTCCTGTACTCAATGCCCTGATTAATAAAGGCAAGCACACCAAACACCACCTTTGCTACCCTGTTTACCTGCAACCCCAAGGTCTCTTAGTTCAGCAACACACCCCAAGACCTTGTTATTAAGTGTATAAGTCCTGTCCACCTTCTAAAAGAATAAAGAAAATTTGCACCTTTAATATTAAAAAAACATGTTTGTTTTTGTCAGTTGGGTTAGAGAGTATTGCTGAATCTATTATTACCTAAAGGAAAAACATTTGCATTCTGTGAAACTGAAGAATTGTGGCAACCAACTGCTTGTTTGCATCACTGAATATACTGAAAAATAATTTTGTCAGCATTGGAAATTCCACTTGTTCAGTTTAAGCAGCTAGCTTGTAACTAATTTCTGTGCATGTGCTAAATAATTGCTTAGGTGTTTACTTTTCTGTAAAAAGTGCAAAAATTCCTCATTGAAGTTCAGTATGATTGTCTTGAATTTACTTGCCACAGTTTATGACTCAACCAGGTCTCCCAAGGGGGCACATTGCCAGTTTCCAGAGTGAATTACAGCAATGGCAAATGGAGAGCAAGTACAAAAATAGAGCAAAAGTGAATATTTAGATTCATAGTGTTAGGTTTTTCTTGGCTATATCAAGAAAAATACTTTGTGGATACTGGAAATGTGAAATTAAAACACAAGGTGCTGGAAATACTCAAAGCTTGGGCAACACCTCTAAGGAGGAAGAGTTAATGTTTCTGGTATTGTCTTTAGACTTGACTTTGAGTAATTTAGCCGAATAAAACAACTTGCATGTCCAAGACATGAGGTGATGAGGTTTGTGCAGGACAAACAAGGCAAGGGAATAGAGTCGTAGTCATAAGCACAGAAACAGACCATTCAGTCCAACTCATCCGACCCAACCAGATTTCTCAAACCAAACTAGTCCCATTTGCCTGCCTTAGTACAGGCCCTTTGGCCCACGATGTTATGCTGAACTTTTCCACTAACCTAAGGTCTGTCTAACCTCTACTATCATCCATATGCCTATCTAATAGCCATTTAAATGCCCTTACTGAGGCCGACTCCACTATCCTCTCTGGCAATTCCACGCCCCGACCACTCTGAGTGAAGGATCTACCTCTGATGTCTCCCCTATATCTACCTCCACTCACTTTAAAACTATGTCCCCTCATAATAGCTATCTCCACCCTAGGAAAAAGTCTCTGGCTGTCCACTCTATCTATCCCTCTGATCATTTTGTACACCTTTCAAGTCACCACTCATCTTTCGTTTTTCTAAAGAGGAAAGCCCTAGTTCTCTCAACCTTTCCTCGTAAGACCTTCTCTCCATTCCAGGCAACATCCTGGTAAATCTCCTTTGCACCTTTTCCAACGCTTCCACATCTTTCCTGTAATGAGGCGACCAGATGAGGCTGAACCAGGGTTTTGTATAGTTGGAGCATAACTTCACAGCTCTTGGACTCAATCCCACTATTAATGAAAGCTAACACACCATACGCCGCCTTAACATCTCTATCCACCTGGATGGCAGCTTTCAGGGAACTGTGGACATGAACCCCAAGATCTCTCTGCTCCTCCCCACTGCCAAGAATCTTTCTGTTAACCCTGTATTCTGCTTTCAAGTTTGTCCTTCCAAAAACGAATGTTCTAACTTTTCCCACATCTACCACTTCTGTGGCAGCTCATTCCATTTAAGCACCACCCTCTGCATGGAAAAATTTGCCCCTCTGGTCCCTTTTGAATCTTTCCCCTCACCTTAAACTTTTGCCTTCTAGTTCTGAACTTCCCAACCCTAGGGAAAAAACTTTTGCTATTCATCTTATCTCTGTTCCTTATGATTTTATAAACCTGTACGAAGTCACCCCGAATCTCCTGCTCTGGGAGTGGGTGTGGTGTGTAAAAGGTCCCAGCCTTTCCACCTTCTCCTTTGCACCTCCACACCTGCCCAGTCTCAGTAACATCCTTGTAAACCTTTATTGCATCCTTTCCAATTTAATAATACCCTTTTTGTAGGAGGGTAATCAGAACTCTGTGCAGTTAACAAAAGTGGCTGTACCAATGTCTTGTACAGCTGCAGCATGTTGTCTGAACTCTTACACTCAATGCTGTGACCAAGAAGGCCAGCATGCCAAACACCACCCTGTCTACCTGTGACACCACTTTCATGGAACTGTGTACCTGCACCCCTAAGTCTATCTGTTCGACAGCACTGACAGTGCCCGACCATTAACTGTAAGTCTTGCCCTGGTTTGTGTTGCCAAAATGTAACACCTTCATTTATCTAAATTAAACTCCACCTGCCCCTCCTCATCCCATTGGCCCATCTAATCAAGATCCTGAGATAGCCATCTTCACTGTCCACTATACCACCACTTTTGGTGTCAAGTTAAACCATCACCAGTTGTCTCAGTCTGAGAGTGCAGTCGGATGATCTGGTAAGACTGTGATGACTTTACCGGTATATTTGCCTTTATTAGCCAAAGCATAGAGTTTAAGAACAGGGAAGTGATGTTGGAACTGTTTAAGATATCAGTTACGCCACAGCTTATGTCATTTGGTTCTGGAATCCACGTTATAGGAGGGGTGTGATATCATTGGCAAGGTCGCAGAGGACATTTTGTACGGCAACTAGAATAGCATTGAAATAGTTACTGGCAGTACACTCAGCCTGATCAAAATAAAAGCATCACCAATCGCTTGCTAATGAGTAAATTGTCCACCTAGGAAATTCAGTGCCACTAGTCAAGGGTTCGGTGGGTCCTTGCATGATTGATAAGCCTGATCCTAGAACCTCACCTGTGACCACATCTGGCGATGTTTCCAGGAGGAGGAATTGGTCCATGGCCTTGATCGCTGGCATTCCTTTCTCTGGTTCCTTTTCCACATTTCCTGGTATTGGTGGATGTTCTCGAAGAATTCTGTTCCTTTTGTACAGGAGTTTTCTTCAAGTTTGTTTCTTATGAACAATGGTCTCCCATGCATTGACACCTGTGGTGTATTTCTTGAGGGAAGGCTTCAAGGGTGCCTTTGAAACATTTTGTTCATCCTCCTCTCATTCAAGTGCCTCCCTTGAGCTGGGTTAAGATGATTGGCTTGGCATTTGGACCTTGGGCATCCTAAGCACATGGCCAGCCCTTTTGGAGTTGATTTTGGATGATCATGGACTTGCTGCTGCTATTAACTGCTGAAGGGACAGTGATGTTAGTGTGCCCATACCCCCAACTGATACTGAGAAACCACCATAGTGTTGCTGGTTCTTAAGGGATTTGAAATGGTGTCCATGCGTAGTCCAAGTTTTGGAACCATTTAGAAGAATTTGAAAGGTAACTGTATCAGAAACAATGAACCTCCCGTCAGCACAGGTGTCACAGTTATGAAGACCCTCATCCTGAGGTGTCCAAAGGTAGTGGTTGCAGATTTTGAATCAAAGTTGAATCTTCGCTGAAATTTAGAATGATCGTGGGGGATCTCATAGAAACAGTTAAAGTCCTGATGGGATTGGACAGGCTAGATGTGAGAAGAATGTTTCCGATGTTGGGGAGGTCCAGAGCAATGGGATCACAGTCTAAGAATAAGGAGTAAGTATTCAGGACTGAGATGAGGAAGAATTTCTTCACTCAGAGTTGTAAACGTGAATTCTCTTGCACAGGAAGCTGTTGGGGCCATTTCATTAGATATATTCAAGAGGGAGCTGGGCGTGGCCTATGCGGCTAAAGGAATCAAAGGGTTATGGGGAGAGGACATATATGGGATACTGAGATTACATAATAAACCATGATCGTATTGAACGGTGGTGCAGGCTCGAAGGGCCAAATGGCCTACTCTTGCATTTATTTTCTATAAATGTCATGGCATATTTAGTGATTAACTAGTGATCCTGTACTTAGTTACAGTAATCTTCTGAGGCCATGCATTTGGAATGGGCTTGAAAAGTGAGTTGCCATTTTGTTAGTCTTTCCACACTATTTCTACTCTATGTGCAGAAAGGATTAAAAATAAGTTAGGAAGATTAGCTAGTTTTCAACTTCATGTTTTTAAATTGAGTAGTTTATGCAGTAGTGAATGCAAAATCCATAGTATCTCTGGGAGGGAAATTGAATAAATATTTTAAAGTGTGAAGATGTGACAGAAGTAGAGAAATGGAACTAGTTGGATAGCTTTTCCCAGAAATGAGTGGAAACTCGATGGGCCAAATATGGGTTTGACGTTCTGTTTGTAAATAATTTTGTCCCTTTCTGTGTCCTTTGCGCAAGTTGTTATGTAAATGAAATTATATAATTTAGGCTTCTGTTGTCCTTTATTTTAGGACCAATAATAATTCTTGTCATTTTCACCCTGATGCTTCTATTTATGGATTCTGTGGAATATTCCAGTTAGAAAAGCTGTAGTTTCAATTGTGTGTCTGGAGTGTACTCTTTGAGTTGAAGCTTCTCTTTATTTGTCTCTTGTTGAGGATGATCCAACTCTGAAATACAGCTGTTTGGACTTGCTCCGCACTTGAGGGATGAAGCATTAGCAGCAAAGTTAGCATTTGTGACTGCCAAATATCAAACTGACCAACTAACTAAATGAAGTTTACAGAAGGGATTCTCAAGTTTCCCTAGCCTGTAAGAATTTAGATAAGAATTCAGGGGACTGGTAGGAGGAAATGAGTGGTGAGAGAAAAGGTTGATTGATAAACAGTTACTGTGAATACTTGGTCAAATCCAAGAAGTTTGGAAATGGTATAACAAGTGTCAGTGCATTTTTTTTTGCATCAACATGCAACTGATCTGGACATTAGTGCAGGGAGCATAATATTTCTTATTAGTTTATTAAATAGTTCTTTTTAGATTTTGCATGTATATATGGTTAACACATTGGAGAGACAATAATAAATGCAGTTAATGAGAAATGATCAAACTTATTTTGCGGGGAAAAATATGGAATAGGAGTGTCACTCAATTTGAAGAAACCGGATGAGACATACAGATTCAAATACATAATTTCCTAAGTGTGCAGGTGCAGGCAGAGCTCTAAGATTGCTCAATTCAGCTAGAGTGCACACAAGCAAATAATCAAATAATTTGATTCAGATAATGGTTACAGGTAACATCTGTACATACAATTTGGGACATTGTTTAAATTTGCTAGAATGGTGCCAGGGATGTTGATCCACAGTTAAGAACTCTGAATTGTGGCATTAAAAGTTAATGACAGTAATTTGCTTAATTTTGTGAAATGCAACTTTCAAATACATTAATTTATAAAACTGGCAAATAGTTCCATGCCCTTTCTTTGAAATAAGATCATTTTAGTCCAACATTTAAAAGCAGGAAACAAGTTATTCTAGCATTCTACTGTCGTCGTTTTATTGCACTCAATGTATCTTTCGATTTTGAAAATGTTGTCAGTTTTAACCTGAGTGCTAAAACAACCAATCGTTTGGTATTTTTGCAAAACTGTTTAATCATAGTGGTAGAAATATTATATTTCATCAGCTGGCAAGTGATAATTAATATTCTTTTCATTTGGTAGTTGAGCTTGAATTAAATTGTGATACTGTCCCATAAAATAGATGCAAGATATTCATAGAATTTTGCAGTGCAGAAGGAGGCCATTCAATCCTCCTTGTCTGTACTGACTCCTGAAAGAGTTACCCAGCTGGTCCCACTCTCCAACCCTATCTCCACAGCCATCAAACTTCATCCCTTTCAAACATATATCTTGAAACCTCCCATGAATCCGCTTCTACCAATCTCCCAAGCAGTACATTCGAAATCCTAATAACCCTCTGAGTAAAGAGGTTTCTCCTCTCACTCCTAGCTGACTCGCTAACAGTCTTGAAATTGTGAACCCGTGTTATTAAAACACTAATTAGTGGAAATAAAATATCCTTGTTTACCCTGTCAAAATTATTCGTAATTTTGAATACCTCAATAAGGTATTATTCCTTCATCTTCTCTGCTCCAAGGAAAATAAATTTGGTCCCTAATCTTTCCTTGTATCTCTAACCCTTCATTCCTGGTATCATTTTAGTAAATCTGTCTTGAACTCCCTCCAGGGCTTTAACACCCTTCCTTAAATCAGGTGCCCAGAACTGAACACACTATTCCAAATGTGGTCTAGCCAATGATTTGTAGATGTGTGTAGCATCACTTCCTTGTTTTTATACTCTCTGCCTCTGTTTATAAGCCACCTTAACAACTGTTTCAGCATGCTTGGCCACCTTCAGAGAATCACACATGAGCCCCATGGTCCCTCTGCTCCCGTACTCCCCTCCAAAAGTTGTACCCTTTTGAGCTTGTATTGTCTGTGTTGCTTCTACCAAAATGCATTACCTCACATTTCTCTGCATTAAATTTCACCTGCAGGTGACTGTCCATTTTGGCTGACATGTGAATGTCCTGCTAAGGTCGCTCAGCATCCTAAAATTCACTATTCTCCCTAGCTTAGAATCATATTCTTATGTAGCATTGAACATGCAACTGATAAATATTCTGACGTGCAAGTTAGGCAGCTAGTTTGTACTAGATGGGATGGCGAGAATCCTATGAATGTGGAATATAATTAAAACAAAATTGTCAGTACATCTATAGAGAAAATTGGCCAGTGGTGACCATATAGGCAGGATATCTTTGAGTTAAAGGGCTCTAAGTTGTCAGGTTTGACCATACAAAATTGGAAGTAAACCAGCTCACTGATTTGAGGCAGTGAGGTATTGCTAGTTGTGCCTGGCTCATTCCTGGAGCTCAAGGGGTGGATTTGTCGCTGGGAGTTAGTTTTCCAGGATGGTCTTTACGGATAGACAAATGGCAACCTGTCACTTAAATAGAATTTTGTTGGCCCCATTCCAGCAGTTATCCCTGTGCATGCTTCAGTGTGTGCGTTGGCACATTTTGATACATGGGTTGAGTGAGAGCACTTTATATGTGGCAAACAAACTTTTCCAGTGTAGAATTGTTCAGTTAATTTCAGAAGACACAGGTAATTTTGAGTTCATATGCATCAGTTCTCCTATACATCCTACCTGGTTGACAAGCCCAAAATAGTGGGGTTAAAAAAAAATTTGCATCTTACACTACTGTTGGACACATTTCAAATATATGGAGTTGCTTAAAATGATGAATTTCACTAGCAGGTGAAATTCAGCAACCAGTGTGTAAATAGAGGGAAAAAAATTAAACAGCAATGATTGACTGGTTAGTAACATCTGCTTTAGAGGTAATGGTTGAGAAAGAAAACGAAGTATCGAGCTCCCTTTTTATGCTCAAAATTTAAAATGATACTTGAGCCAACAACAATGTGTCATTTGAAAAAGTGTGTGCTGTACTGAGGTAACCTGACATATATGACTAATGCAATGAGAGGGTACTAGATTCTCTGGGTGGTGGGATGGGTCACAAACTTCGAGGCAACAATGGCTGATTCTCCTCCTTCCTGCTGTTGTACACAGTCGTCTTCCTTTTCTGTTGCACACCAAGGGATCATGACAATTTTTATGCCTTCTCACAGTGGAAGAAGTTTGTGACAGACTGCTGAGAGGGTGTAAATTTTGATAAGTTGTGTAATCTTTTTGTATCCTTGATTTTCTTTCAGGGTGATGACTTCTTGAAATGGAGTGTTTCTTAGTTTCAGAAAGCAGAGTCCATTTATGAACTAAACAAAGTGAAGGGAGGGGAAGAAAGTTTAAGTGCTGGATATGCTCATGCCTGCTGTAACTGAGTAATCATTGGCCTTGGTGACCTGTGGATTTTTTTAATTGGAACATTTTTAAAATGTCACGTCATAGCTTTTGCAGCCAAGAGGTATTGGAAGGATTAAAAAATGAGTAAAGGCATTTGTGCAAAAAAAATTGTGAACACTGGAAAGAACCACAGCGTGTAAGTTGCTCAGATTTGAGGATACAGTAGGTTATATTTCTTATTGGCTTGGTTGAAACCATGCAAGGAGGCCATGATAGAAATTTTGGTATTGAATGTGATGGGGTGCCACAAGGAGATAGAGTTGAACAGAGAAAATGGACTTCATTGCCTTTGCCTGTTAACTGATTCTTCATTATATACCTAATATATAGTTCAAATTACCTTTTCCTTATTAATGTGGACTGTATCTGGTCAAAATATGTATAGGTTGCTGAATGTACAGTTCAGGCAGACTGGAAATGATTTGGTAACCCACAAGTGAGCTTTACTGGCATCGCAGCAACAGCATTTCACCATTGTCTGTACCTGGTTATAACTAATGTAGAAATGAGCTGTGTATTGTGCTCTACAGTCACTGCTATTATTCATTTTCCCAATAAAATGCGACTACTTAATCAGTGCTCTGTTCTGCGTTAAGTGCAACAGTCTGCACTTAAGCAAATATTCAAAGGAACGATACTATTTTCATGCAAAGCTGTACTGTTTGGCTTTTATCACTTTTTTTCCACCAAGCATACGGTTTACCTTTGTTTTGCTGCTTTTTTTAAAAAGCATTGAAGTTTTGCCCGATTGATGTAACAGTTAAATAATTTATGTCCAGAAGTAGACAAATGACTGTTCACTAGCTATTTGATCAGCCCCCATTGTGTAGTGCAATATTTAATGGCCTGCAGCTAGTTCTCGTCATACCATACTGGAGGCAGTGTGACAACCTTTGGTATTGACAAGGCATTGGCAGTTCATTGTTTGCTGACAGCAATACTGGTAGTTGCACATTTGTACAGAAGTAGTGCATCTGTTTGCTCTGTATCAATCAACGCTCCTTCAGAATTAAAGGAAATAAATGTGCACAAGATCCTATGATGGAACAGCACAGTAAGATTTTAGAAACAAGGAAATGTACTACTTGTTACCATTGATGAATGTTCCCAATAAATAAATAGGAGGGATTCTACAGTCTCGTGCCCATTTATATTCTGATCACCATGTCTGCCAGCTTGATTCAGTTGATACCATTTTTGGCTCTGATTACAAGCCTGTGGGATGAACTCTGTTCCAGGACTTGAGGACATAATGTTGGCTAATAATGAAGTACTGTTCTGGGGAAAAGTGTAAGACTTTTGTAAATAATTTATACATGAAAAACTTTGAAGTTTGAGTATTATGTAATATAATATCAAAATGGCATAGCTAATAAAACAAACTTTATGGTTACAGTTATGTTCAATGGCCAAACCAACATAATTTTGTCCTGTTCCACCCCCCCCCCACCCCACCTCCCTTCCATGTTATGTACGATTGCAGTATCGTTATCTTCAAATCTCGCCAGAGAACGGCGTAAATCTGTCATTTTGCTTCTGTTGCTCCAACTCCTCATTGCTTTGGACATGCTTTGCTCACACCTTGCTCTTGCTAGTATGGAGTTATTCTGAGGATTGACCAATTACTTGTAACATGGTGTCGATCCTGTACCAATGAGAAGCATGATATCACAGCAGTGATACTGTAATAATGTTGATGGTAGCACATTGTATGATTTCACTGTTGTGAACTCTGACTCAAAACAGTGAGGTGGATTACAAGGCATTTTTAGAAAACTATGACTACCACCAGTTTTTAAAAAAAGGGCAAAATGAGAAAAAAGAAGTTTGACTATTAATATTATGGTGGAAACTCTTACCATGATTTGCTGTCACCATGCTAGGGAGTGGACAGCACTTACTAGTGTTAGCTTGTGTAGTTGTCTGTTCTTTTTCCCCCATTTGTCCACAGATGAAAATCTTTTGGAAATCAGTGAACTGATACTACCTTGATCTTCGAGTTTTTACGTAACTGTGTGCTGCTGATAAATAGTACAATAATTATCACCAAGCTCTCAAGTTGTATCTGAGAAAGATCATAGTTTATCATTCTCTGCTTTGCAAATAATTTTTGTGAGAAGTTTGTTATTTTTAGTTTATGGCTTAATCTGATGTGTATGTTCCCATCTTTGATTTGTGTATAACGTTTTTAGAAAGAAACCCTGTTTTTCCTGGCTCGCTTCTGGGAGCTCTTCTGTAATTAGCTGCTCCCTTTCCTTGATGATATCACTGGATGACAAAGATCTTCCATAGCTGCCATCAGAATTAAATTCACGCCTGGAAAGGTGAAATCCATGCACCAGAAGTTGTTAGATCTATCTTTCTTAAAAGTACTGTTGCTTGGCTGTTGACCACAAAATGTGGATAAAGTTTCTCTAAAATGGTTAACGTTTATAACAGTAAAGAAAATTGTTAATATCATGAATGAACTAAATAAAACAAAGAGTTGCGGATGTTGGGAATTTGAAACAAAAACAGAAATTGTTGAAACTCATCAGGTCTGGCAGCATCTGTGGAGAGAAAGCAGAATTAATGTTTCAAGTTCAGTCACCCAGCTTGAAAAATGGACCTGTTGCTAGACCGGAGTTTCTCCAGCATTGCTTGGATGAACTGTTAGTTTTGGGATATTTTCTTGTTGATGCCTTTGTATTACATTTTAATTTTTATTGATCGTTTGTCCACACCTGTAGTGTATTTTAACTAATTGTGGCATTCTTATACAATGTATTTGGATACATTTGCTGTAAGATGCAGTATGTTTTTATATAAGGTTGTTGGAATGACCAGAAAACCTGATGTAAATTTTTAAGACTGTCAGAATTCTGTAGTTAATTTTGTGATTAATTGTCATTACTTGCATATGCAATTCAAATTAGAATAATTTTAAGTAGGTTGTATTTGCGGAGTAAATTGTCATTTAGAAAGCGCTGGCAACATGAAGACGACATCCTTGGGCTACAGCTGTAATTATAGTGCCCGTGAAATGTGTCGAGCTAATTTGTGTGTTTCTTGTGCAACAGTAGGAATATTTAGCAATAAGAAGCACAGTACCAGTTTTCTGTTTTTGAGGAGTTCCTTTCTTTCCTTTTTTTGAACAATGTTGTGTAAATCCACAAAGTATATATTTGCTGTGTTGCTGAAGTATGTGCTTGACTTATGCCATAATATATACTTTTATATATATTCTTATACTTTTGACATTCATGTTATCATTTGGCTGTCTATCAGCAGCTATATATTTGAACAGATCTTGCTGTTTAGAATGGATGAACCAATCAACAGCATTATGATTAGCATCACCAAAATTCAAACCAGGAAAGCAAAATTCAAATCAAAATTCTGTTGCTCAGATCTATTGATTATTGTTAGGGCTCATGTCCCACAAAGTGGATATACCTGTTTTGCAGTCACTGGAATAATGTTCGGGATTCAGTGTGGCAACCGTGTTCTAATTTTCGCTTATACACCAACAATTTCTCATACTGCCTGCCCCTTTGCTAACTTTAAATTCCCCTGTAGACCTTTTGAAGCTCTTTCTTGGAACAAACGAACCATCATCTGTGGGGAACAGTGATGTTATAATGTATGATAATATTGAGATCAGTAGAATCTGTTTAGCTGCAGGCAAAAATAAGCAAACGCAACAGGGAACCACTTTTGAAACTTAATAATGCAAATGCTAAAATGTAACAATCAAAATTGGTTGTTCAGCATTAATTGATAATTAAATTGGTTGGTTGTTTGAATTTGGAAGGAAATTATCCTTGCTAGTTCTGTACATTTGAGTGTTTGCATAATGTTGCAAACATGCACAGGCACAGAACTAACTGCATGCATTTTTAACAGATCTGAGGAGTAGGTATGTAATACAATCACATCACAATGCATGCAGAAGCCTGGATTGGGATATTGTTGAAACTCAAGGTTTTCCCCATAAAATTTGAAAACTTATTTGATTCTTGATCAAAGTAAGTGCTTTCAGCCTAAAACTTAACCAATCAAACTCGATTGTTTTAATATCTGTCACTATCTGTCTGGAGGCGGTGGCATAGTGACATTGCCTGGGTCTCTGGAAGAATAATCTCTTGGAAGTGTCCAGGGAACATTGGTTCAAATCCTGCCATGGCACATAGTGGAATTTGAATTCAATGACGGATTTGATCACCAGGAAACTGTTGCTGATAGTCAGGGAAACCCATGTAGTTCACTAATGTCCTTCAGGAAAAGAAATCTGCTATCCTTACCTGGTGTCTGGCCTACATGTGACTCCAGATCCACAGCAGTGTGTTTGATTGTCAGCTGCCGTCTGGGCAATTAGGGATGGCCAGTGTTGCCCATGCCCTGTGAATAAATTAGGGGGGAAGAAAAAAATACTTTGATGTCTGTCAGAGTAGAAGCACAACCTAAACTCTTCAACAGTGCATTACTAAAAGCTAGCAATGGGTTTAGTAGTTTTCAGTTTTATTGCCGTCTTTGGCAAGTAAGATCCAATAAATTTTAACCTTGTGTCACTTAATCTTGCTTCAATAACTTTTTTGGTTGATGAGAATGAACAGCAAGTGACTGAGCCATGTTTAGTGACAGTACAATTTTGCGATAGATTATTTTATTCAACTTCCCACCGAGCGCCTGCCTGTCATTAACTTGTGGGAAGAGCTCCATAAAAATAAATCCACAGCACCAGAAAGGTCAGCAGTAATTGTGAAGTTGTGAATTTATCAGGTAAATTAAAAGTTTTAGACTCTCTTTCAGGATAGCTGCTTTCGTAGTTGCAGTTTTTACAAGTCACTTTATACCACAAGCAATATTTTTGTAGAGCAGTTTGAAAGGTCTCAGCTGAGGCATTTCATGCTTCAATCCAAGTTTTATGTGTTTGAAAAAATCAAATTAAATTAATTCTCATCCTTTGCACAACCTGAGGTTACCAAGTCTATTATAATTTTGCCTCATGACTAAAGGCTGTAGTGGAAATAAATCAAGCATACAATTAATATTTTGGGACTTTCCCTCAAATTTCCAAAATGTGTATGGAAACCTACAACTTCAACCAATTTGTCATGGAGGTCAACACTGCCTCTGTCAGAACAGATGCACAGTTGACAGTAACATAAAAATGTCGATGTCTCTTTCCAATTTATGAGCACTGTTCATTGAAATTTCATTCCTCCAGCTGCTCAAACCACATTTTTGACTGACCAGTGTTCATATTGTTCGGAATCTCTTGATGCAAGGTAGTGTCCCTACCTCTGGATGAGAAGGTCTGAGTTCAAGACCCACCTGTCATGGTCTTAACATGTTCAAATAGGTTGTTTTAAAAATAATTTATAACCCTTCTGCAAAGGCTGATCAACCCTTGTCATTTAAAAACAGGTTTTTAATTTCTCTATGACCTGTGTTCAATTTTAACATGTATGCTCTGGTGGACTTTAGTGCACCAAAGTATGATTTGTTTAATGTGCGGAGGCTTGGGGACCGCTTTGCGGAACACTTACGTTCAGTTCGCAACAAACAACTACACCTCGCAGTCACGAACCATTTCAACTCGACCCCCCACTCCTCAGACGACATGTCCATCCTGGGCCTCCTGCATTGCCACAATGACGCCGCCTGAAAGCTGCAGGAACAGCATCTCATATTTCGCTTGGGAACCCTGCAGCCCAAGGGTATCAATGTGGACTTCACAAGCTTCAAAATCTCCCCTCTGCTGACCGCATCCCATAACCAGCCCAGCTAGTTCCCACCTCAAGCCCCACCCCCATTTTCTACCCACTAACCTCATCCCGCCTCCTTGACCTGTCCGTCCTCCCTGGACCGACCTATCCCCCACCTAACTCCCCACCTAGAGTCACCTTCACTGGCTTTAACCCTGCCTCTTTGACCTGTCTGTCTCCTCTCCACCTATCCTCTCCTCTATCCATCCTCTGTCCGCCTCCCCCTCTCTCCCTATTTATTTCAGAATCCCCTTCCCCTCCCCCATTTCTGAAGAAGGGTCTCGACCCGAAACTTCAGCTTTCCTTCATCTCTGATGCTGCTTGACCTGCTGTGTTTATCCAGCTCCACAATGTGTTATCTATGATTTGTTTAATAGTTTTTGTCTTCAAACCTCATGCTTTGGGAATTATTTGGTGCGAAGGGGTCATTTACTATCCTGTTTCCTTTTGAGCTTCTGACAAACTTGGATTAGATGCATGGATACAAACATTGTCTTTGGCACTGGCATAGCACTTGTTCTAAACAAAGTATGAAACTTGATTCAATGATTTCAGTCTCGTCTCCAAATCAGAATGTTTTATGCTAGAGCTCAACTTGGATTGTCGTCATTCAAAGAGAAAAGAACAAATAACTTTGGCCACAGTCAGGCATCCTTTCAGGGGTTAGTGTCACTCTAATCCAGAGAGCAGTCAGTCTGTTGGCTCCATAGTGGCTGTCTAGGGCTAGGGCTACTGCAGGGACTTGTTATATTGACTGGTTATATTGCTCAAGGGGATGGGTCACAGTCAATCTGTTGAGTCTGTCCACAGAAACTAAGGAATGTGGGTTGTGGAGTTGAAATTGCAGTCACAGCCATGGCATTGAACCACTGCAGGTTAGTCTTTGAAACCAGAACTGGAGGCTCTGGGCAAGCTCTGCCCAATCATGAAAGGGATGGCAGGATTTCAAAGGGGTCAATACTATAACTTACTGGGGTAGGACAGTGGAAATTGAACTCTGCTGTTCCTGGAGTCAGGAACTTGTGAAGCTTTGTATATTTTATAAAATCTTTACCTCACCCAAAAAAAGTAAAGATTTTATAATGTATGCAAAGTTTCACAGTTCACCCAGCTTTCAGTCCTAGGTTGATTTTTAAAAAAGCACGGTCCAGGTTTCTGAATTGAATGAGAATTACTATTTGTTTTTATTAATTAGACTCTAGCTATAAGTAAACAGTTACAAACAATTAGCATATAACATTACTAATTAAAACACAACTACAGATGGCGTGAACTGTGTTATAAAGGGGATAAACGGGATTGACAGTTCAGTAGTCTTTATCCCCAAGCTCTGTTGTTGAGATGGTCCTTATGATTGAAGCAATGTGCTAGCCAGCAGAACAGTCGTCTTTCTGCAGATACTTCCTCTGGTAAGAGACCCATAGTGGTTGGTTTCCTTTTTTTAAAAACAAGTGATTGGTCAATCAGTTAAAAGTCACAACTTACAATGACTGTTGCAGGAAAGATAAACTGGTTTACTTAAGGTTTTACTGTGAGTTGTGACTGTGGACACCAGTGAGACTGTTCCTGAGCTGGGCAAGAACCAACACTTTGTGACGACAAGGTGTAGAGCTGGATGAACACAGCAGGCCAAGCAGCAGCATAAGAGCAGGAAAGCTGACGTTTCAGGCCTAGACCCTTCTTCAGAAAAATTGTTACCAGTTCCAAGGCTTTCAGTTAGCTGCAAACCAATCACATTGTTGGCAGGCAAAATGGTCTGCCTTCAGTAACTGGTCACTAATCTAGCAGAAAGCTGCATCTCTACACCCTCGTTGGCTCCAAATTATCTGTGACTCTGCAATTACTGGTTGTTCAAGCAGTTGTTTACACAATGCCTGCAAGGCTTTTAAAACTGTTGTTACATTTTCATAACACTGAATTTTAAAACAGCCCACTTATTCAGTCTCCAGTTGTTAAAAACATGAAATAAAAGAGACAGTCCTCACAAGAATGCAAAGATGTACCTAGAAAATTATCTGTTGAATATGCGAATTGGCAAGATTACTATTTACTTTTGAGACGGTTTGGTACAACGCAAGAAATAGCAAGAATTGCAGCTGCTGGAGTCAGAGTCGATACAATGTAGAGCTGGAGGAGCGCAGCAGGCCAGGCAGCATTAGAGGGGCAGGAAAGCTGACGTTTCAGGTCGGGACCCTTCTTCAGAACCTGAAACGTCAGCTTTCCTGCTCCTCTAATGCTGCCTGGCCTGCTGTGTTCCTCCAGCTCCACACTGTATTGGTACAATGCTATGCTGTTAGTAGGGAGTGGCAGGAAAACAGTAGCGGTTTATTTCTAAGGGTGATGTGTGACTTGGAGAAGGGTTTACATCTGGAGGGCTGTGTTGGGTTTTGAGATTACAGATTACATTGAAACGTGATTTTTTTTGGTCATCCTTTGTTAATTTTTAACAACTTTTCCTGATCTTACAATATGGGCAAAGATTAGTGGTAAGTTTTCTTTTTTTCTTTCAACACAGTATTATCATCAACTTCGTTGATAAACCATGTTTGGATCATTCCTTTCCTGGAATCCTTCTGTGATATATCTTTGCTGTGAGGCCTGAACTATTTTCATAAATGTCTGCCATTGTTCCTCAGCTGTTTTTACTGCTAAACCCCTTTTCCAGTCCACTACAGCTAGCTTTCCCGTCATTCCTCTGTAATTGCCGCTATGTAAATTTAGTACAGTTGTTTCCAGTGCAGGGTTTCTCCCCCTCAAACGGAGTGTTCAATCCTGTCATGATATGGTTGCCATTTTACTTAGAGGTCATTTATTAAATCTGCATAATTACAGCTACCTTTGTGACTCTTCCCAATCTTCATGAAGATCAAAGTCCTCCATGATTAATATACTTTTTTTTAAACATGTCCTCCAAAATGTTGTAATCTATTCTTTGGCCTACGTATACCTCTAGACATCTATTGACATGTGCTACCAGTGCCATCTTCCTCTTGTTATTTCATACCTCCACTTGTATGGATGCTGCGGTCTCTGATCAATGATCATTTTTTACAATTGTGCTTATTTCATCCTATGCTAACAAAGCTACCCTACCACCCTTTCTTTTCTGCTCTTTCGAAGAGTCACATATTCCTGAATATTTAGTTTCCAGCTTTGATCTCCTTGTAACCATGTCACTATTATACCCATCAACCTCCCTTTGTGCAGTTAACTTATTTGTTTTATGAATGCCACAAATACTGAAGTAACGAGCCATTAATTGTGCCTTTTTTTACCATTTGCTCCCTTGACCCAATTTGCTGTTATTTTCCTGTATTTGTACACTCTGTCCCTGTTCAACTCTGGGTGGTGCTATCCAAATAGCCACCCTGTAATTGTACCACATAATTTCCAGCCGATGACGAGCTCCAAGAGTGAATCTAACCGTCTCTCTTGACATTCAAAGGCATTAACATCACTGAATTCCTCATTCCTCATTACAGGGCGGCACGGTGGCTCAGTGGTTGCACTGCAGCCTCACAGCGCCAGGTGACTGTCTGTGCGGAGTTTGCACATTCTCTGTGTCTGCGTGGGTTTCCTCCGGGTGCTCCGGTTTCATCCCACAGTCCAAAGATGTGCAGGCTCAGTGGATTGGCCATGCTAAATTGCCCATAATGTTCAGGGCTGTGTGGGTTATGGGGATGGGTCTGGGTGGGATGCTCCAAGGGTTGGTGTGGACTTGTTGGGCCAAAGGACCTGTTTCCACACTGTAGGGATTCTCATTCAATTATCGCTACTATAAGTGCAACTGACAGTCCTAAATTAGCTGTCAGAAGAGTGCTTGGCACACCCAGGAATATCCAGCAAGTATTGTCTAATGGCAAATCCCATCTAATGTCAGGCCCTGGTGAGTTGTTTGTAAATATTGTCTTGCTGGATACAGTCAGTGTCTTTGTTTGTTGGGACTGGTCAAAGGGATGAGGTTTCATACGTTCTGCCAATTTTTGGGATATATAGCCTAACATACTGGTATAACCAATTCAGAGTAAGCGGTTGGGCTTGCATTATAGCACTCCTGCACCTGTTGGAGGCTTTGTATTAACGCACAGGGCCCTGACACAGTCATGGTAAAAACAAAATACTGGAAATGCTTAGCAAGTCGGACTGCATCGGAGAGTGAGTTACCATTGGAGTCCTATTATTAGAACGGAAAGAAAATTCAATACTTATGTTTTTATGCAAGTACGGTATAGTGTCCGGGAAGGGGGCAAAGAGGTGTGCAAGAGGATACATCTGTAATCTAATGGATGTCAGGAGTAATTAAATGACAAAAGGGAGCCAGACACATGGGTGATGGGGCATTTAAAAAAATAAAAGATGGTTTGAAGGACTTGTAAGTGATAGCACAAGGATTAAAAATGAGGAAAGTGGTTGAATTAAACATGTTGAGGATGTTGTTCAGTCTAGAAAGTTGAAACCCCAACTCCTGCCTCTACACTGAAACACTCTACTTGGATTTTCAACAAAGGATTTATTAATAAATAGTGTTAACTCTGCTCTTTCCAGGAGGGGAATTGAATACAAATATAAGGAGGTTATGTTTCAATTATGCTAAACATTGGTGAGATCATATCTTGAGTATTCAGTATAGTGTTTATTCCTTAAGGAAGGATTGAAAGGCATTGAAAACAGTTCAGAGAAGATTTACTTCACTAAGACCTGGGTCAGACTGGTTTATCGGGAAATGTTAGACAGGCTAGGCTTGCATCCACTAAAAGTTGATTGAAATGTAATTTGAAGATAATGCTTTTCTGTATTTTATAATTGTAAACAGAAATAAGAAAAGAACTGTTTTAAAACGTAACAGTAACAGAAGGAGTGGTTCATCTTTTTGAAAGAAAGTAATCTAACACTCATTGTACTCATTGCAAAGCTACCTGTTCAAGCAGCAGAAGGTCCAGACGAGCTGGAGCCAAAGATGTGTACATGTGATTCAGCCAATAAGTAGCTGATTTGTATGTGGACCAGTTAACAACGACTTAAGGCTCTCAGTTTGCAGACAGGTAGGTCAAAAATCACATGACACCAGGTTACAGTCCAACAGGTTTATTTGAAAGCTTGTGTCTTCAAATAAACTTGTTGGACTATAACCCGGTGTCGTGTAATTTTTGACCTTGTCCAACACCAGCACCTCCGCATTGTGCAAATAGCTAGGTAATTGGTTTCCAGAAGTGCAACAGCTTGACACTGTGAGCAAGATAATTAGAAGCTGTCCGATCTCCTCCTGTTCAGGAGCTCTCTCTGTGAAAGTTCGTTTCCTTTGGTTGCCATAAGCTACGACTGTTAATGAACAGGACAGAGACCTTTCATAAATGTGATTCAACCATCCCATGCATCCTGCAAACCAGTGAAAGCATCTGGAGAAGGAAGAGCAAAAAGCAGTGTTCTGACCAACACAAAAACCATTTCACCTGATGCTGTGAACAGAGACCAGTGAACTGCTTCCCAGTTTTCTTTTAGGTCTTACTATTCACGTTTTTGCCCTCTGTATCTGTGTAAGGAGGACATGATAGGGGTTTAGCAGTTTACCTAAGAGTTGAATGCTGCTTGTTCATAACTGTGTTTTTCTGTAGCTACAGTCTATATACTTAAAATAGTAATTCTTTTTAAGTACAAAAACAGAATCTGTGCTTTCTGTCAAACAGGGTGTGAAAGAGTTAAGTTGGGGAGAGCTGTGCATTTGTTAAATCTTTAATTTTTGTGAGGACTTGACTTGATTTTTGGCACATTACTCCAGTGAAGCTTAGCAAGAAGATGCTGACAGATCTTGACGGTGAATATGGGAGAGAATGTTTCCTCATGGAAGAAACTTGAACTAGGGATCATTATCTTAAATGAGTGATGCCTTATTTTTAGACAGTGGGAACTTTTTTTTAATCAGGGTTAAGTCTTTGAAATTCTCTTCCTCCAAGAGGTGATGAAATCAGAGCCTCTGAATATTTTTAATGCAGAATTAGATTCTTGATGAGCAAGAGGGTGAAAGGTTATCAGGAGTTGGCTGAAATGTGGAGTACTCGGATCAGTCATGATCTTTTTGAATGGTGGAGCAGGTTCGGGCAGAGTTGTCTGTGACCAGCGGTGTTCCACAGGGATTGGTGCTGGGTCCACTTTTGTTCATTTACATAATTGATTTAGATGACAATATTGAAAGCATGGTTAGTAAGTTTGTGGATGACATCAAGATTGGTGAAGTAGTGGACAATGAAGGTGATCTAAGATTACAAAGAGATCTTGATCAGTGAAGTTTGGCAGATGGAGTTCAATTTGGATAAATGTGAGGCATTGCATTTTGATAAAACAAACAAGGACAATTATACAATTAAAAGTAGGGCCATGGGTAGTGTGGTAGAGCAGAGAGATGTAGGGGTTGAGGTACATAGTTGTTCGAAGTTTGCATCATGTAAAGATGGTTAAGAAAATGTTTACCTCGCTTGCCTTCATTGCTCAGGTCTTTGAGTATAGAAGTTGGGACATTATGTTGAAGTTGTACAAGATTTTAATGAGGCCTCTTCTGGAATACTGTGTCCTGTTCTGGTCACCCAGTTATAGGAAGGATATTATTAAACGAGATGGTTCAGAAGAGATTTACCAGGAAGCTGCTGGGAAAGTAGGGTTTGAGTTATAAGGAGAGGCTGGGACTTGTTTCACTGGAGAGTAGGATGTTGAGAGGTGACCTTATAGTGATTTGTAAAATCATGAGGGGTATAGATAAGGTGAATGGCAAGTGTCTTTTCTCTAGAGTGGGGTATTTCAAGAGTAGGGGGCATATTTTTAAGGTGAGAGGAGAAAGATTTAAAAAATACATGAGGGTCTTTTTTTTTTTTTGAATGCACTGATTCATGTGGAATGAATTTCCAGAAGTGTTGGATGCAGCTACAGTTACAATGTTTAAAAGATACTTAAGTACGTGAACAAGAAATGTTTGGAGGAAAATGGGCCAAATTGCAGGTAGACAGGATTAGTTTAGGTTTGGATTACAGTCAGCATGGACTGGTTGGACCAAGGGTCTGTTTGACGGGATGCTTCATCGGAGGCTGCACTGAGGATGTTACCCAGCATGGTAACGAAACGTCTGCGAAACAAGAAACCAGCTCGGTGACCCCAACCTCAAGGGTCTGTTTCTATGCTGTATAACTCTAATTTGTGTCTGTATGTTCACACAAATGCTCAAGATTTTCACTACTGAAGCATTTTGCTAATGCATAACATTTGTTTTTGCTGTAACCTTCCCTTGTGCAAAAAGTAGCTTGTACGGGCTTTTTAGACGTGATCCCATAAGTGCACACCTGTGTGTACCAAGGCATAGTGTCTGTTTTTAGTCTTGGTAAGAATAGTGGTTTTTAACTTCAATTTGTACATGACTTGCCAGCTGTTAGTGTTGCAAGCTAGGAGCTAGTGCTGTTTTGTTGCATAATTGCATGCCAAATGTGAACTGAAATATTTCCCCTTTCTCCACCGTATTCCAAACTGTAAAAGTTAAATTTTATGTAAGCGTTAATGCTGATATTAGTAGAATGGGGTGAAATGGCTGCAGCAACTGTTTCAGAAATTAGTAATTAGAATAAATTGGAATTGATGAGATCTTGGGTCTAATTAAATGGCTATCCTGATGGGAAGAATGGTAGAAATGAAGTCCCACAGGGTTTGATGAAGAGCTTATACTTTCCAGTATTGTCATAAATAATCTGAATGATTAGTCATGAACTCAAACAAACAATCATTAACTTGTAGTGGAGGTTAATAAGATATGGGTTGCATGCACAATTGATAGGTACATTTTGAATCAACAAATATTGAATTTTGCTTGCGTGGATACGGATTGTACAGCAAAAACCTAACAGTTACACACTGAATTTAATAATCATTGACCCCTCTCCAACCACTAATGAAAGCAGTTGAGATGTTGAGTGTCCAAGGAGAGAATGCTAGTGTAGTTCAGACGATATTGCAATACCTGTGATAGTAAGAACTGCCGATGCTGGAGTCTGAGATAACAAGGGGTGGAGCAGGGTGAACACAGCAGGTCAGTCAGCATCAGAGGAGCAGGAAAGCTGACGTTTTGGGTCTGGACCCTTCTTCAGAGAAGGGGGCTCTGAAATAGAGAGGTGGGGAGGCGGTGGTAGAAGGTGGAGAGAAGATGGACAGGTCGAGGAGGCGGGATGAAGCTAGTAAAGGTGAGTGTAGGTAGGGAATGGGGATGGGGGTTGGTCAGTGAGGGGGGAGGAGCAGCTAGGTGGGAGAGAAGATGTACAGGTCAAGGAGGTGGGGACAAGAGGGATGGCCTGGTCTTGGGTGGGGAGGTTTTGAAGCTCAAAGTCCACATTGAGACCATTTGGTTGTAGGGTTCCAAGGCGGAATGAGAGATCCTGTTCCTCCCGGTTTCGGGTGGCATCGTTGTGAGGAGGCCCAGGATGGACATGTCGTCCAGGGAGTGGGAGGGAGCGTTGAAGTGGTTTGCGACTAGGTGGTGGTGTTTGTCGTGAACCGAGCGTAGGCGTTCCACAAAGTGGTCTCCGAGCCTCCGCCTGGTCTCCCTGATGTCGAGGAGGCCACATCGGGAACAGCGGAGACAATAGACCACATTAGCAGATGTGCAGGTGAACATCTGTTTAATGTGCAAGGTTTTCTTGGGGCCTGGGATGGAGATGTAGGGGCAGGTGGAGCACCACCTGCAGTTGCAGTGAAAGGTGCCAGGGCTAGTGGGGAGTGTGGAGCAGACGAGGGAGTCATGGAGAGAGTGGTCCCTCCTGAAGGCAGATAAGGGTGGGGAGGGAAACATATCCTTCGTGGTGGGGGTCAGATTGCAGGTGGCAGAAGTGGCAAAGAATGATGCGCTGAATCCAGAGGTTAATGACATGATACATGAGGACAAGGGGAATTCTGTCTTTGTTTTTATTGCGGGGAGGGGGTGTGAGGGCTGAGGTGCAGGAAACACGAGATGCAGTCGAGGGCATTTTTGACCACTGTGGGGGTGGAATTGCGGTCCTCGTTTTTCAAGAACCATCCTGGGCCGCCTCCGGTGTCACAACGATGTCATCTGAAAACCGGAGGAACAGCACCTCATATTCCGCCTTGGAACCCTACAACCCAATGGTCTCCATGTGGACTTTACTAACTTCAAAATCTCTCCCTCCCCACCCCCCTGACCTCATCCCTAGACCAGCACCCCCCTCTCTTCTCCGTCTCCTTGACCTGTCCATCTTCTCTCCCACTTATCTGCTCCTCCCACCTCACTGACCAACCCCCACTTCTTAGCTACACTCACCTACTAGCTTCATCCCCGCCTCACTGACCAACCCCATCCCAACTCCCTACCTACACTCACCTTTACTAGCTTCATCCCCGCCTCCTTGTCTTCTCTCCACCTATCTCCTCCACTATCCACCTTCTATCACCACCTCCCCCTCTCTATTTCAGAGCCCCCTTCCCCTCCCCCCTTTCTGAGGAAGGGTCCAGACCTGAAACGTCAGCTTTCCTGCACCTCTGATGCTGCCTGGCCTGTTGTGTTCATGCAGCTCCACACCTTGTTATTGCAATACCTGTGATCTGTTACTTCACAAGTGGACTTCTAGAACACTTGCTACAGGAAGATGGTGAGGTAAACTAAGCTCAAATTTCAAAGATCAACTACTGGTGTAATTCCGAAACTAAAGGAACAGGTGAAGATTCTTCAGTCTGCCCTCTTCAGCATAAAGAACTTGGTGCAGGTATTGAAATAACCAAGCTCTGAATTTAGAGGGTCAGCTAATATTTGATTGTCTTTGCTGTATAACAATGGTAAGATGCATATAAGCTAGAAAATGATATTTTTCAGTATGGTCGTGAGAATGGCTTCACTCATCAGATTCTGGAACAGTTTACCAATTCTGGTGATTTAGGTACAATCTTTCACACTTGCCTCATTATCTTCAGCTCGAAGGTACATAAAACATTGCTACATCTCTGGGGCCACAAAGATCACCTTGTTATCTCGGATTCTCCAGCATCTGCAGTTCCTACTATCTCACCTTGTGGGATGTTTTCCACAACTGCTTATAAAGTCAGTGGTGCTGTAGAAGCAATTTAAACATTGCCTTCAGCAGTTAAAATTGCTATTTCTGCCTATGGGCAGCTGCGAATTGGGAACCCTGCCTGTACAAGTGAGCAACATGGTTATCTGATCATTTCCCACTTATGGACTGTCCTGAGAATTGGAGACTATTTAAAGACCAGAAAATAGTTAAAAATGACTAAATTCAAGTTGAATGCCTAAGAGATTTTCTAATGTAAACACAGCCTGGCTAACTTCCGAAACTTGTTATTCGCATGCGAACTGTTTAATCAAATTTTCCTTTCTCTTTGTTACAAAATATTTTGAGTTCAGATGGTTAATTTAGCATGAGCATGTTGTTTCACATCAGGTCATAAAACTAGAGAGAATCTGTGTACCTGTTTACATATGTAATTAAACGTTTATCAAGGCTCATCACTTTGTACACAGGAAACACTGCATTTACCCAAAACTCAGCTTTCCCCTCTTCTGGTTGAATTATTTGGCTGCAGGAGTTTTTGTATTTGTGTAATTATTGGCTAAAAGCCAATCTTTGTGGTTTAGAAGATTTCTGGCTATGCAAAGGTGATATGTTAGATTGGTGAGGTTAACTGACATCTTCCTTTAGAAGCTTTGTCTTGTAGGACATTGAGTAATTGAGCCATCCAGTGCTCTGGACTAGAAGAGTGTAGGTTTGTCTTGTGGCTATGTGTAAAGTTCTTAAGAATGTTACAACTTGCCTGCTGCTAAATATGAGAGTGAGTTGAGGGCAGTATGAGAAAAGAAGAAAAAAGTAAGAGTGCCTGATAAGTAATAAGTAAGTTTGTGAAAAAGACTAGTCTTGGAACATTTCCATAATTTAATCTAAAGTAACCATTATTGCAACATAAACAGAAATAAAGAAATACTAAGCAGACCACGTAGCAGCTGTGGAGAGAAACACAATTGAAGTTTCTAGTTGATGACAGTGCTTTCAGATGTAACTGGTTTTAAGGAAACAGTGAGGTGGGAAGGAAGGCATTCTAATATACTTTTTGGTTGACAAGAATAATTTTAAAAAACTGAAAGGAATAATGGTGCAAAGCAAATGAAGATGGTAAAGGGACAAGTAAAGAAGCATTAAATGGATTTAGTGGAGGTATGATTGGCTACGTGAGAAGTGTAACCAGAACATGTTTTTACAAGTAAGTAGCAGTTGCTGCAATCTGAGATTTTTGAACTCCCAATTACTCGGATAAACTATAAAGCCTCTGTCCAAGGCCCCATACAGTCCTTCCAGATCAGATAGAGATTCACCTGCACTTCATCCAACTTAGTTTATCGCAACCGTTGCTCCCGATATGGTCCCCTCTATATCAGGAAGACCAAACACAGGCTAGGGGACTGGTTCGTGAAGCATCTGAGTTCTGCAAGCACTAACGAACCTGACCTTCCGGTTGCCACCCATTTTAGTTCCCCCTCCCACTCCCCTGGCGATATGTCCATTCTTGGCCGCCTCCACTGTCAGAATGAGGCCAAATGTAAACTGGAGGAACAATACCTGATATTTTGAATTGGGAGTTTACACCCCAAGGGCCTAATATTAACTTCAGTTTCAAAATCCCTCCACCTCCAGCCATATCCCATGTTCCGTCTCCCTGACCTATCCTAACCTAGCCATCTTCCTACTCGCCTATCCACTCCACCCTTCCCACTGACCAATCACTATAACCCCTTACTTGCATCCACCAATCACCATCCCACCTAGCATTCTCCAGCCCCACCCTGTTTTATTTCTGAGCTCTCCTCCTCCGATGCTGTCCAACCTACTGTGTTTCTCCAGCTCCGTGTTTGCTGACTCTGGCTTCCAGCATTTGCAATCCTTGATGTCTCCTAACCAAAATGGGGTTTAGTTCCTCAAGCATCCATTGGATTTCGTTGAAACAGTGTACAAGGCCGAGAACAGAAGTCACAAAAGCAATGGAATAGACAATGCGCATGGGAGCTAGGGGACAAGTTTGCAGACTCAACCCAGGTACTTAGCATGGGGCTCACACAATGTGTTTGGTTTGTGTATTTTACATCACCCAGATTTGCACTTATTCAGCAAATGAGACTTCCTGCATTGTATGAGGCTCCTCCAACTCTGGACACTTTTTTTGGAGCAGTGGGGCACCTCTGAACCTGATCAGTCTGTATCAATGGAGCATGTTGGGTGTGTGGTTAAATTTGGACTAGACGTCCTTCATCAGAGTCCACTACTTGATGTAAAATGTGGGATAGGTGGAGCAGTGGTATGTACCTTTTAGACAGTCTTCAGTTTCAATTCTGACTTAGATTTGCTTTCTCCGGTCAGCTTTGTTTCTCTTTGGACTTATTGTAAAATGTTTTATAACAAATCTTGTTATGTTGCTTCCTGTTTTATTTTAAAGATAGGTTGCAAGTCATTCCATCGATTTACTTTTTGCTACTTCTGCCCTTCATTTGGGTTTATTTAAGTTCTTGTTTGTTTTCAGTTTCTTCAGTTCTGTCTGCACCGAGAACATTGCTTTTTTTTTTGCAGAATCTTCTGTTTGATTGAAATCATGTGCAGTTTTTCATATTTCCACTGAAACATTAGTTGCCATTTATGTAGCAAGTTTCAAATGTAAACTTTCAGACCATAATTAAGAGAGTGCAGCTGCAGTTGAATATTTGCACTAAATAGTTTGTCAATGTAGCACATGAATGTGACCGTCAAGAAAGCACAACAAAACCTCTTCAGGAGGCTAAGAAAATAAAGCTTACTAATATTTACAGATGCACCATAGAAAGCATCCCATACGGATGCATCACAGCTTGGTATGGCAACTACTTTGCCCAGGACCATAAGGAATTAGAGTTGTGAATACAGCCCAGTCCATCATGCAAGCCAACCTTGCATCTGCTGACTCCATCTATGCACTTCCGTGCCTCAGAAAGGCAGCCAACATCAATGACCCCACCCACCCTGGTTATAATCTCTTCCAACCTTTTCTATCAGGCAGAAGATACAATCTTAAACACACGCTAAGAGATTCAAGAACAGCTTTTCCCTGCTGTTATTAAACTTCTGAACAGACCTCAAATTTTAAATGTAATGTTAATGTCACTGTGCGCCTTCGCTGCAGCTGTAATAATGCATTCCTCGCTCTGTTCTGTACCCTTATACAGCTTGTATGGTATGATCTGTCTGTACTGCATGCTAAACATACCTTTTCACTGTACCTAGGACCATTTGTCAATAATAAATCATGTAACTTTTCATAAAGTCAGAGGAGCTAGATTTTTTTGGTAGGATGTCTGATTAATATACAAAAGGTGAGAGTGATTAACCCTTGACATCAAGGAGCTATAACACACGAGAGTGAATGAGAGTTGGGAAATGTTTGGTTGAAGTCATACCTGTGGCAAAGAAAGATAGTTGCGGTTGTTGGTCAGTTATATTGGCTCTGTGGCATCAATACAGGAGTTTTTCTAGGTAACAGGCATGGGGCTGGATGAACACAGCAGGTCAAGCAGCATCATAGGAGCAGGAAAACTTGATGTTTTGGGCCTCTTCGACTTGTCTGCCTCCTCTCCACCTATCCTCTCCTCTGTCCAACCTCTATCCGCCTCTCCCTCTCTCCCTATTTATTTCAGAACCCTCTTCCCCTCCCCCATTTCTGATGAAGGGTCGAGGCCCGAAACGTCAAGCTTTCCTGCTCCTATGATGCTGCTTGACCTGCTGTGTTCATCCAACCGCATGCTTGTTACCTCGGATTCTCCAGCATCTGCAGTACCTTTTATCTCTGATACAGTTTTTCTAGGTAGGTGTTTTTCGATGACCTGTTCAGCCTTACTTTGACACACCTCTGGGAGCAGGTGGGACATGAATCCAGGCCTTCTGGCCAGTTCCTCAGGATAGTGTCCTCAGCCCAATCATCTGCTTCATCAATGTCCCTCCACCATCGTAAGGTCAGAAGTGGGGATGATCATCATTCATGACAACCTTCATATTGAAGCATTCGTTCCGGAATGCATCAAGAGCAGGTCAATATCCTGGTTTGTGCTGAAAAGTGATGAATAAAATTTGCAGCCCTCAAGTGTCAGATGTTGATCATCCCACCATTGTCCTTTGACACTCAATCGCATTACCATCATTGAAAGCCCTATTATCAACATCCTCGGTGCTACCATTGCCCAGGAACTGAACTGAGCAAGCAGTATAAATAGTGTAGCTACTAGAGCAGGTCAGAAGCTAGGAATCCTGCAGTGAGCAACTTGCTTTAGTCCCCAAACCCTGTCTGCCAACTCTCACGCACAAGTCAGGAGTGTAATGAAATACACTCCCACTTGCCTGGATGAGTTCAGCACCAACAACACTCAAGCTTGATGCCATCCAGGACAAAGCAGCCTGCTTGATTGGTACTATGTCCACAAGCAATAACTCCTTCCATCATCGCTACTCAGTAAAAGCTCTATGCACCATCTGCAAGATAGGCTGCAGCAAGGCTCCTTAACACCTTCCAAACCCAAAACTGCTACACCTAGAAGAACAAGAGCAGCAGATACATGGGGATACTACCACCTGCAAGTTCCCCTCCAAACCACTTACCCTCCTGACTTGAAAATATCTTGTCATTTCTTCAGTGTCACTGGATCAAAATCCAGGAATTCCCTCCTTAATAGCAGAGGGTCTACCCACAGCAAATAGGCTGCAGCTATTCAAGAAGGCAAGCAGTGTTGGACATTAGATGCTTCCCTAACCAGTGCCCACATCCAACAAATGAATTTAAAAAAGAGCAGTATCATAAATCTCAAAATGGAAAGTTACAAGCCATTTCATGATGTGTGACCTCCGTGTTGTGTAGTGAATTTTAATTCTCATCTGCCAGAGAGAGAGTTTCCCATATCCCATTTGTTCTGGATAATTTGGCTATCTAGGCAACTCTCAGGAACAATGCACTCTGGCTTGAAGTTTCAGTAATTCTCTCGCTCTATTAGTTTCAGACATTTGGGTTGTGAAGCTTTTAAGGAAAAAGAGACTGCATGAGCACAGACATTACAATGGTACTGAGTTGCAGGGATTTGAGATAAAGCATTTTCTGATGAAGCAATGAATCATTGAGCGGAATGTTGTGAAAAAAGATTTTTTGTTATTCCTTCATGGGATGTGGACATGGCTGGTTGGACCAGCATTTATTGCCCATCCCTAATTGCCCAGAGGGCAGTTAGTAGCCAACCATATTTCTGTGGGTCTGGAGTCACATGTAGGGCACACCAGGTTAGGATGACAGATTTCCTTCCCTAAAGAACATTAGTGAACCAAAATGTTATCTTTTGTTTTCTAAAGTTGACTGTTTTAATACTCACATGGCTGACTTCTGCCATTTTTCCCTTGTCATAAGCTTGAACTCATCCAACACTCCTACCTTGCACACAAACTGCTGCTCACCCATTACCCCAGTACTCACTGAATAATGTTGGCTTTGAATCTGTTCAGGAGCTGAATTTAAAAGTTTTATCATTGCATTTAGTCTCTTCATGGTTCCAGTCCTACCCATCTCAGTGATCTCCTCCCACAATTATCTGAATTATCTGTGTGCTCTTTCAAATGTGGTACCTAGTGCAACACTGGTTTCCTTTTGTCCAGCATCAGTGACCATACCAACTGTTGTCTAGGCTTTCCGTCGTCCCTAAATCTTTGATCTCTTTTCTCCTTTATGACAGCCCCTAAAATCCACTGCCTTGACCAACATTTACTCCTTGTGTTTTCTGTGTCTGTGTAGGTCAGGGGTAATATGCTTTGATGTCGGTGTGTCCTGGGAGCTTTTTAATTATACGAATGAGTACAAATGATGAATATTTTTAGCCTAGAGTGTTCAAAATAACTGGTTTCTAATTAAAGAAGTGTTTATAAAATAGCCGTTATTTAAGACCTTGGCCCTTAAGTAGAGGTATCATTGTTTTGGTTCTGTGAAGTTGACTTGTTTCTTTTAAGACGGTCAAAATTTCTTTCTGACACTTGAGAAGTTTTTGAGAGAGCACAGAATGTAAGTTAAATGGCTCATTAACTACCAAAAAACAAAGATAATTGGGATTTTTACTGAATGGAACTTTTCCAACCTATCAGGCAGAAGGCTAGGGGCCACAAGGGGATTGAGTTCACAAGCAAGGATCCACTCCAGTGGTTTTCAGTTTGTTGAACTCTTCAGGCCAGCTGAAGTGGAAAGAAGTCTCTAAGCTATTTTCGCAGTTCATGTCATCAGATTTGAAAAAGGCCTTCATTTTCACTTAAGGTTTAGTAAAGAAAAAGTTAAATTGCAGCACGTCTTGGGGAGAGATAGTAATTGAGAAAATCGCACCTGGTAGATATGCAGAAAGTCATGGAAAAGGTATTTTTCAACCTTGTACTACAGTGTGAGATTTTAAGATGACTGAATTGGGTTGAGTATCTATAAAGGATCTTGCTGGGTAAAGGGTTGAATCTTTTTAGCTAAGGTCATAAGTCACACAGCATCAACGGGTTTATTTGAAATCACAAGCTTTCGAAGCACTACTCAGTCACGTAGAGTAAAGAGAAGCACACCACAGAATTCCTGAAACGTCAAGCTTTCCTGCTCCTATGATACTGCTTGGCCTGCTGTGTTCATCCAGCCCCACAACTTGTTATCTCGGATTCTCCAGCATCTGCAATACCTTTTATCTCTCTCACCACAGAATTTATAGGCAGAGAGATCAGAAGATTGAACAAAAGGTGAGTGTGGAGTATGGGTAGGTTGAGTAATCAGTCTCTGCAGGTGATCAGAAGTGTCAGCAGCTGAATAGCAAGTGAAGGGTGATGACCTATAATCCAATTAATTGGGGCAGAAAGATAGTCACAAGAAATTAAAAATAAGCTCGTGCTGGAAACAAACCAAATGGCTGGAAAAACATAAGTATGAGTTGCATGCCGAGGGTCTAACTAAAGTAACAAGTAATCCAAAACTGTACAAACTAATTAAGGTCGAGAGATCATAACACGTTATCAAGGTGGTAATGTCAAAAAAGAACAATATGATGGGGTTACTTGTGGTGTGACATGAGCCCCAGATCATGGTTGAGACTGTCTTCAAGGATACAGAACTTGGCTGTTTCTGCTTGGCAATTCTGCGTTGTGTATCTCAAAGGCCGCCTTGGAGGATGCTTACCCGAAGATTGGAGGCTGAAATGTCTTTGACCACTGAAGTGTTCCCCGACTGGGAGGCAATAATCCTGTCTGGCGATTATTGCACAGTGTCCATTCATCCGTTGTTGTAGTGTATGAATGGTCTCATCAATATACCATGCCTCAAGGTGTCCTTGCCTGCAGTACATAAGGCAGATAACATTGGCCGAGTCTCATGAGCATCTGCCAATCCCACGTGTGATAGTAGTACCCATGTCTTTTTTTGGCTGTTTATGCGAAGATCTTTCCAAATTGTCCAGTCTTTTTCCTTTTATGTAATTAACTTGTGTTATTTGGTTAAATATACATTGACCGCCTTTGGTGAATATGTTCAGTGACTGCCATAATAATCAGGTTGCAAAATTAAAACTTATCTCCCAAGCCAGATTTCTCTCTGGGAGGTGACTTGCTCAATATTGCTATTAAATAGATCACAACAGTGTCCTTTGTCTTTATATTGATCCAACTTGCAACAAGTAGAAATAAAACTTAATTTGATTTTGTCCATAAAAGTAATGAGGTCTTGAAATAAACCTCTCAAAAGAGGCCAAGTGCATGATGGCTTTGAAAATTTGTGAGCATGCCAGAAATATCTCATTCATCTCTTTTCAGGAGAACTAATAGTTATCACTCCCACTTTGCCGATGTTGTCAATGCCACTTTCTTACAATGGTGTTGCTGGCTGGTTAAAGTTTTAGCACGCTACCTTGGATGCATTACTAAATAGCCCCCTGTCTCACTGAGATACCTGTGCACCACCTCGTAGCAAACTATAGCTACTGTAACAGAAGCATCCTACCGAGGGGGTGCTATTACTGCTTAGATGAAAAACAAAATCATTAAGTATATTGTAAAAGCCTGATCAGCACTTTTCAGCGCAACAAGTGCAATATGCCCTGTTCTTAACATTGGTGCCCAATATAGAACCCATATATGATGAGGATCTAAAATTGCAGTACCTCCTAGCCTTACAGCAGGGGAAATGGTGTCATCGTGATTGTAGCAAACCAGAGATCTTTGATAACGTTGGGGGAAATTGCTTCAAATTCCAACAGTTGATGGAATTTATATTAAGTTAATTAATAAAATTCTGGAATTAAAAGCTTTCCATTGGTGACCGTAACAATTATCAATTGATAATAGTTTGCGAACATCCTCCTAGGAAAGAATGCTGCTATCTTCAACCAGTCTAGTCTGCATGTGACTACAAACCCACTTCCCTGTGGTTGAGAATTAACTGCCCTTTGAAATGGCCTAGCAAACGACTCTACTCAAGAACAATTATGGATGTGTAACAAAAGATGGCCTTGGTGGTGGCACCCACATCCCATGAGAGAATACAATAAAGAAACTAAGGGTGTTGATGTTGGGGAAAGCACAGGGGGAAAGAAGATTGAGCAATAACAGCCAAGAGTTTAGTTCATCTGATGTTTTTGTACGTGCTTTTGTTTCATGGTATTCTATGTGGGGAATGCCACAAATTAGTGAGATATGCTTGTGGTTGTGTGTCCTCAACTATATATGCAATGAAATCTTGTGACATTCGCAGTAGCAACAGGGATGTAAATGGAATTTAGCACAGTACTGAGAAATCAAGACTCCACCCTTTGCAGTACTGATGTATTTAATTGAGCTATGGCTACACTTTCAGCATAGAGGGGGTTTTTGTTTCAAATTGAAAGCAACATGCGAGTAGATGTACAGAAAGTAAACATTGCAGGCAGTTTTGAAGCGAACTTGGAACTTAGATGTACAAATTGCAATATTTGCTGTAAACTAAAACAGAAGTCATATTTTGTCCCAAGTATTTTATGAAGAACATCATCTTTCATATTTACAATGAGATCTAAAATCACCTTACACAGAAGATTTAAAAATTCACCAATTTGTTAAAGTTTTTAGTCGCTCCTGTTCTAATTTATTTTCCTTGTTAGTGTTTAACTAATTTTCTCATGTTGAGATCTTGTCTGACAATCAGCATCAGGAGGAAAGAGCATTAAATGGCCATTTCAAAAACTGGACACCGTGACACTGGGAATTTTGCTTCACTTATCAATAAGTGTTTACTTATCTTGTTTGTTTTTTCAATGGATTTAGTGATGTGCTTTCTGGTGAAGTTAAGCTTGAAACAAGTGTTTTTGTCTGGTAATGCAGGAAGACACCATGCCAGTCACCATGAAAAGCGGGCCCTAACTGGTGTAAACTATCAAGCATTTACTTATCTGGAATGTATCAGATTTTCACATGAGGAAATGTAGATCATTCAGTCTTTTTGGAGCTGGTTTTGCTATTCAATTAGAAGATCATTTTAATTGCTTAGAAAGAATACTTGTATTGAGTTTGACATTAAAAATTACAGCATTTTTGTCAATGGTTGAATGACACATTCATAAAGCTGTCAACGTGTTTGATTTTAATTTAAACTACTGCAAAAGATGTAGTGCTCTGTTTGAATTGTACAGGTTTACCTAGTACTGTCCTTTTCCTTCTAGATGTAGGTGGGTTATGAGTGTAGACAGTACTGTCTATTTTTTTTCTAATCAACAGTACTTCTGAGGAGCCTTACTGAATATCTGCAATGATTCTTGAGATGGTGCACACTGCTGCCATTTGTGCCAGTGGATGAAGTGAGTATTTGTGGATGCAGTGGCAGTCAAGCAGGTTGCTTTGTTTTGGTTGGTGTCAAGCTTCTGGAATGTTACTGAGGCTGCACCTCATCCAGGCAAGTGGAAGTATTCCATCACTTTCCTGACATGTGCCTTGTAGATGGTGGATAGCTTTGGGGACTTGAGGTGAGTAACTTTAAGATTACTAATCTCTGACCTGTTTTTGTAGCCACAATATTTGTTATGGCTTGCCCAGTTCAGATTGTGGTCAGTGGTAACTCCTATGATGTGCTGGTGGGGGATTCAGTAATGATAATCCCATTGAAGTCAAAGAGTACAGTTAGATTCTGTTGTTGGAGTTGTCATTGCCTGGCACTTGTGCAACGCAAATGTTATTGCTGCTTCTCAGCCCAAATCTAGAAATTGTCCATGTCTTGCTACATTTGGACATGGACAGCTTCAGGAGGAGTTACACATGGTGCTGAACATTGCACAATCATCAGTGACTATCCCCAATTCTGACCTGCAGTGATGTCTTGCATCTTAGTTGGTTGACCTCCATGAGCTACAACCATCTTCTTTTGTGCTAGCTATGACTCCCACTGATAGCCTTGACTCCAGTTTTGGTTAGGCCAGAAGATCTCGGAGCAGAATTAGGCTACAATCTGTCAAATCTGCTTTGCTGTTCAGTCATGTCTGATGTATTTCTGAATCCCATTCTCCTGCCTTACAAGTTACAAACCTATCTATCTCTTTTAAAGACGCTCAGTGACTTGGTCTCCGTAACCTTCGGCAGCAGTGACTTCCACAGATTAACTACCCTGCATTCGAAAAAAGTTCCTCCTCCTCTCAATTCTAAAAGATTATCCCTTCACTCTGAGACTTTGCCGTCCGGTCCTAATCTCTCCTAGTGAAAACAGTTTCTTTGTATCCTCTCTATCCAGGCCTATCTGTATTCTGTAAATTTCAATGAGATCCACCATCCCCCATCTTTCTAAATTCCATCAAGTACAGACCCAGAGTCGTCAACTGACCCTCGTGTGACAAACCTTTCATTTCCAGGATCATTCTTGAAACCTATGGACACAACCTGACTAGGCCCTATACAGCTTCAGAACACCATCCTTGTGCTTGTATTTTAGCCCTCTTGAAATGAATGTTAACATTGCATTTGCCTTTCTTACTGCTAACTGAACCTGCATTTTATCTGTAAACTAGGATTCATTGGTTCTTCAGATTTCTGAAGCCTTTCTGCGTTTAGTGATCTTGCGCCTCTTCTTTCTACCAAAATGCATGACTACTCATTCTCGCAAGCTGTATTCCATCTGCCCCTTCTTTGCCCAAAGTGATAGTCTGTCCAAGTCCTTCTGCAGCCTCCCCACTCCCTTAACAATACTTGATCTTCTATCTGTTTTTGTCATCTGCAAAATTAGCAACAGTGCCTTCAATTCCTTCATCCAGATTGTTATTGTTAATATGGATAGTTGTCGTCCCAAAACTGAGTCCTCTGGACCTCCACTAGTTATTGGCTACCATTCTGCAAAACAACCTGTCATCCCCACACTCTGCCTTCTGCAGTCAGCCAATCCTCTATCCATATCAGTACCTTGCCCGTAATGTCATGGACTCTTATTTATCAGTCTCCTATCTGGCACTTTGTCAAAAGGCCTTTTGAAAATCCAAAAAGATCTCAGCCACTGGCTCTCCGTTGTCTAATTTTCTGATTATCTCCTCAAAGAATTCTAGCATTGTCATGCATGACCTCCCCTTGATGAAACCATGTTGACTCTGTCCCCCTGTTTTGCCATGCATTTCCAAATACTCTGCAATTGCATCTTTAATGGACTGTAAAATCTTAGTAACAGCTGAGGTTAGGCTAACCAGCCAATAATGTCCCATCTACTGCCTCCCTGTCTTAAAGAGGGGTATTACATAGCATTTTCTAGACCTCTGGCACCCTTACTGACTCCAGTGATTCCTGAAAGATCACCATCAATGTCTCTACAATTTCCTCAGCTATCTTCAGAACCCTGGGTTCTAGTCCAATTGGTCTAGGTGATTTATCCACCTTCAGACTTATTCGCATACCCGGCATCTTCGCCATAGTATGGCTATTACACACATCTCTGCCCACGATGCTCCTGAAATTCTGGTATGCTGTGGGTGTTTTTGCCTGTGAAGACTGATGCAAAGTACCTATTCAGTTCCTACACTATTTCTTTGTTCTTCATTACAACGTCTCCAGTCTCCTTTTCCAGTGGTCCACTGTCCACTCCTACAACCTCACCTGGTTTTAAAGGCTTCCCAATCCTCTGGCTTCCCACTAACCTTAACCACGTTGCATGCTTTCTCTTTTGCTTTTATGTTGTCTCTAACTTCTCGTCACTTACAATTGCCTTGTCCTCCCCTTTGTTTGTCTACTTTGTAATTCTTCAACCCTACCCACACAGATTCTACACTTTCCAACCCTAAACCTCTTCTTGCAATTGATTTAATTTTGTGCTAACAGAGAAACCCTGTCCTTTACGATAAGACACTTATCATTGGATGTTTATTTCCCAGCCCTGATCCCTTTGCAGCCAAGTCTCTGCGATGCCCACAACATCATACTTGCCAATTTCGATCTGCAATACAGGCTCGTTTACCTTTGTGTTGTGTTCTGTGTGTGTTTTAGTACAACACCCTCAGTTCTGCATTGACTGCCCCACCGCCCCTTCTCACATTTGACCACTTATCTAACTTCAGGCACAGCAGATTCCTGACCTTTTTCCATAAGTTTTCCTCCCCACCCGCACCCAGCCTCGCCTCTGGAACTCAACTCCTTTGTCCATGTTCAAACCATGGCTGTAATGAGGCTAGGAGTTGAATGACCTGACCTAAACCCAAATAACGTCAGTGTGCATGTTATTGCTAAGCAAGTGCTAGTTGAGAGGTTTGTAATCAATCTGTATGGACAAGGTATATGACATATCTCTTGAACAGATGATGCTTGAACATGTACCTCCTAGCCCTGGGGCAAGAATAACTACCACTGCACAAAAGCCCCTGAAAATTGGCCAGGACACCAGGGAGAACTCCTCTGATAATTAAATTAGTGCCATGGTATCTTTCTATTATATCGAGGGCAGATGGTGTAAGTGCTGCTTGGTAACTTGCCACCGTTGTTAACAACCCCTGCCCCTTCTGTACTGATGAATGAGAGCAGACTGATGGGTTGAATTTGTCTGGCTTTTTGTGTTCAGTGTATACCATGGCAATTTTCCATATTGCCGGGACTAAAGCTCCACTGGAACAGCTTGGCTAAGGGCACAGCAAATTTGTGAGCACGATTATCCAATAATATTGGCACAATGTTATCAGGGCTTGTAGCCTTTTTCAGTATTCATTGACTTCAGCGGTTTCTTGACATCACGTGGAGTGAATCGAATTGCCTTTGGTGGGAATTTCCTTTGGAGCTCATTGAAGATTGTTGCAAGTGCTTTAGCATTGTCTCTTGCACTGATGTGTTGGCCGCCTCTATCATTGAGGATTAATCCAATAAATTGTTTATATATCTGTCACTTGCAACTAGACCAGAGAGCTTGGATCTGATCAGTTAGTGTGGAAATGCTTCGCATTGTCTATCATTTGCTGCTTGTGTTAATTGGCATGCAAGTAGTCCAGTGTTGTAGCTTCACCAGTTCAACAGTTTTCTTTTAGGTATGTATGCTGCTGCTCCTGCACTCTACGTGGAAGTAAGGTTGATCTCCTGGCTTGATGGCGATGATAGATTGGAGGATATGTCAAGCAATAAGGTGGTGGTTGAATAAATTACTGCTGTTGCTTGGGCATCCCTGAAGGGCAGTGGGTAATCGTGAGTTGCTACTTTGAGCTGTACACATTGACTTTTAACCTAATTTTATGGCAAATTTGAACATCAGTAGTTATTTAAAAATAAACTTGAATACTTAAGCAAGCAAGGTATAAAAATTTGTTGTCACTTCTATGTTCTCCAAAACTGAATTTGTAATCTTGTTTTAAATAAACCATCTGTTGGTCCAGCATGCCTACTTTACACGATTGTATTTTAGTTAACTGATTTACTTGATCAACCTCCAGAGTAGGTGAGACTTAAAGACGAGGGCCTCTGAGCTGAAGTAATACACTACCACAGGCACCACAAGAGGGCCCTCACACCAGTCACTGAATGACCTGCTCAGCTGAATTTATTGTGAGAATGTATGATTATACAGATTTTAATATACCAGTAACAAAATGTCACATTCTGCAATAATCATGTTATAATATTGCAAATCTTTTGGGATTTGGAACTGCCTGAGTTTTGCTAATGATAATAAGATGATACTTTGGAGATTAGTGAGTACTGCATATCGAGCCCAAAAACAGTCAATTGAAACCATGCCTGACCAGGAAGACAGACTAGTTTGTCATCTCAATTCTTTGTTCTTGTCTAGCTATAAGTAGGGGTAAATTCCGAAAGAACTTCGTCTTAGACTTGTCATCTAACTAGACGTTCTACATAATATCTTAATTCTGATGGGAAGGAGAGAACCAAGTCTTTCAGACAGCTAATAAATATCCTGTTGGTTTTATACTATTGTACTTAAGTCTTTAATTTTAAGAACTTATCCATTTTTGGAAATACATCTACTGAATATTTTCTATTTAGTATCAAGTATCACGCCTGTAAGTGAACATTGTGTTCCCATTCTCTCAATGAATTATTTATTTTCCAATATCCAGTTACAAGCACATGCCCTGTGAATGGCACTAGAATTTCTTATTCCATGCATTATTTGCTGAATTGCACTGATTACGTATTTGTGCTGAACCTAGAGCTGAAGTTGTACTTTTAATTTGGTGCAAGTTACAGGATAATATTCTGGATCCTCTTGTTCCTCAGTTTTATTATTTAATGATTAGTTAATATGACCATTGATAGTTATGATGATAAACCACATACAGAACTAATCTCTGTATAAAACTCCACACCCCTTGCTGGAAACGAGTTTAAAATTTTTGGATTGCTGGTGCCATGTTTATGACAGAATATTCATCAATTAATAGTTTGCTTCATTTATATTTTCTGAACGAAAATTGATTATAATGGTATCGTAAGAGCTAAAGAATAATAACCCAGATTGGCCTTGTACCTACAATAGTAATAAAAAAGACTTGTTTGGACTACGAATTGGAACTTGCAGAAATTGGGGCGATTGTTCAAACAGTAATGAACAACACAGTGCCGTGCTAAAGAGATTTATGTGGACTAAGGGGTTATGTTGTCATTTTTCTTGTTGTACAGATTTAACTAAGCAATGATTGGTTAATCTCGTGGGGGTTTTTTGGCATAGTTTGTGACCTTTCTGGGTCCATCAACAGTGTCCTAGAGCTATATCCTATTGAACTGTTTCAAAATGCAGCATTCAAATGAGAGAGTGTAAATGATTTATCCATAAAGACTTGAACTAGAGTGTAGTCATGTTCTCACATAGACATCAAATAGACACCTGGAAAGAAGGCTCATTTTATTTTGGAGATTAGAGCTGGATGGACAGGTGCATTTACAACTCCAGTCAGTCATAGAAATAGTCAAGGAGATGATTCAGTGAGTATATCATTACAGGCAATAGTGTGTTATGGGAAGAGATGATCTAATCAGTTTTCACAATAAAAGTTAGTTTTCCGTGTGCTTCAAATTTGCTCATATTATAACTTTAAAAGGAATACATTTCCATAAACAGCTTATAAAGTTTTCTACTAAGAAATTCCAGGTGGTTTGGTGGCCCTACTTTCTAACTATAGCTGGCATTTTGTTCTTGAAGGCACTGGCATTTGTGGCATGGTTCCATAGTACTGCCAGCTTTCTGATATTTCTTCAAAATGGCCATGTGAACCACAGAGTAGGAAGCAAGACATCGTGCATAGACTGTAGCATAGCTCTCTGTCATATGCATTGCTAACCTGTGACCCCTGGTAGTAATCAGGAGTAGAGACCCTGTCATTTTTTTTTTCTTGATGCTAAAGTAACTAAAGCACTTTATTGCACTGAACTGCTCCTCCAGTTGTAATTAGACAAATTTTTACCGTTTTGAGAGTTAAACCTGGAAATTTCTCTCTATCCATACAGAGTTAAGCTTTTGGTTTATATTCGTCACTCATTTTTATATCAGTGATCTGCAGATTTTTTTTGTCATTATTATAGATATTTTCTAAGCAACCTATTCAGAGATGCATCTCGAGAGCTGGTGTGACTTGAACCCAGGACTTTTGACCCAGAGGTAGGGACACTATCCCTGCACCACAAGAACCCTTGTCATATTACTGTAAGTTTAGATTCAGTTTGCGAGGGTTTACTTTCCAATTTACATAGTCAAGATTAACGTATAAAGTCATTAAAATAGTGACTTGTTCTAAGTGTGAATATACTGTCACATTATTGGATCTTAATGTAGAATGCACCACACACCGCCAAATCCATAGAATCCCTACTGTGTGGAAACAGGCCATTCGGCGCAACAAGTCCGCACTGACTATCTGAAGAGCATCCCACCAGACTCACCTCCCTACCCTATCTCTGTAACCCTTTATTTCCCACGGCTAATCTAGTTATCCCTGAACTCTATGGGGCAATTTAGCATGGCCAGTCCACCTAACCTGTACATCTTTGGACTGTGGGGTAAACTGGGCCACCAGGAAGAAACCCATGCAGACTTGGGGAAAATGCGCAAACTTCGCACAGGCTGTTGCCCGAGGGTGGAATTGAACCTGGGCCACTGGTGCTGTGAGGCAGCAATGCTAACCATTGATCCATTATGCCGCCCTGACCATTCTCCTTGAGAAAATTGTTTTTGCCTATTGACAATGATGATCTTTTGACAACATAGAAATGGATCATTTGGCTTGGCATGTGTGCCAGATCTTGAGTATGTCAGCCCATTATATCTATTTTTCCTTCATCAGTTAAGTGAAGGTCAAGTGAAGATTAAGAAAGACCCATTTTTGTTGAGAAGTTCAGACTGTTTTTTTTGGACATTGAAGGTGCTAGCTATACGGGGAGCAGAGGGCTGCAGCCTAGAAAATGAATTAGTTGAAGCAGCAATCTGCAAAGAGGCAGTGAGTTGTGATACCCGATCAGTCACACTAACCATAGTTTAAACGTGAGCAAACTAGTTTGAGTTAAATTAGAAAACCTCTTTTTTTTAAAAAAAACAAAAAGATCACATAGTACAAATCACAAGACCATAAGAAATAGCAACAGGAGTAGGCCATTCAACCCCTAGAGCCTGTTCCACTTGTATAATTTAGGAGGCTCAAAGACAGTGAACAAAAAACAAGTGCAATGATAGATTAGCAGTAAACATAAAAGCTACTCCAAAATCAGTGTTTGTACTTGTGTATTAAAAGGAAAGGCAAAGAAAAGTAGGTCTGAAAAGGAGATCTTTCGGAGACAGAGAGGACTCATTGAGATAGTAAAGAAATTCTTGGTATTTGTTTTCACCAGGGAAGAGGATGCTACCAGTGTAGCCCTAAAGGAGGTAACAGACTGGAAATTCAGAGGCACTGGCCATGATCTTCCAATTCTCTTGGGCGTAGAGGTTGGGGGAAGATTGGGTGGTGAGTGAGGATGGGATATTCACAAATGTGCTACTTTTTTTTAAAAACTAAACTAGAGAGGAATTGAGAACCAACATGTCAGTCAGCTGATCTTCCGGTAATTTTGAGGTCCTTCCCTTCACTGAGTAATTCATTGCCTTGTTAGCCTACCCTGAGTGCATTACCCCTCACTTTGCTAGGTTGAATAGCATTTGCCACTCCTCTGCCCAGCGACCAGTCTGTGGATATCCTCCAGCAATCTATGGCTACCGTCCTTGCTACTTTTCCTCACCCTACCAATTTTCATGTCATTTACTGCTCGATCATCAGCTCCCTGTGAGGATGTTGGTCTTGTTCTTATTCAGATGTAATTGTCAAACTTGTACAATTCCCATCTACTCCAGTCAATCTTAATGCCTACAGCCCCCTCTCCTGCACCATCTCTGTTATCCTTATAGGCCTATATTACATGGGACACCAGGAGTAATTTGGCAACTGTCATCTTTTGATGTCCAACTTTTGGATTTCTTACCTAGCTCCCTAAAGACTGGCTATAGAACCTCATTTCCATGATCTTTGGCTCTTCATCCTCCCCCTTCAGTCTGTTGTGCAGTTGTTCAATGACATCCTTGACCCTGGCACTCAGGAGGCAGTATAATGTCCTAGAGTTGTCTTCAGCTGGAAAAGCACCTACCTAACTCCCCTCACTAACAGGTCCACTAACATTATTCTCCTTTTACTTTCTCCCACCCTTTTGCCCCCATGCAACTGAACTGCCCACAGTGCCACAGCTTTGGCCCCTCCACAGGGGAAACATCACACTCGGCATTTTCGAAAGCCAGAGAAATGGTGTACAAACAAGATGCAATAAGGAGTTCCCTCAATACCTCTTGGTCTCCATCTTCTACCTGGCAATCACCCATTTCCCCCTCAGCCTGCACTTATCTAAATTGCAGGGTAACCATGTGCTGAAATGCTTTAACCACAATCTCTCATCGTAGTGAATGCACAACAGTGCCCCAGATGCCCTCAAGTTCAGAAACCTAGAATTTGAGTTACACCAGCCAGAGGCACCTCCTGCACGATTCGTCATCCAGACTGCCAAGAGCATCTAGGATTTCCCATACACTGCAAGATGTGCAAACCATGAATCTAAGTTCCCAGACATACCTCAACTAAATAGAATATTGTCCTTTGCTCTTATTTAATTCTTAATCCTACTGAAGTGTAGACTGGAAAAATCTTATGCTTGCGTCCCAAATTCCGCTCAAGTTGGCTGCTGGTTTTTCTGCTCTTCTTGATCTTAAACTTGGGTATGCAAAATAATTTCAGTTTACAGATTTAGAAACGTGGAAATGTACCAAGTAGCCAAGAGAAAAGCGGCACACTTTGGGAGAGTCTATGCAGGCTGATGAAATGGGCTGGTAAAACTTATTTCATTGCACACAGCTCTGCATTATTTTGGTAGGAAGCATGGCGACAAACAGTATGAGTTAAGTATTTTCGTTTTGAGTATTGAGCAGAGACCTGACACAATCTATCTGCACAAATCTTTGAAGCTGGTCAAAGAAGTTGAGAAGGTTCAAAAAGTGGGTTCTTTGTTACTAATGGATAGGTGGAGTACAAAAGCATAGACATTACATTTAAAGCACTGGATCAGCATCAACTAGAGTACTTTGTTCATTTTTAAAGATTTCACTTTTGGAAGGATGTCAGACTGTAGATTGCAGAAGGGACTTTGTAGGTTGGTACCAAGGATGAGTGAAACTGGAGTTTTTCTCCTCAAGGTAGAGGAGCTTGAATAGATCTATTTGGAATCATCAAATAAAAGCAAAATGCTGCAAGAAAGCCAGAGGAAATTAGATCAAATTTCTTTGACACAACAAATTGCTGTGTATCTGAAGTTGTGGTTCAATTGGTTGTGTTCTGAATCAGAAATTTCCATTTCATGTCCAACTCCTATGACTTAAGCATGAAAGTCTAAGCTGACATTTCAGTACATCGAGTGCCGGACTGTTAGACGTCCCATCTGTCTGATGAAATGTTACGCTATATTTTGAGCAGAGGTGTTATTCCTGGTGTCCTGATTAATATTTATCCATTAATTAACATCACAAAAGCAGATTGGTCATTATTACACTTGTGAGAGTGTGCTATGTGAACTTGTTCCATACATTAAAACAGTTCTTTTGAGATGCAATCATTTTGTTTGATGAAAAGTATTTTGACATGGCCACTTGTCATAAGCGATTTAAAGGAAAGGAATCTACAAAGTTGTTTGGTGCATTGTTAGTGGCCCTACCTCTGAACCAGAAGGCCTAGTTTCAAGTCCCACCTGCCCATTGTATCGTAACTTGTCTGACCAATTTGATTTAAAAGAAAGTCAGGAAAGAGCAGTGTTGTGGAAATCTTTGGAAAATTTTACAAAACCATTCCAAATGTGGAGTTAGATGGCCTTGTCAGAAGTGTTAATGAAATATGTTGTTTTGTCACAACAGCTCATAACTTGACCATTCAGTTTGTATCTTGGCTACTGACTTTGCAATATTTAGTTGTAACATGGGTAAAGGAAATATAAGTGGATGTGTCCAATTGTTGACTCTTAGTGAGGCATGGTTATAGAATAGAAAATGGATGTACTCAATTGATTAAGAAACACAATCAACCATGATAATTAAACTGTGGTAAAACCTGTATGAATGCATAAGCTGGTTGTTTTTACTGAATACATGCTACGCAGTCTTTGTATTCTGCTTTTTATAAAAAAATATAGTGTCGCTGTGAATGATGGCCATGGTGCAATGTAAATGAGATAATAAAGCACTGTTGAAGTGGGATTAGCTACTTTTATTTAAAGCAGCCTACCTGTATGACACCTTCATCATTAATTTCTCCTACCTTCTAATCTGGTCTTTTTGTTCTACCAGATCTTTACACCTTTTTCAACAATATGAACGCAGTGAATTTTTATCTCTCTTCAGTTGCAAAGAAGAATCTTACTTGAAATTTTAAGTTTCTTTACTCCACAGCTGCTGCTGTACATGCTAAGTTTTTCTTGTACTTGCTGCTTTTGTTTCAGGATTCCAGTATCCATAGTACTTCACTTTGATCTAAGCATTGTCCATCTTCGCAATATATCATGTCCGTAAATTTGCATCCAATACATTATCTTTGCATTTTCCACTTCCATCAATACTTTAATTGGTATCGTCTTCCTGTCGACACATACAAAGTACTGTTGAGTATTCTAGCCATATCGCACCTCTTTCTCTAATAAGCTCAAAACTATCTCTGACTCACCACTTAGAGTTTGCATGCCAGTTGAAGTTTAGGGGAGGTTACCTTTTATATTAACTGACCGTCTACCCTCCTGTATTCTCTTTGCAAGTCCTATTTTCCCCTCTCAGTTTATCGTATTTAACCTGGTTCTCATTTAAAGAATCATCTGACATGTATCATAACCCTCTCATTCTGCTTGTTGCAGGAGCCTTGATTTAGTTCCCTTTCCTTTCACACTTGCTGGAACGTACCTAACTCATACATGAAGTATCCCTGTATTAAAATTTACTTGCTCCATACAGTTTCCCCGACAGTGTTTAGATCTATTTTACCCTGGCTAATAACTTTTTGTCCCTTTTCCAATGTATAAATTCTACTCTAGATTGTTACTTGTGCTTTTCTGTTACTAATCTAAACTGTACCAGATATTTCACTTGATTCACTTATCCACTTTGCTGAACCATTTCCTAGCACTAGATCCAGCATGCCTTCTTCCTAGTTGGACTGTGAGCACAGCAAAGAACAAAGAAGATTACAGCACAGCAACAGGCCCTTTGGCCCTCCAAGCCTGCGCCGATTCAGATCCTCTAAACCTGTCACCTATTTTCCAAGGATCTGTATCCCTCTGCTCCCTGCCCATTCATGTATCAGTCCAGATAAATCTTAAGTGACACTATCGTGCCCGCCTCTACCAGCTCCACCAGCAACGCGTTCCAGGCACCCACCACCCTCTGCGGAAAGAACTTTCCACGCATATCTCCCTTAAACTTTTTCCCCCTCACCTTGAAATCGTGACCCCATGTAATTGAGTCCCCCGTCCTGGGGAAAAAGTTTCTTGCTATCCACCCTGTCTATACCTCTCATGATTTTGTAGACCTCAATCAGGTCCCCCTCAACCTCCGGCTTTCTAATGTAAATAATCCTAATCTACTGTACCTCTGTTCATAGCTAGCGCCCTCCATACCAGGCAACATCCTGGTGAACTTCCTCTGCACCCTCTCCAAAGCATCTCCATCCTTTTGGCAATGTGGCGACCAGAACTGTACGCAGTATTCCTAATGTGGTCGAACCAAAGTCCTATACAACTGTAACATGACCTGCCAACTCTTGTACTCAGTGTCCTGCCCGATGATTGAAAGCATGCCGTATGCTTTCTTGACCACCCTATCGACCTGCGTTGCCATCTTTAGGGTACAATGGACCTGAACACCCAGATCTCTCTGTGCGTCGGTTTTCCCCAGGGCTTTTTCATTTACCGTTTAGTTCACTCTTGAATTGGATCTTCCAAAACGCATCACCTCGCATTTGCCTGGATTGAACACCATCTGCCATTTCTCCACCCAACTCTCCGATCTACCCATATTCTGCTGCATTCTCCGACGGTCCCCTTCACTATCTGCTACTCCACCAATCTTCGTGTCATCTGCAAACTTGCTAATCAGACCACCTGTACCTTCCTCCAGATCATTTATGTATATCACAAACAACAGTGGTCCTAACACCGATCCCTGTGGAACACCACTGGTCACAGTTCCCCATTTGGAGAAATTCCCTTCCACTGCAACCCTCTGTCTCCTGTTGCCCAGTCAGTTCTCTATCCATCGAGCTAGTACACCGTGGACCCCATGCGACTTCCCTTTCTCTATCAGCCTGCCATGGGGAACCTTATCAAACGCCTTACTGAAGTCCATGTGTATGACATCTACAGCCCTTCCCTCATCTGTTAACCTTGTCACTTCCTCAAAGAATTCTATCAAGTTGGTAAGACATGACCTTCCCTGCACAAAACCATGCTGCCTATCACTAATATGCCCATTTTCTTCCAAATATAAATAGATCCTATCCCTCAGTATCTTCTCCAGCAGCTTCCCCACCACTGATGTCGGGCTCACCGGTCTGTAATTACCTGGATTGTCCTTGCTACCCTTCTGAAACAAGGGGACAACATTTAACAATTGTCCAGTCCTCCGGGACCTCACCCGTGCTCAAGGATGTTGCAAAGATATCTGTTCAGGCCCTGGCTATTTCCTCTCTCGCTTCCCTTAGTAACCTGGGATAGATCCCATCCAGACCTGGGGACTTGTCCACCCTAATGCCTTTTAGAATACCCAACGCCCCCCCCTTTTCCCCCCCCCCCCCCCCCCCCCCCCCCCCAAACGCCGACTTGACCGAGAGTAATCAAACATCTATCCCTAACCTCAACATCCTCCATGTCCCTCTCCACGGTAAGTACCAACGCAAAGTACTCATTAAGAATCTCGCTCATTTTCTGTGACTTCTCGCATAACTTCTCTCCTTTGCCCTTGAGTGGGCCAACCCTTTCTCTAGTTCCCCTCGTGCTCCTTATATATGAATAAAAGGCTTTGGGATTTTCCTTAACCCTGTTTGCTAAAGATATTTCATGACTCCTTTTAGCCCTGTTAATTCGTTTCAGATTGGTCCTACTTTCCTGAGATTCTTCCAAAGCTTCGTCTGTTTTCAGCAGTGAAGGAAATTTTCCTGTTGGTGTTACCTAAGTGTAACTCTTCCAATATCATCCTCCTTTAGTACCTGCTCTTCTGTTTGTGTCCCTGGCTGTGTCACTCTGATTAGAGGTTTCTCCAATGCCCCAGGAGCATAACTAGACCATTGCTCTCAGTTGTGCTATACAATTCTATTGTCAAATCTGCATGTAGTAATCAGGAAGGGCTCTGTTAACATAATATAACCTCTTTGTAACATATTAGCGTATTCTCAACAGATTTTTGCAATTTAAGTACTCTGCTAACATTTTTGTGGATGTCTGTGTAGCCCCAAGATTTTTTGACCTGTTTAATGTCTCATTTTTTAAACTTGTATGTTGCTTATTCATTTGTAATTTGCACTGAATGATACATTGAAACTTAGTTGGTCAGCTGCTTAAATAATTCCTACTTTGAGTTGTACTGTTGCCTCGCTTGGCAGCTTTAAATACTGTTGACTTAGATGGATAGGGTTTGCATTTTTTTCAAAACTACCGAAAAATAGCCGCTACATCACCTATTTCCTGGTGAAAGGTTGATATTTAAAGTTTCTTTTGAAACTTATGCTAATAGTTAATTTAAGGAAATATTTAGAATCATAATCCCTACAGTTTGGAAGCAGGCCATATGGCCCATTGAGTCCACACTGACCCTCTGAAGAGCAATCTACCTAGACCCACCCCACTACCATAGCCCTGTAACCCTACATTTTCCATGACTAGCCCACAAATCTCTGGACACTATGGGCAAGTTAGCATGGCCAGTACACCTAACCTGCACATCTTTTGGACTATGGAAGTAAACCCATGCAGACACAAGGAGAATGTGCATACTCCATGCAGACAGTTGCCTGTGAGTGGAGTTCAACCCAGCTCCCCGGCACTGTGAGGCAGCAGTACTAACCACTGAGCCATCTTGCCAATATAAGACTTTTGCCATAAATTCTCTATTATGCGCCCTTTTCAAAAAAACTTTAAGAATCTGTTGTTTTAGCTACATTTTCATTCCATGGCACATTGATCATAATTTAAGAAAGCTTCAAGCTTTTTGTTGATTATCCTTTTAACAAGTCTCTTTCTTAATGAGTTCCAAGATTTTCTCCTTTGTTTTATCTCAAGGGTAGCTGTGTCAGGATCTCAAATTTTGTCCAGAGTTAAGCTGAATATAAAAGCAAATGAAAACCTCCCTCCCAACCCTTTTTAAATCTACACCAGGGACATGACACTTTGCAGAGATTTTTTTTTGCAGTATCATTCATATTTAAGTTGTTGAGACCAGTACAAACATTCATTTTTAGTCCTATTATGCTGCTACATTCAAGGCCACCAGACAACAGTGGGAGTTACAGCCTCTCAATCAAAATTTGTATTCGTAAAGTTAGTTACGGTATTGAATTCTAGTCGTATGTTATGCTGCTCTGAGACAGAGACTCTGATTGCCTGACTGAAATTCCTGAATCTGACAGTGTTGTTTTGGAGCACCTGAGTGCTGAATCTGTTACAACACAAATTTGCTGTTTGTAAGTTTTAGCTGTGCTTAAGGATTAATGTTGACAGGAGTATTCATTGTTCAATGAATCCTTGGTATAGAGCTGAGTAGGGAGAAAATTGGACAAATTCCAGGTTGAAGGCAAGGATACTTAAGAGTAGATTTCTTGCATTTTAAAGAATTGTATCCTCATGGAGTAGCCCAAGGTGTTTTTTTTTTTAGTGAGCAATGTGTTTGTAGTCAGGACACCATGTTTCAAATTTGGGTGTTAAAGGCAACAAAAATGGCGCTCTCAACGGCTGAAATTGCTCATTTCCTTCATCACCAAATATTGCCTATCAGGTTCTTAGGATCAAAATACTTCAAACACATTTTTAAGAGAGATAGTAGGAACTCCGATGCTGGAGTCTGAGCTAACAAGGTGTGGAGCTGGATGAACACCACAGGCCAGGCAGCATCAGAGAAGCAGGAAAGCTGACGTTTCAGGTCTGGACCCTTCAGAAATGACACATTTTTAAAGTCCATGCCTAACTTCATTTCTTACTGCAATAATGACTAGATTGGTGAAGTCCATTGATGGTCATTATTCTGCCAGTGAACCTTTGGCTCGAGTATATTCTTGACCCACCTACTCTTTTTATCTATATTTAGCCTTCATCTGTAGACACCTGTGATGGGGTTAGGATTAATCTAATGCTGTTGCAGGTGCGCAGCTTCCATATCCTCGTTGGCAATCAACCCTAAATGCATTCCGAAACTTTGTCTGTGCTGTCATACTGCTTATCTGAAATAAATAAGATCTTTTGAGCTGCAATTTCTTGTCTTTTTAATTTATTCAGTGAATGTGGGCTTCAATGAGCGAGCAAGCATTCATTACCCATCTCTTGTTCCCATGAGAAGGTGAAGCTGTGTGCTGCAGTCCACTTAGTACAAGTACAGCAGACCTTCTATTAACGGGCAGCTGTGGGACCAGAAGTGTGCCAGTTGATCAAGAGGTCCACATATTCAATGTAAAAACACGCACTAAGTAACAGAGAAACAATGCGTGGAATTTACATACCACTGTTATACTTCATTATACCCCCAACTGACTACTTGGCGATCATAATAATAGTGTACGCTTCCAGTATTTCAGGTATATAATTTTTGCCAGTTTGAGGGGGCAGGTTCATAAGATGCTGGTAAAACAAAGTTTGCTGTACACTCAGTGCTGTTAGGGGAGGGAGTTTCTAAACTTTGGACCCAACAAAATTGAAGGAACGATGATATAGTTCCAATAGTTTCTTATAGTGTGACTGTGAGGGGAACTTGCAAGTGGTGGTATTCTCATGTATTGTCCTCCCAGATCATCATATTTCTGAGTCGAGCAGGTAGTGTCAAAGAGCCTTAGAGAATTTCTGCAGTGCATCTTGTGGACGGTACACGTGGCTATTATTGTTGTGGTACATAAAGTGCAACTTATTGGATGTTGTCCCAATCAGGCAGGTGGTTTTGCCCTGGATGGTGTGAAGCTTCTTGAGTGTTATTAGAGCTGCACTTATCTAGGCAAATGGGGAGTATTCTATCACACTCCTCCTTCCCTTACAGATGGTGGACAAATTTTAGGGGTTGGGGAGGTGAGTTCCTCATTGCAGAAGTCACCTGACAAAGGAGCAGTGCTTAGAAAGCTTGTGATTTCAAATAAACCTGTTGGACTATATCCTGGTGTCGTGTAATTTCTGACTTTTGTCCACTCTAGTCCAACCCCAGCGCCTCCACATCACTGCTGTTGTAGCCACGGTATTTCCATACTAGGTCCAATTCAGGTTCTGGTCAGTGGCAACTCCTAGGATAGTGCACCAATGTAAACTCTTTACTCCTATCACTGATTCCATTCTCTTACTTTCACCTGCCAAACAAAGCCACAATCTTGTGTCCTATCCAGCACAGAACTTCTATTTCCGTTATTTCTATTTCTATGTCCTTTCAATTTGAAAGGCTGCCTTGACCCATCTTTGCCTCTGAAGCCATCATCCGTTTATGTCCTCTAGATGTGACACTTTCAATATTCTCTCAATGCCACATCTTAAAAATTCTGACCATTGAATTTGATTTATTGCATAACCCTTCATAATCCATTTCTCTAACAGCGACTATGTAACATTTTAGCATAGTAAAATTTTCTAAGACACTTCTCGAGTGTTGTCAAACAAAAATTTGAATTTTTGGAGATGTAAAGACGTTGTAGCTTTTAAAGACTGTCTCAAAGGAGGAAAGGTAGAGGTGTCAAACAGTCTTTCCATTGTGATCAATACCTGCTTTCAAAATCTCAATCCTATTTTATACAGTTGAGTGCTCACATTCCCCCATCAAGTTTCTTGGCTAGACTTGAGTAAAACCAGTCTGGTGTCCTGTTGGTGCTTGATATCCATTGGCCCCCTTACTGTACGCTTTCCCTGGCATGACTCCCTTCTAATGCCTCAGATGTCTTGTGACCCTGGAATGAAACTTCTGGAGAGAAAGAGCACCTTCAGCGGGGGATGGCTAAAAGTTTGTGGTTGAGCAGGGGGAGCTGGTGGAACAGTAGTTGAGTGTACGAGGAGTTGATGACCAGGTTTCTACAAAACAAAATCAAGCAGCTGCCTTTTTTTTGGGGGGGCAGCGATTGGACCTCTCAGTAGTCCATCAGAACAATAGTTTGTTGTTTAAAAAGAACAAGCTTTTAAGGGGACCTCACTGCCGTCAGGAATCAATCCGCTCTTCACAGCAGCTATTTCTGTCTTGGTGTTGGTGATCCCAAGATATCAATTCTTGCTTTGAGATTGCGACTCTGTTTAGAGGTACTTTGCTGAAAGTAAACATGTCATAGGTGTTGGATAAGGATAGATTTTGGGTTCGCTGTGATGTCTTTGAAGAATAGCCAATGAAGCAGACAAGATAGTGGATGACAGCTGGCATCTATGGGACTTGATGTATTTTTGCTTCAGGAAAGGATGGCAAAGAAAGGTAGGTCTGTGTTTAATATATATAAAACATGCAAAATAAGATACAAGTGATGTCAAGAAAAGCTTTGTGGTAGACAGTTTCTGGTTCCTCCTGAACATGTTAAGTTTTAGTTCTGCAACATGGTCTGTATGTGGACTTTCATGCAACATGGGATTTTCCTACAGTCACTACGTTGGTTGGAAATGTTTTTTGCCATTTGCTTTGTAGTGAATTCTGCGCAGCTGCAATCAAATAATCAGTCCCAGAATTTAGAGACGTTTCCTAGAAAACCATTAGATGTGGCCTTGCCTTTAAGCACAACAAAAATGTTAGCTGAATTTCAGGCACTTTCCCATGGGATTGTTGAAATTAACTATGTTAACAAAGCAGTAATAGAGCTGTCCTATGTAACCTAATTGTGGTTATAGTGCAGATTTCTCCTTGTCATAATCCCTGCAAAATACAGAATGGTATTTATGTTGGGAAACAAAATTGCAAAACTTCTAAAATTTGCAGGTATACCATAACAACATACCGTGCAGCATTATGGAGGTTTTGTACCTTGTGGAACCAGTGTATGTTTCATAATACTGTCAAGCTTTGATCTGCATTTGTATAGCACCTTTAACACAGCAAAATGTTTCGTTTGGGATCTTGCCAGACATTCATTCTATAAGTCAGCCTTCATTTACTGTGAACTGCCAAAGACAAAAGTTAGCTATAATACTAATACGTTCTTCACCTCCATTGTTTTTGAAGAGATATTTTGAGTGTGTTTATTGAAGCTGAGATTGGCTCTTCGTTGACAGGTAACTTGAGACTTCCCTATGTCATTGTTATGGACCAGGCCAGACCACACCACCTCAAAATATTTTAAGAAGGTAGCCTAGCCCCAAACTTTGGTTTGTTTTAAAGGCAGATGTGAAGTAGGTGTTCCAGGTATGATGCAACTGGTCAAATCACTCAGCTTTAGCAAAACAAAATTTATTTCAACGCTATAGTTGAAACACTAATGAAAGAAAGTGGAATTGAGAGTAATTTTTCTGATGAAGGGTTTAGGCCCGAAACGTCAAGTTTTCCTGCTCCTATGATGCTGCTTGACCTGCTGTGTTCATCCAGCCCCATGCTTGTTATCTCGCCTAATTACCTGTTCCAATATAGTATCATCTCATAAAGGCACCCTGTGGCGTAAAGGTAAATTCAAACAGATTTTTCCAGGCAGGAGGGGAAAAACATCCAGAGAGATTTCAGAGAAAGTCAGGAATTCTTTATTGAAGTTTGTAACACTTCTGGTACCTATGACTGCTACAGCTTAAAAAAAAAACTGAAGAAAACCTGAATTGGGAGAACTGGCCACTCCCCCTCCATTGTTAAACTGTTGCTTCCTAGACTCTTTGGCACCTCTGCCTTTACACACTCTCGTCAAAAAAAAAACAGACACAATAACCTTTTTCAAGTGAGAGATAGTAGGAACTGCCAATGCTGAAGAATCTGAGATAACAAGGTGTAGAGCTGGATGAACGCAGCAGGCCAACAGCATCAGAGGAGCAGGAAGGCTGACGTTTCAGGCCTCAGCCCTCCTTCAGAAGGGATTTGGATTCTGTCCCCACCAATGGTTTACTCCTTACCCCTTTCCCCAACCCTATCTTCTACATCTGAACTGACATTTGCCAACTACCATCAGTTCTGAAGAAAGGTCACTCAACCTGAAACGTTAACGCTGATTTCTCCCCACAGATGCTGCTGAATGTGCTGAGCTTTTCCAACAATTTCTGTTTTTGGTTTTGAGTTAATTGGCCTTTAGTTGCCTGTTTATTATCTGTCTCTTTTCAATACGGATATTACATTAATGGCTTTCCAATCCTCCAGGACTTCTCCAGAAGTCTTAACTCTTGGAAAACTATTACCAGTGCATCCACGATCTTTGCAGCTATTTTCTTCAAAATTCTAGCATGCAGTGTATTAGATCTGGTGGACTTGCAGATCTTTAGCCCCATTAGTTTCCCTCATACTTTTTTCTCAAGTGATAGTTATTACAGTCGTTCTTCCATACCTGCAAGCGTTCCATTTCTGAGAACCCTCCACGC
>JAHRHZ010000132.1:2381862-2412972 GCA_024137785.1 Ginglymostoma cirratum
TAGCTTGACCTGCTGTGTTCATCCAGCCCCATGCTTGTTATCTCGGATTCTCCAGCATCTGCAGTACCTTTTATCTCAAAATCGTGGATGTGTGACTTTTGCCTATGGTGGTTGATTTCTTTTGAGATGGGTAACTCACAATTCACATTCACAATTCATGATTTTGTGAATACTGTATATTTATTTCCTCCCCTCCCTTTTATCTTTTAATAATATTCTAAGAATACTAAATCACTGAAAACTGATGCGAAGTATTTATTCAAATACTGTGCCATTTCTTGGTTCCTGTTTAATTTCACCAGTCTAATTCTTTAAAAGCCCTTGTCATCTGTCCACCTTTTATATATTTAAAAAAGTAGTGTACTTTTTCTGAATACTTCCTTCCTTTTTTTGTTCGTACTTTGGTTTTTAAAATTTTCTCAATCCTCCAGTTTGCCACTCGTCTTTGTTACTTGTTTAATTTTAATTTGATACTACCTTAACTTCCTTAGTTAACCACGGTTGGATTATCCTGTTCCGAGAATAGCAAGAGCTGCAGATGCTGGAGCCAGTCCATACAGTACTGACAAAGGGTCTTGGCCCAAAATGTCAACTCTCCTCCTTTGCTGCCTGACCTGCTGTGTTCCTCCAGCTTCACACCTTATCACCCCTTCCTAGAACCTTCTCAGTAGGATGTCTCTTTTTTTGTGAGCTATAAACTATTTTCTTAAATGCTTGTCATTGTTCATCAACTGTCTTTTCTGCGAACAATTTCTTTCTATATTGGTCAAGTATTTTAGAATTAATTTTACTTGTTCTTTAAAATATTTTGGCAGGGATGATGGGTGGTTTCCACAGCATGTTGGTGACATTTAAAATGGAATTTCCCAAAAATCTCTTGAAGACAAAATGGTGAAGCAGCAGAATTGTACCTATTAAGATTCTTGTCTAATGTTACCAGCTGTTAAATTATTCTCTTCCAGTTTCACGACTTTTCTGGTAACCTTCATAAAGTCTATCATTTGTTTCTGTGGATGGTTCTTGACTACAGTGACAAAATCTGACAGTACTATTGACGTTGAATCAAAATAAATAAAGTATACTGAATTGAGAAGTTGTATTTCTAAAGCTTTTGAAGATTTGTAGCTCAGGTTGTGGATGAGGTTGCAGACTTGCTCGCCAACCCGGTGTGTTTGATTGCAGGCATTCTGTCACCCAGCTAGGTAACATCATCAGTGCGCCTCCAGTGAAGTGTTGGTGTTGGCTGTCCCGCTTGTTATTTATGTCTTGGTGGCTAACTGGTCATGAAAAGACACAACCAATTCTCACTGGTCTCAATACACAATGATAAAGAAGGGCATAAATTCAAATGGGGCAACACATCTATAATAGCACAAGCCAAACAGATATGCCAGGGAATTCCTGGAGGCCTGGCATTCTAACCAGAACTCAGTCAACAAACACATTTGAATAGGACCTGATATACAAACCATTGAAGAACGAAACCAGAAGTAATACAAACTACCCCAGCGAAACAAGGCATATAAATAACAAGCGGGATAACGCCACTGCTTCACCGGTGTCGCACTGACAATGTTACCTAGCAGGATGACGAAGTATCTGCAAACACACCAGCTCAGCGAGCGAGTCTGCAACCTCATCTTGTCTTTCTGTTGAGAAGTTTAGAACATTGTTGTAAACTAATGTGCCTTTGGGCTAGTTTTATTCTTTCTTTATTTCTGTGAATTATTCTGTGTTAACCTGATGATACACAATAGATACAGATTGTTGCATGCTCAATTTATAACACATTTTCTTGAAGTAAAGCACATTTTGTTTGGGGTACTGTTGACTGGTTGAGGATAAGGCAAGGCATCCAGTGAAACTAGTTGTGTAGGTTTGTTCATGGGGGTAGTGTAAATTCATATTATTTGAATTGACCCGGGCTCTGTTACTGAGATTTATAAGTTGAGATTGAAGGATGTAGGAGAGCAATAAGGCTGGGCCATTGGGTTTAGTTGAAATCTACAAGCTAGGGAAATGTTGAAAATTAGGCTGCTAGAGTGCAGGCAAAAAGGAATTGGGTGAAAATGAGAGACTTAGAAATCAGGAAAGTTAGATGTGGGTTTTGGCTAACGTGTTCGGTGTCTGGCAAGAACTGTTCTGTGCATAACAGCACTGTTGCTCAGCTGATCTTGTCTGTCATGATTCTTTGACGCAATCATGACTAATCTCACTACTTCACTGTGCCCATGATCTTATTGTATTCTTTTTCGAATACTTCAAGTTTTCCTTCAGTTTTATGCTAGTGTCAGCCTTATCAATTCCATCAGACTAAAAAATTATTTGAGCAGCCCTCTGGGTTTTCCAAACCTCCTCTTGCTCTGTTAGTGGTACTAAAGTTATCCCCCTTGCCATTCCAGTGTTAAGGTTGTGTCAGTGGAAATTCTGGTTGTTGGAAGCCTGTCATCTTAGCCCTTGGTCATTGTTGCAGGAGCTCATGTTATTGTCTGAGGATCTACCACCTTCAGCTGCTCCATCTTTGACCTCCCCGACGTCATAAGCCCAAATGTGGGAATGTGTTGCTGATTACACATTGTGCAGTATGATTTGTGATGGCTTAGGTACTGAAGACCAGAACAGCTTTTATGGTTGAGCTGGTGACCTGCAATTTAACATTTATGCTGCGTAAATGTCAGGCATTGATCATCCTCAACAAAAGTTTAAATACTTAACCATATTAAAGATATTATTACCAAATTTCGCCGCCCTCAGCATCCAGAATGGTGGGAGGGGTTACCATTGATCAGAAATTCAAGTGAAGTAACAATTTGTAAATACAGTGGCTCTTGGGCTGCATTTTTATGCCCATACCTTTGTGGGCCATGAGGCCCTGGTTCAAGTACCACAAGTTCCAGGGGTTTATAATAACATCTGTGAACAGGTTGATTAGAAGATATATAAATAATATGGCAACATGAGAAAACCACTGGTTGAGTATTCTGTGGTGTGTTATCTCTTATGTTTCAAGTTTTTCCAACATCTGCAATGCAGAAATTGGGAGTATGAAGGAACACTTTACTAATTAGATGTGTGCAATTCAGCAATATCCAAGAAACTCAACCCCATTTAGGATAAAGCAGCCTGCTAGATTACAATGAACAGGGAGGTATGTAATCTCAGATCTGTCAGCATCTTTGGAGAGAAAACCAGTAATCTTTCAAAACCAGTGATCCTTGATCAATCTTGCTCGATTAGAAACCTATCCACCATCTTAAATATTTCACCATCATTGAACTTGCCTGTAGTGTGAGCAGTAACTCTCAACACTTTCCAAGACACCCATCTCTATCACTTAGAAGGAACAGGTGTGTGGAGCACCATAACATCCAAGTTATCCACTGAATCTCATACTGTTATGACTTGGAAGTATCGCCATCCCTTCATTGACACACAATCGTGGACTTTCAAACTAAAGGCAGTATAAAACTACTATCACCATAGATACAGTCAATGCAACTACTCAACACTATCTTTCAAGCACTAAATGCTGACTATTGTGCTGCCCATGAATGACTACCTTCTTTAAAGAAAAAGCTCTGATAGATGTAAAGCTAAGCTTTTTTTCCTGCTACTGTATGTATTCAAATCAACTCTGCAATGTGCATCTGGAATGCTTGTTTTTTGATTCTACAGGTGTTAAAAATATTCCTGCTCTGGGCTGGTTGGAAATATCCCTTTGCACAGAGAGTGGTGCATATATGGAATGGACTGCCAGAGAAAATGGTTGAGGCAGGTGCAAAAAACAACATCTAAAAATCATTTGGCTAGGTGCATGGATGAGAAGGGTTTGAAGAGATATGGATCAAATGCAGGCAATTGGAACTAGCTGAGTGGGCAGCATGGACCAGTTTGGGCCGAAGAGTTTGTTTCCGTGCTGTATTACTCTGATGACTGTATGGCTGAGGAAAGTCACTTTCACCAGTGAAACCACCACAGCAAAATGTACACCTTCAGGATTGAAGGGGTGATCTGATTGAAGTCTTCAAGATAGTAACAAGAAAAGACAGGATAGATAAACTATTTCCATTAGTTGGAGATTCTGGAACTAGGGGACATAGTTACAATTAGAGCAAGACTGTTCAGGAGCGATATGAGGGAGCCGTTCCCACCACAGGGTTGTAATGTTTGGAACACTCTTCCACAAATGGCAGTGAATGCTGGATCAATTAATTTTAAATCTGAGAAGTTTTTGTTAATCAAAGATATTAAGAGGCACGGGCCAAAGACAGCTGTATGGAGTTACAGCACGTGATCAACCATGATCTCGTTGAAGGGAGAACAGGTTCAAGAGGCTGAATGGTCTACTTCTGTTCCTGTGTTAGTCTTCCCAAGACCCTCAGCCAGGAATTAGAGAGAGGAAATTTTTAAGTTCCTCTCACTTCCCAATGCTTGTGAAACATCCTCGTGCCTGGGGTGGTACAGTGTTCCAGTAAGATGCAATTTAAGTAATGTTTTCCTCAGTTGATAGGCATTCTAACCGTTAGTGTTTTTTTGAGACACCTGCCAGATGAATCATGCTGAAATTTACACCTGTTGATTTCCTGCAACAACTTGGGTAAACATTGAACATGAATACACTTGCACCACGTGAAACTGATTCAGGAAAAGCAACCTGGGATTGAGTTAGAGAATTCTGTAATACTTCACTGTTGTTTTCCATAATTTACATTTTCTTAAGGTCGACTAATAGGATTTAAGAGTTCCAATTTTTTAAAAATTTATGACATACCTGTTCCATGTTCTTTGATTCTGGCTAGACTACTTTCCTGCATATCTGGCTCTTCAAGTTAGTTTTTATCTTTTTGCAAAGTGTTTTCAAATATGCAAAGTTACGCAAAATCCCACTCAGATGGATGCTTGTAACTTTAGTGATTAATTACATGGCTAAGCCAATCATTTAAAAAGGAAATGAGTTCAGAATTAATAAAATCCTAAATATAAAGTGTGGTTTTGATTTTCAATTTTTCCTTGAACCATATTTCACACTATATTGATGCCATGGAATGGCTGTGAAACAAACTGACTTTGTTCCTATTAATTTCGATAATATCTCATATTTTGACGTTAACTAGAGACAAGAACGTACCTATTTAGATTTCTCCATAAGACAAGAATGAGTAAAAATGTTTTCATGGATCAATATCCTGATGTAAGTCATTAAAAACAATGAGACACCAAGCATTGTACAGACAGATTGTCATCTGAATCATGCATGGTGCTGCCTTCAGCTGTCCTGCCACTACTGTTGACACAGTGTCGGGAAATCTCTAATTATCAGTATCTTAACTTTATTAAATTTTCCCATTAAAGTTTAAAAGGCTCATCGGGGCTGATATGGGTATTTTTATTGTCATCTTTAAAAATTGGCTGGAGCATTGAATTGAAATGTTTAGAGAATAGGTTATGCAGGCATGCGCAGGTTTGAAACTTATTATAAAGATTACCAGATTAAATATTCTCCAAAGAGTCTGTACTCTGTCAGAGACTGTAGAGTTTTCAGTCCAACTCGTTCATGCTGACCAAGTTTCCCAAACTAAACTAGTCTCATTTGCCTGTGTTTTGGCACACATCCCTCTAAACCTTCGCTATTCATGTACCTGTCCAAATGCCTTTGAAGTGTTGCGACTGTACCTGCACCTACCAGTTCCTCTGGTAGCTCATTCCACATACGAACCACCCTCTGAAAAAGTTGCCCCTTGGGTCACTTTCAAATCTTTCCCCACTCGCCTTAAAGTTATGCCCACTAGTTTTAAACTCTCCAACTCTAGAGAAAAGACCTTTCGCTGTTCCCCTTAACATCAATTTTGTTGTCATCAGTAAACTAACTAACCATGCTTCTTTTTATTTTTATTCAAATCATTTATATAAATAACAGTGAAAGTAGGGATTAGTGGCATATTACCCCAATCATCCACATTATAGCAATTCAGTTTGTTACAGACAAGTATTACTGTTGGGGTGGAGAAGTAAAGTTTACAATTATTCTACTTTGTAAGCTCAGCTGAATGTCTGGTTTGCAACACAGTCATGTCAACAGTGTGGGATCACCACGAAGGAATGGAGCAGACTTGATGGGCCAAATAGCCTTATTCTGCTCCTACACCTTATGGTCTTGTGTCCTGCCTTCTCAGTCTTGCTGCTTGCCTGAGATGTGGTGACCCTCAGGCTGAATTTATGTGGAGAAAAGATGGTTCCATGAGCAGGAGCAACTAGAACCCAAGGGTATAGCTTCAGAAGGGATGACCCTTTGGGACTGAGATAAATAATTTCTTCAGCCAGAGGGTAGCTATGGAACATATTGCCCACAGAAGAATGTTGAGGCTAAGCTATTGAGTGTCTTTAAGACCAAGATAGATAGGTTCTTGATTAGTAAGGGATCAAATGTTACAGGGAGAAAGCAGGAGAGTGGGGATGAGGAACATTTTAGCCATGATCAAATGACCTAATTCTGCTCCCATATCTTGTGGTCTTGAGTCTTCTCTGTCTGATAAGACTGAAGTGACTTGACTTTTACTCCCAGAGTGCGGAAAAGTCCAGCGGGCTTGGGGTGGTGGGGAGGGGTGGGGGGGCACTGTTGTCTTGATTATTTTTCTTCTTCTCTTGTCATAGCCTAGTGCAGAGATGATTAACTGAGTCTCTAAATTGGGTATTTCAGTCACAGTAAATGCCCACTGGAATTTGGCATTTTCCCAGTCCAGATGTTGGCACCTTGTGCCTTCAGAAATCTGAATTTTTGAGGCACAAATTCAGAAATTGCTCTTACATGATCTAAGGAATGATGCAGTTTGCATTCATAAGGGATAACAAGGTGTGGAGCTGGATGAACACAGCAGGCCAAGCAGCATCGTAGGAGCCGGAAAGCTTGACGTTTCAGGCCGAGACCCTTCTTCAGAAATGGGGGAGGGGAAGAGGGTTCTGAAATAAATAAGGAGAGAGGGGGAGGCGGATAGAAGATGGATAGAGGAGAGGGTGCAGTGGGAGAAAGAGCCCCTGAGGACTGTCCGGAGTGAGGAGGGTAACCTCTTCAGGGTAGGCATCCTTAGAAGAGGCTTCGCAGTGGGGTTAAAATTGTATCAGAGATAATAGGTACAGTACCTCAGGGGATCTCTCTCCCACTGCACCCTCTCCTCTATCCATCTTCTATCCGCCTCCCCCTCTCTCCCTATTTATTTCAGAACCCTCTTCCCCCTCCCCCATTTCTGATGAAGGGTCTAGGCCCGAAACGTCAAGCTTTCCGGCTCCTACGATGCTGCTTGGCCTGCTGTGTTCATCCAGCTCCACACCTTGTTATCTCAGGTACTGCAGATGCTGGAGAATCTATTATCTCTGCATTCATAAGGGGCTGGTTTTAGATATTTATGGTTTTGTCATTGGCCATCACCCATACCATACATCCTCCTGTTCTCTGTCAAGGTAAAACAAACAGGAGGCTGGAAGAACACAGCAAGCCAGGCAGCATCTGGAGAATAGTAGAAGTCAACATTTCAGATATTATTCTCTGTCAAGACTATTACAGAAATTTATTTCTCAGTGCAGGTTTGAAAGACTCGGTCTTCCAAATGAAGAATCCTAGTTCAGAATCAGGTTTATGCTGTTAACCTAACAACCTCAGCCAACATGGTACTTGGTCTCAATCTCCCAAGCTAGGGAGAATAAATGAAATGGAATGAAAATGAACTCCTAGGTGTCATTGCATGACACTTACCAAAGTGTGAATCTGTGGTTGCTTGGTAGAGACAGAAACAGCCTCTCTTTGTACAATTTTTTTGATGTTGGCTGTCCAGGTTTATGTGGAGGACAGCCTTTTAGGCATGGTACTGGAATGCTTTTTGTACCAAAGAATTGCTTTAAGGAAATTGTAGCAGTAATTTGGGAGTGAAGAGGAATGACTCTTGAGATTACTACTGGCATTGCACCTTGAGAGCTATTCTTTGAAAATCATGGCATCTGATTGTGTGTTTCTTTGAATTAAATAATGTCCATAGACCGAGATATTTGCTGCTCAGGCATTTCTGGTTGATAAATCAATATTGTTAACAGCCGGCTGCATAAACAACTCTTTGTGGTTTGCATGTGCACGGATCTAATGTCAGCATATAGATTTCCCCACACAGAGTTTAATGTGGGGGTTTATATTGGTTCTATGTGATTTCTTTAGCTTTGGGATTTTCTTTAGATCTTTTTGTGGATTCTGCTACTTTTATATAATTTCTATATTAATTACTGTTCGTGCAAATTAATTGGCATTTGCATTGGTTGATAATTTTTTTTTTAAGAAACCCAAATAAAAACATGAGGTAACCTGAGTATATATGCCTCTGATGAATCAGTATACAGTAGGTTGGTCTTATGTAATCTGCTTATTATAGTAGTAATTTTTGTTGAACTTTTCTTTAATAAAATGAAATGTTGGTGTAAGAAAATTGAACAGTTCACTTATTGCAAATAGGATGCACATTAAAGACTTCTCTGTCGGGCATATCAAGGAGCAGAGTTCCATCTTACAAGAAAAACAAAATTACTGGAAAAGCTCAGCAGGTCTGGTTGCATCAGTGAAGAAAAAAAAATCAGGGTTAACGTTTCGGGTCCGGTGACCCTTTTTCAGAACTGGCCTAGTGATGAGGAACGGTCACCGGACCCAAAACGTTAACTGTTTTTTTTCTTCTCAGAAGCTGCCAGACCTGCTGAGCTTTTCCAGCAACTTTGTTTTTGTTCCTGATTTACAGCATCTGGAGTTCTTTCAGTTTTTATTTGAGTTTCATCTATGTGCCTTGGCATGCCTTCCTTTTAAGCAAACCCAAAGCTACCCAACTGCTGCTTGCAGTGACTGCTTTGAAGCCCAGATCCCAGAAGAAACAAAGCTTCACTCACTCAGTACTTCTGCGCATGCATTAGCTGTGATGCCATACAAGTCCGTTCTTTCTGAATCTTTCAGTACTTTACCACAAGAAGAGTGTAGAAGTAACATTGTCCCAGGTTTTCAGAGAGCTAAAAGGAGGCCAAGTCAGGAAAGTGAGAATAACAGAAGAACAGGATCAGCTTGTTTTGGTGTTTAGCTGGATTTTACAGGGATTGGGAAATGTTTTAGATTAATCCCTTCCCTAAGGGCATTGTGGGGCTACCTAAAGAGAATGGACTGCAGTGGTTCAAGAAGGCAGCTCACCGCTACCACCTCAACGGCAACTGGGATGGGCTAATAAATGCTGGCCAGCCAGCAACACCTGTGTCCCACAAATGAATTTTTTAAAATTTCTTTTTTTCTAGTTTCTTTAAATATACAATCCTAATTATTGCCCAATAGGACACAAGGAAAAACTGTTTTGTATCACTTGGAGAGAGTATCCAAAGGACTTCACATTCAGTTGATTACTATTCATATTCTTTTCGTATTCTTTTAAGCGGTGTGTGTGTACTGGCAAAGCCAGCATTTTTTTTAACTCCTCTAAGAATTTCCTTGGAACTGAGTGGTTTGCTCAGCCATATCACAGGGTAACTAGAGTCCAGTACATTGCTGTGGCTCTGGAGTGACTTGCAGTCCAGACCAGTAGATTCCTTTACCTAAAGGATCTTAGTCATCAGATTTCTTTTTTTCTGTCAGTCAATGGTAGTCTCAATAATGATGACCATGAAACTAGTTTTCAAATCTATTTATTCATTTTAAATTCCACTAGTTGCTGTGGTGGAATTTGACAGATCGCTAACTTGGGGTCTCTAGGTTGCAGTTCCAGTAACTGTTTGAGCTGCCTGGTTATGAGCACCAACTTGTATCTCTGTCGTTCAGTTGTGATCGTTAGCTTGAATAAATATAGTTTTCTATGGATGATGTGTCTGCTTCGTCATGATTTATTATCTGCTCTATGAAGGCTCTCACTACGTTCATGGAGAGTCTAAGTGGGCAAATAGGTGAGCTAAATAAGGTCAAGTGCCTCAGAAGTTTTACTGTGCCAAAACTGCTGTATAGTTGGTAGTTTGAATCTTTTGCAGAGCATTTACTCGTAATTTGAAGACTAACTTGAAAATCAGAACACTCTACTTTTCTTTTTTTGCCCTGTTCTTATTTTAACCTTTTAACCATTTCTGTGAAGCCTGAATGTCAACTGTTATCCACCAACATGAGTAGTGTAGCACTAATATTTTCACTTTGTTTTCCAGATCCGTAACATGGTGGCAGTGCTGGAGGTAATCTCCAGTTTGGAGAAGTATCCCATTACCAAAGAGGCCCTTGAGGTAAACAGCTTTCAACGCTTATGCTACAGCATTCAATTAAAAATGCTCTATTGCACTTCTTAGCATTTCACTTCTAACTTCATAAATTGGTGCCTTAACTGCTAATTACCAAATGGATAAAATCATAGGTTAAGGTTTTTCCGCAATGTCTTTAATAATGAGTTTTCAATTTGTAGAAAAATTTAGTTATGTTGACGGCTTGATTGAAGATCAAGAAAAAGTGAGCAACTTTGGTAATGTAATTAGTTACTGCTCTTCTCACTGTTTATACTGTGGGGTAGATTCAGCAATAATGTTGGATTCACATGCATAGATCCTCCACGTCATTGTAAATTTGAAATAATTGCAAATGCATTGAACTGTGGAGTTGGTGTTGCTGTGTCAGCTTTCAAAGATCTCTGGCAATAATGTCAAAAATGTAATGATCTCCTGTACAGATGGCAGTGAGGCTGCTATAACCAGCTCTTAAGGGACAGAGCTAACCCAAATGCTGAAACAGCTGCTTACATATGCCATCGTTGGCATCCAGTGATCCGAAATATTGTGGCAATTCCCTAGGTGCAGCTTTGCTTCATGGCACTTCGATTGATTTGTCTAAATGCTCAACTCCAATGCCCCTACCTGTCTGTTGCGGCAGTATAGTAAATTGTGTTTTCTGAGCACTACATTGGCAGAGTCATGAGTGTATGTTGCTTGCTGTCTTGGCCTTATTATGGTTGAAACTTCTTAAAAAACGAAAACCTGCTGTTCATGTTGAAAGTGTGAATTGTCACTTACCAGTTGGATGATACAATTTTCAGTAATAAGAATGGAGTAGATATCAGAATACTTTCTGCTTTGCTCCTCTAAATTGTCAAAACTCCTCTGCCAATGTTTATGTGGAGTTGTCTAGCTAGGAATATTCTTTAACAAAAACAAATTGCTGGAGAAACTCTGGTCTATCAGCATCTGTAGAGAGAAAGCAGAGTCAACATTGCGGGTCTGGTGATCCTCCAATTCTAATGACAGGTCACTGGACCTGAAGCACTAACTCTATTTTCTCTCCACGGATGCTGCCAGACCTGCTGTTTCTCCAGCAACTTCTATTTTTATTTCAGGCTTCCAGCATCAGTTCTTTGATTTATTATTGGAATATTCTTTCCCTGCGAAAGAGGTGGGACTTATCATGGGCAATAGGGGGAGAAGCAAAAAAAGGCCAATAAATATTTTTCTCCTACAAACAAATTACCAAGTTGAGTTAGCAACTGCAGTTGTGATGTGTTGACTGTAGAATAGTGTGATGTTCACAATCCTGTCCTTTCTAAAAGTTGAATGACAACATGCTGTATCTACAAAGATGTGTTTATATTTATTGAGTTCAAAAATTGAGTAGACAGAAGAGGCAATGCATAATATTTAATCCATCCACAGGTGTTTAATGTTCTTTTAATAAACTGAACAATTTTTGGTACATGGCACATAAGAAATAGCTAAGTTTTTAAAAATTCTCAGGATGTCTGATTCTGACAAAGTTGTATTTATTTCTCGGCCTCAGTTGCTATTAGAAAATGTTGGTGTGTAAATCGATGTAGGCAACAGTTCAAAGGTATTGACCCAGTATAACTCAAAGGTGGGAGGTACGTTCGCTAATCAATGTTTCCTTTTGACAATGGTATTCCATTGGCTCAGTTTTTAGACTGTGTCACTGAGGGGAGAATGCTAAGTTTAAGTTCTACTCCAAGGTTTGAGCTCAAAAATCAACGATGACAATCCATTGCAGTACTGAGGGGGTGATACGTAGTTAAAGTATACTTTAATGTTGCTGCCCTCCTGTTTACCCATAGCCCTCATTTCTTCCACCACACCCAGCCACCTTATGAATATCTGTCCAGTTCTACTCTTGAATCATAGAATCCCTACAATATGGAAGCAGACAATTCAACCCATTAAGTCCACACACCGGCCCTCCAAAGATCCACTCCATCCCTGTAAACCTACATTTCCCATGGCTAATCCACCTAGCCTGCACATCCCTGGATATTATGGACAATTTAGCATGGCCAATCCACCTAACCAGTGCATACCTGGACTGTGGGAGGAAACCAGAGTATCTGGAGGAAACCCATGCAGACATGGGGAGATTGTGCAAACTCCATACAGTGTGGAGGCTGGAATTGAACCTAGAGCCCTGTGCTGTGAGGCAGCAGTGCCAACCACGGAACTACTGTGCTGCCCCAAACTACCAATTGAATTGACTTTCTCCACGCTTTTTCAAGTGGTGCATTCCATGTTGTCGTAACTGGTTACATGTTTTTTTTTCCTCTAAACACCTCAGCCTCTTATTAATTACCTTAAGTATTTGACCTCTATTTATCTCCCCTTCAGCCTACGAAAAATACAGCCCCATGTATTTATCCCTTAATAATTTTAAGACCTCCGTTAAATCTCACTTTGACTTTCTCTAAGGAGAATAATCCCAGATCCATTAGTCTCACTCCTCATCCCTGATACCATTCTTGTAAATTTCTTCTGGACCCTTACCAGATCTTAGTAATTGAAGGGAAAGGAATTAATAGATACACAACTCACAAGGAGTATTGGGCTGAATGGTTTTCAAGTGATGGAATATGTCATCAAAGTGCTTTAAAGCAGCACTTGCTTAGTCCAAACCTGCTAAGTTTGGGTTCTGCCAGGGCCACTCAGCCCCTGACCTCATTACAGCTTTGGTTCAAACATGGACAAAAGAATTGATTTCAAGAGGTGAGGTGAGAGTGATTGCTTTTGATGTTCAGACAGCATTTGGCCAAGTGCTACAGCTTCTGATGTCACATGACTGGAATCAATGGGACTAAAGAGGAGAGCTCTCTAGTCAATGCCAGGCACGTAGAAAGTGCTTGTTGGAGGTTAGTCACCTCAGCTGAAGGACCTCTCTGCAGGAGTTCCGAAGGGTAGATATTTTCTAATCGACCTGTTCTGAGATGTTATGACACACCCCTGGAGCAGATAGTACTTGAAACCATGTCTGTCGGCTTATAGATAGTGAGATACTGCACCACAAAAATCCAAGTGTTCCTAAAGGTAATGTCCAATGCCCATCACCTTCAGCTGCTTCATTTCCTCCTTCATAATCATTACCCCAAACAGTTGGGATCATAATGTCCAACACAGGCTGAAAATGAAAGTCTAGAAAATTATCCCCCTCAGCCCACTGGGTAATTACGTGGGAATTCTGGACAATGTCCTGTCAGTTGGAATTATGGCTGTTATGTTTTTTAAAACAAACATTAGCTCCAAACATAGACAAATCCATATGTTTACTTAAAATTCCAAGACCCAAACTATGTAAGCAATATTAAAATACACACAAATCTCTGTTCCATCATGTTAGGTCAGAAGTGAGGGTGTTCTGATAAATTAAACTGTTCAGCACCACGCGTGATTCCTCAGATACTGAAGCAGTCCGTGTCCAAATGTAGTGTGATGTGGACAATATCTATGTTGGACTGAACAACCAGCAAGTAATATTCACACCACAAGTGTAAGCTAATCAATAAGGGAGAATTGGCCAGTACCCCTTGACATTCATTGGCATTACCATCACTGAATCCCCTAGTATCAACATCCTGGAGGTTGCTATTCATTAGAAATGGAATGGACTTAACCACATGTTCTTGCTATAAAAGCACGTTGAAAAGTAGGAATCCTGCAACGACTAACTCACTATCTGAATCTCTAAAGCCTGTACAGTATATACACAGCAGAAGTCTGAATGTCATGGAATATTTCCCATTTGCTTGGATGAATGCAGCTCCAACAGCACTCAAGAAGCTTAATGCCACCCAAGGCAAAACCGTCTGCTTGTTTGTCACCACATCTACAGGCATTCACTCCCTTTACCACTGATACTCTTTTGCATCAGTGTGGACCATATACTAGTACCTGTGTGCACTGCAGAAATTCACCAAGGCGACATAGGCAGCAACTTCCAAACTCACCACCGCTACCATCCAGAAGGATAAGGATAGTATATATATGCAGCACGTACTGCAGGTTCCCCTCCAAGCTCCTCACCATCCTGACTTCTGTTGCTGTACTTTGTATTGCTGGGTCAAAGTCTTAGAATTCCCTTCCAAACAGTGTTGTGATTCAACTGACACCAAAAGGACTGCAGCCATTCAAGAAAGGAGCTCACCACCACTTTCTCAAGAGCAACTAGGGATAGGCAATGAATGTTAGCTGAGCCAGTGACATTCGTATACCCTGAATGAACAAAATAAAAGCAGCTTGAAGGACTGTTAGATCATGTTAAAGAGTCAGTGCTGAGGAAACTTTGATGCATTGATTGTAAATAATGGTATTTGGAAAAGAGCAGGTTAATAAATGAAAGTTTGTATTTGTATTTTGATTACTCGATTGGGTTCTTTGGAGGAATAGATGGTTGAGTCTAACGTGGAGGTGCCTATATATAGACTTTCATTTGACTGTCAGTAGATTTGTCAGTTGAATTAAATTTTTTTGACTGAAGAGACACTGGCAAGATGGATATGATATTGATGTAGGCTAAGGGGTAATAAGTCTCTATGGTTTTAGTTTTGAGACTGGAGGGAAGTATGATTTTGGATTAGTGTTGATTAGTGTTGAGACTGGTAATTTAGTATAGATTAGTAATCTAGATTTGAAATTACACAACGCCTTTTCAAAGTTTTTAAGGTGAAAAGAAACACAAATAGTCACTATTTGTCCCTCAGTTTAAGAATGATGTCCACTCAGCATTGCATACATGCATGCGTGTGACTGAACAGGCTCATTGTTGACCTGCAGATGTATAGGTATGTGAAACAGGATATTCCTGAGGTAGTGGGATCCAGCATGCAGGATTTGCTTCCTTCTCTACTTCTCTACTGTTGTACCTCATCATTAAAGATTTTGGAATGTGACAAATCGCAGTATTCCATGATGCTGGTCCAATTTTGAAGGCATCTTTAACATTCAGATCTCCCACACAAACCTGTTGCAGCCATATTACCATGAAGCAATTGCAAGATTGTCATAAAGTTTGTCAGACATCCAAATCACTGGGAAATTGACCACAGACCTTAATCAAGTCTTTGGTCAGGTCAATGAATGCAATCTAAGAGTTCCTGGTTAGAAATCTGTAGAATTGTGGGGAAAGCACAGGTGTTTTGGGACCAAGTTAAAATGCTCGGACAGCCAGTGTAGATGGTCCAAATGTCGTCCTGTGCTGGAATGGTCCTGTGGCTGTGATCTCCCTTAGAAATGCTCACAAACGTGATATTCCCTGTGTGTGTGTCTGTGTCTGTCTGTCTGTCTGTCTGTCTCGGGGTGTGTCTGTGTCTCAAATGTTCTTTCCAGCTTTGACACATGGCAGTTATCATTATGAGGAGAGTTAGTCATTACTCTGAGTGATGGAAATCTTGCCAATTTTGATCTTGGTCTATAGATGGAGTGGTGACTTTAAATAATCTTTGCACTTTTTCTAGCAATCAACAGACTGTTGGATTTCTTGGGCTATCTCTATCACTTTTGTCTTTCATGTTCCAAATTTATCTTTAGGTGTAAGCATTCAGCCATTGTAGTAATGCCTCCTTGAATTGCGACTTTCAGTTTTGTTTTGCCAGTCAGTGAAGGCTAGATTTTTATTTTACCAGGTGACCATATATTTCTGCATAGGTTTCATGAACAGATTTGGTTACAATGATGCTTGAACCTAGTGGTCTGGATACAGGTGTCTGGTACGACTAAATTTAATTCATTCCTCTGTTCAGGAATTTGATGTTGGGAGGTTTTTTCCCCAGTTTAGTTGTGTGTTGCATTTGGAATTCCACTTTTCAGTTAGGCTGCTCTGGGGCTAAGACTTTACTCGTGTTGGGGTTTTGGTTCTTGCAATGCTCTTGTGCTGTTGAAAGTTCATCAATTGAACAAGACCATTTCAGCAGGCTTCTGACTGTCTGTCTCATTGATCAAGTGATGTAGACATCACTTTTGACTCAGACAATGACATAATGGCATAGGTGCCAGTGCTTTGATTTAAGGATACCAGCATGTGGCTTTGCTTATGTTCTTCTGGTGGAACACAGTGTTTGCCCTAATGAGGACCTGCTGAGTACAAGTAGGGGGCAGGCAATAAATGCTGGTCCAGCCAGTAATCCCCACATCCCACAAGTGAATTTAAAGAACGTCTCATGGATTTCTCTTTCTTTGATCACAGATGGTGGTTTCCCCTGCCTGGAGAAGTGAAAGTCTATTTTAAGGCACCTTTTCTAGCATCTTCCCATATTTTTGCCTCAATTAGGTTCACAGCCCTCTTGGCAAATTTTCCTCAAGGGATTTGGTAAATGGGCCATGATAGATGTCTGCTCAGGACTTCTAAAATTTTGAGGCACCATCAGTGTCTACAAAATTTTTGCAGGTCTAGGATCAGAGCTAGGCATGGATTGTACCATGATGACTGGGATCACCTTCACAGCCTCATCGACTGGTGATAGTCTTTTGCTGCTTCTGTTCTTATGGTTTTCCCTTTGTCTAGTACCTCTCTCGACCTTGTTGTCATGGGCAGTCCTACATTGATCAAGGGATCATGAGGGCACAAAAGCCCCTCCTCGATATTAAATGTTAATCCATGGAAAATAGAAAATGTATCCAGAAATGTAGGTGCTGAGGGTAGTAACAAATTTCAAGTGGATATATATTTGTGAAATGAGCAGATGTGTGGCGGATGGAATTTACTATATCAGTGTGAAGTAATTCCTTTTGGTATGAAGGGTGCTGGAATATAAACTAAGGAATGCCATCTTAAATGGGGTATAGGAACAGGTGAACCTGGTGTGTTTCTGCCCAAATCTTTGTAGTTGACAGGAAAAGTTAGCATTGACAGAACAGGATTTACAAAGGTACAGAGTACAAAGCAAATGTTCTGCTGAACCTTTATAAATCACTGGTTATGTTGGAGATGGAATATTGTGTTCTGCTGGATGCAAAGTTTTAGTAATGATTTCAAGGCCTTGGAGATGATGCAAAGAAATTTGATGGAATGATTCTTGGGATGTGAAACTTTTTTTTTTGGAAGTGTTGACGATGTAGGAGGAGTTCTTGCAGACTTCTAGATTTTGTAGGTGTTCAAATTTACAACTAGTGTTTTTGAGTTGTGAAGAAACTATTTGCAGTCCCAGAACTTCAAGTAACCAAAGGATACAGTTTTGAAAATAACCAAGGAAGCATGTTGAATTAATGTTTACAAAGCTATTTATGATCTTGAATGTCCTGCCTGCAGAGGTATTGTTAGTAGATTCGTTACTATGTCATTCATAGTAGATTCCATTTGAGTTGGATGAGTATCTGAAAGGATTTAATTTGTAAGACTGGGGAGAGATCAAAGTAGAGAACAGGTTGGATAGCATTTTACAAAAGAGAGGCACTGAAATTCTGGGTTGAATTGTCTCCTGTATTGTAAAATTCTTTGATCATCAGTGAGGCAAACGGAAGGTCTAGTTTTTGAGAAATAAAGTGTAAATAATGTAGCTAAAAAGACCAAGCTCATATGAAAAGAACACTGATTTACGCAGTAGAAGTTATAAATGCAGCAATTTTGAACTTAAACCAAAAATGTTAGCAAGATACAGTGTGTGCATTCATTTACAACTGGCCTTAGAACTCGCCACCAGCACTGTGCTCTAGCAAAGGGTCTAAACTTGAAAAGTCAACTTACCTTTTCCCCAATGGCCATAGACCTGTCCAACATCCTAAAACACAAAGTTGAGAGCCAACGTATCATGTGAAGTCATCAATTTTTTGATATCTGAGGACTGTGGACTGTGCAAGAGACCTAAAACAAGGTTTCAGAAACTTACTATGAGTTTCATTGTTCCAGTGTTAAGGAGACTAACAATCAAGACAAGTGCTTCCCCGATAAGGGTCATGAGCTAAAAGGCAGTACTGGCTGCTGCAAAGCTCTGACCAAGTTAAAACAACTGTACTCCTGTCAGTTCTCATTAGCAGTCAATAATTTCCAAGCCTCAAAATGGAGTCACATGGGAAAGAAGTTTGGGAAACACTGGAGTATGAACTTAGTGAAAGTGAGATATGGAGCCTCAATATTGTTACAGTCAGTGAGGCCATTTGGTTCATCATGTCTGCACTGATTCTATTACCTAGGGACAATCTCCTGCCTTTTCCCCGTATGCCTACACCAGTTTTATCCCAATAACTACTCAATGCCCTCTCAAATGCCTCAGTTGAACCTGACTATTCCTCACTTCCCAGCATGCATTCCATACTCTAATCTACCTGTGGAAAAGCTTTTCCTCATATCGGCCTTGCTTCGTTTGCACGTGGTTTAAAATATATGGCCCCTCATTCTGTTTTTTTCCCAAACGGGAGCAGCTTCTCCTATATACTCTATCCAGCCAGCTCATGATTTTGAAAACCCCTCAACCTCATCACATCTGCTCTCAGCTGCCTTCTGTCCAAGAGGAACAGGCCTAACTACTTCCATCTATCCTCCTATCTGAATTTTCTCATTCCTGTCACCATTCTTGTGAATCACTTGTGCACGCTTATTCTTTTATATCTTGCCTATAATGTCATGCCTAGAACTGTACACTATATTCCAGCTGAGGTCATCTCTTTGCTCTTCTACTCAATGCATCAGTTATTAAAGCAGAGAACACTATGCTTTATCAGCCATGCCACTTTCAATGTACTCTGCACATAATCACTGCTGCATCCCCTTTAGAATTATGCCCTTTGTTTTATATTATCTTTCTGACCCAAGGGGATCACCTCACACTTAATCTGCGTTGAACTTCACCTGCTACCTATCCACCTACCCCTCCAACTTGTCAAGATCCTTTTGGAGTTCCACACAGTTTAGCGTTCTTTGAAGTTTAGTGTCATCTGCAAACTTCAAAATTGACCCCTGCACACCAAGATCCAGATCATGAACATCTATCAGGAAAAGCAAAAGGTTCCAATAACAATGCTGGAGGAACTCCACAAAAAACCTCCCTCAAGTCTGAAATATATCCATTGACCATTACTGTTCTCATTTGCTATCACTCAGCCAATTTTGTATCCATCTTGCTATTGTCCCTTCTGTGCCATGACCTGTAACTTTAGCCTCAAATCTGTTGTGAGGCAGTGTATCTTCCACACAATAGTAGAGGAAACCCACCAACTTGTTAACAATGTCACAAGCATAAAGTTCACTAGGGAGGAAGAAAACAAAAAACAGCTCCCATTCCAAGAATTCTGGTGAATTCTGGACCCGAGTATACAGGAAGGCCACACACTGACCCAATCCTGAACTTCAATAGCAACCACCCCACCATACACAAACAGCTGCGTTAAGACACTATTAAAGGAGCCATATCACACTACAACACCCCAGAATTCCGGAGAATGGAAGAGGAACATCTGCACAAGGTATTTACTAACAACAGATATCCGAGAAGGCTTGTCCGCAGATGCCTGCAAAACAATGACAGTCAGAAGACACTAGTAACGTTACCCTACATCAACTACATATCAGAAATGACAACCAGACTCTTTAGGCCGCATAAGATCATGATTGCACACAAACCTACATCAACACTGTGTCAAATGCTGTTGAAGACCCCATACCAACAGTAAATAGGACTAATGTGATGTACAGAATCCCATGAATCGTGTGCAATAAACATTACATTAGAAAAATGGGGAGGAAATTGACAACCAGGAAAGACGAATACCAGCTGGCAGTAAAAAGGCATGACCAATATTCCATTGTATCTATACACAGACAATGAGGGACCATACTGGGATAAGTGAACAACAGACATGCAAGGGAATTTCTGGAAGCCTGGTTCTCAACATGGGACTCCCTTAACAAACACACAGGAATAGACCTCGTACACAGACCACTGCTTAAAAAAAACACAGAACCGGAAGTTACAAGACCCACCACACCAGAGGATCATATAAGTTCGGAACAGAATAGAACACCAACACTTCTATTAGAAGTTGCTCTGATGATGTTGCCTAGAATGGTAATGAAGTCTCTGTATACCATGGAACAATGGCTCAGCGAGCTAACAAACATCTGCTCTTCTATCTAATGCTCTTTGTGGTCTACATTTGTCCAAGTGGCTGTTAATATTGTCCCCGAATATCATTTCTAAAAGCGATTCAGTCTCAAAGTTTAAACTGATTTCCCTGTAATCATTGTGTTTATCCTTAACAAGAATGTCTGGTCCTCTGGCACCACCTCAAAGTTCAAGGATTGAAAAATTATGATCAATAATCTAAAATTTCCACAGTTAGTTCTCTTAGGATGCATCCCAACTGTATCTGGTGACTTGGCAATTTCACGCAGAGATAGTCTTTCATGTAACATTTCTATCAAATTTAGACCTTCCAATATCTTTTTCACTTCAGGCATGGCTGCTTCCTTGGCAAACGTTACAAAATACTCATTCAGTACTTCAGCAAGGCCCATCTGGTTCTAAATTGCCCAAACATCACCCCTCACGACTTGTCTGCCCTTTTTATAATCACTGTAGACATGAGAGTTACCTTTTTATGTTGGCTATTGGTTGATTCTCTTATTTCCCTTTTCACTTTCTCTCTGAACTTTCCATGCCTTATTGGTTTACACTTCTGTTGTCATATGTTCCCCTTTTCTTCATCTTACACTTGTTATAATCACTTTGAGTTTAATTTTGACAACCCAACCCTTCTGCCTTTTGGCCATCTACCTGTTTACCTTCGCCTGCCGTCTCACCGGCATTTACTATATTTGTTTAGCTACAATGCACTGTTTTGCCAAGCACTTCGCCATCATCCTATTTTCAGTTAGTGTGTACAGTTTTCTCAGGATCTACCTATGCATATATTTATTATATATTTTATATCACATGACAATATCTGTCCATTTACTTCCTCCCACATTTAGACATGGACCACTCCTTTATTTACACTTCCACACAGTGCAAACCAAATGTGGTGTGGTTAAGTTTCGTTGCTGTTCCATCAGTATGCATTTTTCCTATTTTTTTTGAGATGTGGATGTGCAATCAAGGCTGTTATTTACTGTGCATCTCCAGTTGCCCTGAGATGGCAGTGGTGGAAAGCTGACTCAAAGTAGTTCAAGAAGATCTTAATCCTCAATCACTCCTCATATGGCAAACCCTTGATCCCCAGAATCATTTTTGTAAACTTCCTCTTGGCCCCCTCCAAGGCCAGTACATCCTCCTTTAGATAAGGGCCCAAATCAGCTTGGGAAAAGCCAACATTGAAATACAAATTACATTTCTGTAATGTGATTGCAAAACTTTTTCAGAGTTAAGGGGAAGTTGGTTAGGGTAATTTTGGTACGACTTTATGTGGATTTCCTTCATTTTTATTTTTTTGAAGAGCTGTTGCACGATAGGCCATAGAATGAAAGAGACAGTGGCTGTACGGTTACAAGATTGGCTAAAGGAGGGAAAATAGTAGTTAGCGCATAAGAGATAGTTGGAACTGCTGATGCTGGAGAATGTGAGATAACAAGATGTAGAGCTGGATGAACACAGCAGGCCAAGCAGCTGACGTTTCGGGTCTGGATCCTTCTTCAGAAAATTCCTGAAGAATCCTTTTTCTGAAGAAGGGTCCAGACCCGAAACGTCAGCATTCCTGCTCCTCTAATGCTGATTGGCCTGCTGTGTTCATCCAGCTCTACACCTTGTTATCTCAGTTAGTAGTGCATGGTTGTTTTTCACATAGAGAAAGATGTAGTCAGATGCCCCAGTGCTGTTAATGACTTGACTCAGGGATACAGGGCACAATTTCATATTCGGAGATGTCACAAAGCTAGGAAGTGTTATGAACATTTGAGGAAGCTGGCAATCAACTTACCCATTTCACCACCCTGTCTTTGATATGTAGTAGTTAAATGTTACATAGAGAAATGATTTGGTAGACAGAATGAGAAGAAAATATGAAAAGGGTGCAGTGTTAAAGGGGCAGTGCAAGAACAGGATGTGTTTGTTCAAATCATTGAAGATGGTAGGGCAGGTTAAGAAATTTGTGAAAGCATTCGTTAAAAGGTTTTATGAATAGAGATGCATAGATACTCCAGTTTTGGACAAACCAGTCTTTACTTTTGTATCTCCCATTTTGGGAAAAATGTAAAGGTCTTTCCGAGGATGCAGAAAGGATTTACTCAAGTTATACTGCTGATTAAATTGTTTCATGGGTATAGATTTAAGTATCTGAAGTTATTTTCGGAGCAGAGAAGATTAACAGAAGAACAGAGGAAGGGTCACTCGACCCGAAACGTTAACTCTGATTCTCCCTACAGATGCTGCCAGACCTGCTGACCTTTTCCAGCAATTTCTATTTTTGTCAGATTTACAGCATCCGCCGTTCTTTTACTTTTTAACAGAAGAATTGATGGGATGTGCCTAAAATCCTGAGGTCTGTAGACAACAAAATTTCTTCCAGTTGTGGATGTCTGGAACTTTAAGGTGATTGGCAAAAGTAACAAGACTTGTTACGACCTGGGAGACACTATCTGAAGAGGCGTTAGAGAGAGCTTTTCTGTGACTTTGAAAATGAAATTAGAATTTAGGTTAAATATTTGGAAGCCAACAGCAAAATGATTGAGGGGTCTGGGTTGGGACAGGCAGACCAGGTATGTTGCTTATGTGCTCTAATCGTCCCATTATTCTGAAAGATATCACATGGGATGCTGCACAGACCACTGTTCTGCTTGTCTTATTGTAGAGATTTAAATCTTATTTATAGACTATTTGCTACATCCTGTACTTGTTCTGATCTCAAATTAAAATGCAGAGATCTAACAAATGAGCACTAATGCAAGAGCAAAATTCTGCTATGCCTGGAATCTGAAGTAAAACACTGGAGCTTCCTCCCACGCTGATCTTTCTATCTCTGGCTTGCTACAGTGCTCCAGTTAAGCTTGAGAGCAGCACCTTATTTTTAAACCTGACACACTGTAACTTTCTAGCTAGAACATCTGAGTTCACCCTCTGCTTCATGTTCTGTTTTTTTTCTTTTTTATTTTGCTGTGTTTGTCTGGTCTTGATCCCTTTGCTTTCAAGTGTTTGTTGTGTAGCTTTTCACATGTTATTTAGGAGGAATCTTTCTTTATTTCTTTCTTACTTTCTTTACCATACCCATCAGCACTGTCCTTAGTTGTTTCATTGTGAAATCCTTTACGAACTTGGGAACAAGGAGCAAGCCATTCAGCCTCTTGAGCTAACCTCTGCCATTCAAGAAGCTAATGGCTCATCTGATTGTAACCTCATATTTGCATTACCATCTACTACTACTTCCTCTCCTCATCCCCCAATCTTAACAATAATCGATCCACCTCTGCCTTAAAAGTACTGTGCTTCCACCACCTTGTTATTTAATCTTCCCACACTGTGGGAAATCCAGTTTGTTCTTCCTGCCCCTTCCGCCCATAGGAGTTGAAATTAGGCCATTCGACGCATCGAGTTTGCTCTGCCATTCAATCATGGCTGATAAGTTCTTCAACCCCATTCTCCTGCTTTCTTCCTGTAACCCATGATCCCCTTGATAATCAAGAAACTATCTATCTCAGTCTTAAATGTACTCAATGACCTGGCCTCCGCAGCCTTCTGTGGCAGTGAATTCCATAGATTCACCACTGTCTGGCTGAAGAAGTTTCACCCATCTATAGCTTAACTCTTAAATTTCTACCTTTAGTTCTGATGAAAGGGGATCTAAACCTGAACCTTAATTGAATTTCTCTGCACAGGTGCTGTGTGACCTGATAAGTATTTCATGCTGTTTTTGTTTTGATTACTGGGAAATGATTTTCACTAGTCACTGTGATGAGAAATTGGATAGACATTTTGGAAGCTCTAGTGTGAAATATTGTTGTGACTAGTGGAGAAACAGAACAATGGAGTCTGGACAAGATGGAGCATGATCAAGAGGCTGACTTAATATGAGAGATTGATGTATGGTTGGGAGAGTAATTAGATGCATTGTTAATTAAATTATCCAGGATGAGCAAGAGTAAGGTCAGCACCGTAAGCAATTAACAATGATGAGAGCTTATCAAGGCTCAGTTTTCTGTTCTGCATTGTTGGGATAGAGAAGTGGGGAGTGGACTGTCTCTCGTCTCTGCTTCATGAGTCACAACATATATAGTTGTTTTACCCACTTATCAATATGACCAAATGCTTTCTCTGTAATAAACTTAGAATAAAAAGATGCATTTGTCAGATTTCCTTAATAAACTCAAAACTTTTATCCTGATTACAAAACAAAAAGCTTTAGTAAAATTTCTTTTTCAGCAATGCACACGTCTATTGGTTTTAATGTTGCACAATTTCTTCAACAAAGAGGAAAAGCTGGTTAGTGTATATGGTTTATAACATGAAAGAATGTTTGTCCCTCTAACCAACTCAAAATACGCACGTACATGCACGCACACACACACAACACAAATGTGTGCAATAAGTTATAGAGAAGAACATTTTCTATTTCAGAAATTTTTATGTTGGAGGGGTAGCTTTGGCCAATAATGGTTAGTTCTTAAAGTAAGCTGTGGAATGTTCAAATGGCTGATCTGGTGATCTAGCATGTCAAGGCACATTCCTAGACATTGACAATTGAGCCTGGGGTTTTGGCAGATACTGCTTGCTCAGGAAACAATGTCAAAATTTATTTCAAATATTCCATCAAGATGATGATCAAGTTTCACATTGAATTCTCAATGAGTATGTTCTGAAAGGCGGAGAGATGAACTAGGAAGTCTTTTCCTTTGCAGTCTTCTCCCAAACAAGGAAGGTGATGGCCTAGTGGTATTATTGCTGGACTGTTCATCTCGAGACCCAGGTAATGTTCCGAGGATCTGGGTTTGAACCCTGTCACAGCAGACGTATACAATTCGAATTCAATAACAATCTGGAATTTAGAGTCTAATTACAGCTGTGAATCTATTTTTGATTGTTGGAAAAACCCATTTGGTTCACTAATGGGTTTCAGGGAAGGAAATCTGCCATCCAAAGCAATGTGGTTAACTCTTAACTGTTCTCTGGACAATTACGGATGGGCAACAAATGCTGACCTAACATTGCTGCCCTGGGAATGAATGAAAAAAATACTGAAAATGAAACCAGTTCCAACCAAGGCAGTCACAAAAGATACAGGCAGGTGATTTCTATCAAGTGAGCTCATCTAATTAGCTGAACATAGAACAATACAGCGCAGAACAGGCCCTTCAGCCCTCAATGTTGTGCCGCCCTGTGAACTAATCTAAGCCCATCCCCCTACACTATCCCATCATCATCCATATGCTTATCCAAGGACTGTTTAAATGCCCCTAATGTGGCTGAGTTAACTACATTGGCAGGCAGGGCATTCCACGTCCTTACCACTCTGAGTAAAGAACCTGCCTCTGACATTGTCTTAAATCTATCACCCCTCAATTTGCAGCTATGCCCCCTCGTACTAGCCAAAAAGTCAGGAGACTTCTCCGAAGCCTTTTTCATTAAGGTTCCAATATGTTTTCAATTGTTTTTTCTTAAAGAAGGGTCCACAAATCTTGAAATAAATAAGTTTGTCTGCAATTCCTTCAAAAATTGAGACCTGAAAGAAACATTAAGTATGAAATTCTTGTTACTGTATCTAGCAACATGAAGACAATTGGGACTGGTACAAATTTCCGTAACATTCTTAACCCGGAGAAGGTAAGAACAAATCAGAAGCTCCCAAGATGATAGATTCAACCAAGAGGAGGAATATTACATGGTGGACCACTGTTTGGGGAAGAAACAAGGCATGGCAGTTATCCCATTGAAGGATGGAGGAGTAGAAATCTTATGAAAATGAGACAATAGAGGTCTAAGTGTTGGAAATTATTTAAGTGATAGGATAGGTCAGGAATTTTGCCATCTCTAAACTTGAAAGACTTGAATGGATTTCTGGAGCTGTGTTGCAGTCCCCTTTGATGCCTCAACTGGACTGATAATTGAAATTAGAGGAATTGATTGCCATGTCCAGAGACTGACTTGTTCCGTTAAAGCTGAAGATTACTGTAATGTTTGTCCTCAAATTAGAGGAATCCAAGCAGAGAAGTTGTGGAACTTGCCAGAGGGTTGGGCTGCAGTGATGTTGCTTGTGTCTTTGCAGCCCACCCTGATCTGGCAAAGATCCCATTTCTAATTTGAGTTGTGGTCAATAGTCATTTCTGCAGCAGGTCTGGTCAACCGCTCTTTTAAAAGATTCTGTTAGAATCCTGTCCCTTATTGTTTAGAGTGGGCAATGAACACGTCTTTCTAATTGGGTTGGTATTCCTAGTCACTCATTTTACTCATTGTTTCAATGCATTTCTTTTGTATTTTTTATTCTCCTGTCGTTAATTTAGCGCTGGTCGCTGCTATGGTGTAAGGTAGATTTCTTTTTCATCAGTGGAATGTGTCATGTACTCTATTCTAAATTACGTATTAGAAAATTTAATTATCAAAGCAGAGAGGTTTAACCAAGAACACTCAACATTGTTAACGTATTTCTACTGTTACGCAAAGGCTGACTTCACTGTTTTCTTTTATTCTTCAGTTTTGTTCACTCTTCAATTAGATCTGTTTGTTTTCCTGTTTGTACTGAAAATACAATACCTAACTCATTCATTATTCTTCCTTTTCTTTCACCCTCTGCTTTATAAAAGCTTGTAAGAATTAAAAGGTCACAGTTCATCAGAAGCCCAGAACACATCAAAGTCATGTTTTGACACTGCTGGCCGCTTAATCATTAGGTCAGTGATGAGAGATTCGATGCTCATGTTGCTCTCCAGTGAGTATCAGATCTTAATAACAAAAGAGATTCAAGATTAGAGTAATACATCATGGAAGCAGGCCCTTTGGCCCAAACTGGCCCATGCTGACCATGGTGCCCACTCAACTAGTTCCGATTGCTCATACTTGGTACATATCTGCCTCAACCACTTTCCCTGGCAGGTCATTCCATATGTGTACTATTCTCTGCTTGAAGAAGTTGCCCCTCAGGTCCTCCTCAAATCTATCCCCTCTCACCTTAAACCTCTCTAGTTTTCAGTCCCTCATCCCTGGGGCAAAAGACTATATGCATTCATCCTATCTATGCCCCTCATTGTTTTATACATCTCAATAAGGTCACCCCTCCTGTGTTCCAAGGAATAAAGCCCTACCCTGGCCAACCTCTCCTTATAATTCAGGCCTACTAGTCCTGGCAGCATCCTCATAAATCATCTTTGCACACTTTTCAGTTTAACTATGTCTTTGCTGTAACAGGGTGACCAAAACTGTACACAATACTTCCAAGTGCAATCTCACCAGTGACTTATACTGCTGTAACATAACATCCCAACTCCAATACTCAATGTCTCAACCAATGAAGGCCAACATGCTAAAAGCCCTCTTCACCATCCTGTCCACCTGTAATGCTGCTTTCAATGAAATGTGTATCAGTACTCCTAGGTCCCTCTGTTCCACAACACTCCTCAGGACCATACCATTTACTGTTGAAATCCTACCTTGATTTGACTTTCCAAAGAGCAACGCCTCACGCTTATCTGTATTGAATTGCATTTGCCAGTCCTCAACCCACTTCCCAATCTGATCAAGATTCTCTGTAAATTTTGATAACCTCCTTCACCAATAGTCATTTTGCAACATCCACAAACTTGCTCATCATGCCTCATACATTCATGTTCAGATCACTTAAGTAAATAACAAAGGTCCCAGAACCTCTGCCTGTGGCTCACCACAAGTCAGAGGCTCCAGTCTGAAAACGTCCCTCAACGTTACCCACTGCTTCCTACCATTGAGCCAATTTTGAATCCAGTTGGCCAGCTCTCCTTGAATCCCATGCGACCAAACTTTCATGACAAGCCTACCATGTGGGACCTTGTCAAAGGCCTTACTAAAGTCAGTATAGACAACACCCACTGCCGTACCCTCATCTATCCTCTTGGTTATCTCTTCAAAAAATTCTAAAAGACTTGCCAGATGTGACTTCCCGTGCGCACACCCATCTTGACTATCCAAATGTTGTTTGATCCTGTCCTTCAGCATCCTCTCCAATAACTTGCCTGCCACTGATGTTAGGTTTCCTGGCTTGTCTTTGCTCCACTTCTTAAATAATGGAACAACATTAGCCACGTTCCAGTCTTCTCGAACTTCAGTGGCTAAAGATAAAGCAAAAATCTCTGCAAGGGCCTCTGCAATTTCTTCCCTAGCTCCCCACAACATCCGAGGATGGACTTGATCAGGCTCGGGGGATTTATCCACCCTAATGTGCTTTAAGGCTGTAAACTCCTCCTCTCTGGTAACATGTATGCGGTCCAAAATATCCCCACTTGTTTCCCTTATTTCCTTAGCATCCATGATTCTCTGAGTAAACGCTGAGGAGAAATACTTATTAAAAATCTCCCCCATCTCCTGTGGCTCCACAAATAGACAGCCATGCTGACCTGTAAGGGGACCTATTCTCTGCCTAGCCACCCTTTTACTCTTAATTTGGCTATAGAACCCTGTTTTGCTCTTCTGATTTCCCTCTTAAGCATGCTGCTATAATTGATAGTCGTCTAAGGATTTATTTGAGCCCAATAGCTTAAACCCATTGTATGCCGCACCTTTTTCCTGACCAGAACCTCAATATGCCTAGTCAGCCAGGACATCCTAACTCCGCCAGCTTTTCCCTTCATCCTAACAGGGACATACTGTCCCTGGACACTCAATATCATATTTTCAAAAGCCTTCTGTTTGCCAGTTATTCCTTTTTCTTCAAACAGACTCAGGAATTCTCTCCCTAATGGCATTGTGGGCCAACCTACAGCAGGTGGACTGTAACAGTTCAAGAATGCAATTCACAACCACCTTTTCAAGGGCAACTAGGGATGGGCAATACATGCTGGCCAGTCAGTGACACCCATGTCCCACAAATACAAAAAAACCCAATCGACTTCTGCTAGATCCTGCCTAATGGCTCCAAAATTGGCCCTGCTCCAATTTAGCGCTCTAAGCTGTGGACCTGTCCTATCTTCTCATAACTGTTAAAACTAAAAATATTTTTATCATTGGACCCAAAGTGCTGTCTGACTGACATTTCAGTCACTTGCCCGACCTTGTTTCCTAAGAGGAGGTCTGGTGTTGCTCCCTCCCGAATGAGGACCTCTACATATTGATTTTTAGAAAACTTTCTTGGACACGTTTGACAAATTCTACCCTGTCTAGGCCTTTTACATTCCGGGTGGCCCAGTCAATACAGGGGAAATTAAAATCTTCAACCAGCACTACTCTTATTCTTACAGATATCTGCAATCTGTCTGCACAACCGCTAGTTTATGAACTTCTTTATTACTAAATTCAGTCTGTCCCTGTCTCATCCTATCTACCTAGCCTGATTTATTCACCTTTCTCTCGTTCTTCTCCTATCCACCCCGGTTTCCTCTGCAAATTATTGTCCATGGGTTCTATCCCTTGATCACTTTAACCTCTACTCTCACCACCTGTCTTCCTTCCCTCATCACCACCCCTCCCCGAGGTGTTTGGTTAACTGGAACCCACTCTTCAGCTTATTGTTCACTATATCTTGCAAATCTGCAGCCATAGGATTATACAGTGAAGAAGGCCTTTCAGCTCATAGTGCCTTTACTAGCTCTAAAACAATAAGAATTTGTCTCACTTTTCTGATTCTTACCTCATAGCCCTGTAATTATTTCTCTCTTTTTTGAGATCCAGTAAGGCAGTGCGTTCTCTATCATTATTCACTTTTTTTTTAAAATAACTAAGCCCTGTTTTCAGTAACTTACTTAAATGTGTTCTCCTTTTACTGACCCCATCCACCAATGGGAACTGTTTCCTCCATCAAAACTGGTCAAAATTGAGCTTACGATACTGCATGTGCTGCTGGTTATGATAGTTACTGACTCTGAACTATTTAAGTGTAGAAAATTACAGAGTCTGCTGCATCTAGTATCGTTGAGGAAAATGACTGTTGTCTAACCTAAATAGTCTTTTGTAGTTAACAAGGTGGTTTATTGCATTGGACATTAGAAACTTTGAGTACCATTTCAGGATCTTATGTCCTTCAAAATTCTCAGCTGTTCTACTTACAATTACATATGACATCATATCCTTTCAGAGCTATATCTATGTCCAAAATAGTTCTCTATTAAATGTGTTTACCACATGTACACTCACTTTACAAATGAGCATTCTGGAGCTTTTACTATTCTCTCCCTTCCCCCATATCTCTGTTTCTGTCTCTTTCTCCATCCCTCTTTCTATCCCTGTCTCCCCCCTCCGTGTCTCTGCACACATCTCGTCCCACACCATGCGTGTGCCCGCCTGCCATCACACTGATATGCTTCTGTGTCTACATTGGGACTGAACCACAGAAATGTTACAGTTCAGAAGGAGGACATTTGGTCCGTCATACCCGTACTGGCTCTTCACAGCTTCGTTACCTACTGTCAGTCTCCTGTTTTTCCCCATACCCTAAACTATTTAAAAGGTTTGGGAAGCTGAGTACTGAATATAGCATTGTACTGTAGAAAGATACCTCAGGAAGATTCTGTAACCCTTATTGAAACAATTTAAGAAGCAAAAATGACAAGTGAGGATATGTTCTCCTTAGTCACAAAAACAACAGAGTGGTGCTCTGTTATTGGTGCTGCACATAGCCCAGTGATCTACTTGAGTTTGACCTTGCCTTTTAATAAGGTCGCTAACTTACTCATTTGGATTTATACAAGGCAGAGGCCTAACCTGCTTAGCCAAGACACATTCCATCATCCCAGAATCAGCCAAATGAACCACTGCACTGTGAGATAACAAGCATGGGGCTGGA
>JAHRHZ010000132.1:2413372-2431419 GCA_024137785.1 Ginglymostoma cirratum
AAGGATGTCAAAACTGTTCCAGTGTTGAATCTTGTCAATGACCTGGATAGTTGTACCAAGATTCCTTTCTTTTATACTCCCTTTGCATTGGGGGCCAATATTCCATTCACCTTCGTGATTTCTTGCTGCAGCTGCGTACTAATGTTTAATGATTTTTGTACAGGGAAATGTAAATGTTTTTGTTCTGCACCATTCTGTAGCCTCTCCATTTAATGTGTTGCTTTTCTACTTTTCCAAAGTGGGTAACCTGACATAATCCCACATTTAACTTCCCTGTTCCAAATTTTGCCCACTTATTCACAGAATCCATGTCTTCCCAACTTGTTTTCCTCTTTATCTTTGTATTGTTAACAAATTGAACACGAATATACTTCATCTCTTCAACTCACTGCTATAGATTGTGAATAATTGAAGCCGAATTCCAGGTTGCTGACCTGAAAATTAATTGGTGAGGCCATTTTTGGAGTACTGCATACAGTTCTGGATGCCCTGCTGTAGGAAGAAAATTACTAAATTTAAAGGGTGCAAAAAAGATTTACAAGGATGTTACAGCGACTCGAGGGTTTGAGTTAGAAGGAGAGGGTGGATAGGCTGACACTTCCTTTCCCTGGTGTGTAGGAGGTTGAGAGATGACCTTACTGATATTTATAAAATCATGAGGATCATAGATAAGGTGAATAGCAAAGGTCTTTTCGGGTGGAGGAATTCAAAACTAGAGGACACAGTTTTAAGGTGGCAGGGAAACAATTTAAAACAGACCTGAGGGACAACTTTTTCACACGGGATAGAACGTAGAACATTATAGCGCAGTGCTGGCCCTTCGGCCCTCGATGTTGCGCCGACCTGTGAAACCAACCTGAAGCCCATCTGACCTACAGTATTCCATTATCATCCATATGTTTATCCAACAACCATTTAAATGCCTTTAAAGTTGGCGAGTCTACTACTGTTGCAGGCAGGGCATTCCACGCCCTTGCTACTCTGAGTAAAGAATCTACCTCTGACATCTGTCCTATATCTATCACCCCTCAATTTAAAGCTATGTCCCCTCGTGTTAGCCATCACCGTCCGAGGAAAAAAGGCTCACACTGTCCACCCTATCTAATCCTCTGACCATCTTGTATGTCTCTATTAAGTCACCTCTTAACCTCCTTCTCTCTAACGAAAATAGCCTCCAGTCCCTCAGCCTTTCCTCATAAGACCTTCCCTCCATACCAGGCAACATCCTGGTAAATCTCCTCTGCACCCTTTCCAATGCTTCCACATCCTTCCTATAATGCAGCGACCAGACCTGTACGCAATACTCCAAGTGCGGCCGCACCAGAGTTTTGTACAACTGCAACATGACCTCACGGCTCTGAAACTCAATCCCTCTACCAATAAAACCTAACACACCGTACGCCTTCTTAACAACCCTATCAACGTGGGTGGCAACTTTCAGGGATCTATGCACATGGACACCGAGATCTCTCACTCGTCCACACTACTAAGAATCTTACCATTAGCCCAGTACCCTGTATTCCTGATACTCCTTCCAAAGTGAATCACCTCACACTTTTCCACATTAAACTCCATTGCCACCTCTCAGCCCAGCTCAGCAGGTTATCTATGTCCCTCTGTAACCTGCAACATTCTTCTGCACTATCCACAACTCCACCGACTTTAGTGTCATCCGCAAATTTACTAACCCATCCTTCTATGCCCTCATCCAGGTCATTTATAAAAATGACAAACAGCAGTGGCCCCAAAACAGATCCTTGCGGTACAGCATTAGTAACTGAACTCCAGGATGAATATTTCCCATCAACCACCACCTCTGTCGTCTTCCAGCTAGCCAATTTCTGATCCAAACCGCTAAATCACCCTCAATCCCATGCCTCCGAATTTTCTGCAATAGGCTACCGTGGGGAACCTTATCAAACGCTTTACTGAAATCCATATACACCGCATCAAACGCTTTACCCTCATCCACCAGTTTGGTCACCTTCTTAAAGAACTCAAGAAGGTTTGTGAGGCACGACCTACCCTTCACAAAACCGTGTTGACTATCCCTAATCAAATTATTCCTTTCTAGATGATTATAAATCCTATTTCTTATAATCCTTTTCAACACTTTACCTGCAACTGAAGTAAGGCTCACTGGTCTATAATTACCAGGATTGTCTCTACTCCCCTTCTTGAACAAGGGGACAACATTTGCTCTCCTCCAGTCTTCTGGCACTATTCCTGTAGACAATGACGACATAAAGATCAAAGCCAAAGGCTCTGCAGTCTCATCCCTAGCTTCCCAGAGAATCCAAGGATAAATCCCATCCGGCCCAGGGGACTGATCTATTTTCACACTTTCCAGAATTGCTAACACCACCTCCTTATGAACCTCAATCCCGTCTAGTCTAATAGCCTGTATCTCAGTATTCACCCCGACAACATTGTCTTTTTCTTTGTGAATACTGATGAAAAATATTCATTTAACGCCTCTCCTATCTCTTCAGACTCCACGCACAACTTCCCACTACTGTCCTTGACTGGCCGTAATCTTACTCTAGTCATTCTTTGATTCCTGGCATACATATAGAAAGCTTTAGGGTTTTCCTTGATCCTACCTGCCAAAGACTTCTCATGTCCCCTCCTGGCTCTTTTTAGGTCCTTCCTGGATAACTTGTAACTCAAGCGCCCTAGCTGAGCTCTCACACCTCATCTTTACTTAAGCTTCCTTCTTCCTCTTGACAAGAGATTCAACTTCTTTAGTCAACCACGGTTCCCTTGCTTGACCACTTCCTCCCTGCCTGACAGGTGCATACTTATCAAGGACACGCAGTAGCTGTTCCTTGAACAAGCTCCACATTTCAATTGTGCCCAGCCCCTGCAGTTTCCTTCCCCATCCTATGCATCCTAAGTCTTGCCTAATCGCCTCATAATTGCCTTTCCCCCAGCTATAACTCTTGCCCTGCGGTATATACCTATCGCTTTCCATCACTAAAGTAAATGTAACCGAGTTGTGGTCACTATCACCTCAGTGCTCACCTGCCTCCAAATCTAACACCTGGCCTGGTTCATTACCCAGTACCAAATCCAATGTGGCCTTGCCTCTTGTTGGCCTATCTACATACCGTGTCAGGAAACCCTCCTGCACACATTGGACAAAAACTGACCCATCTAAAGTACTCGAGCTATAGTGTTTCCAGTCAATATTTGGAAAGTTAAAGTCCCCAATAACAACTACCCTGTTCCTTTCGCTCCTATCCAGAATCATCTTTGCTATCCTCTCCTCTACATCTCTGGAACTATTCGGAGGCCTGTAGAAAACTCCCAACAGGGTGATCTCTCCTTTCCTGTTTCTAACCTCAGCCCATACTGCCTCAGTAGACGAGTCCTCATCAAACGTCCTCTCTACCACCGTAATACTGTCCTTGACTAACAATGCCACACCACCCCCCTCTTTTACCACCTTCCCTGATCTTACTGAAACATCTAAACCCCAGAACCTGCAGCAACCATTCCTGTCCCTGCTCTATCCATGTCTCTGAAATGGCCACAACATCGAATTCCCAGGTACCAACCCACGCTGCAAGTTCACCCACCTTATTCCGGATGCTCCTGGTGTTGAAGTAGACACACTTCAAACCACCTTCCTGCCTGCTGGTACACTCCTGTGACCTTGAAACCTTATTCATGACCTTACTACTCTCAACCTCCTGTTCACTGGAGCTACAATTCAGGGTCCCATCCCCGTGCTGAATTAGTTTAAACCCTCCCGAAGAACATTAGCAAATCCCTCCCCCCCAGGATATTGGTACCCCTCTGGTTCAGGTGCAGACCATCCCATTTGTAGAGGTCCCACCTACCCCAAAATGAGCCCCAATTATCCAGGTATCTGAATCCCTCCCTCCTGCACCATCCCTGTAGCCACGTGTTCAACTGCTTGCTCTCCCTATTCCTCGCCTCGCTAGCACGTGGCACGGGTAACAGACCAAAGATGACAACTCTGCTTGTTCTAGCTCTAAGCTTTCACCCTAGCTCCTTGAATTTCTGCCTTACATCCCCATCCCTTTTCCTACCTATGTCGTTGGTGCATCTGTGGACCACTACTTGGGGCTGCTCCCCCTCCCCCTTAAGGATCCCGAAAACACGATCCGAGACATCATGGACCCTGGCACCTGGGAGGCAACACAACCAACCGCGAGTCTCTCTCATTCCAGCAGAATCTCCTGTCTGTCCCCCTATGGAGTCACCAATGATTAATGCTCTCCTCCTCTTTCCCCCCTTTCCCTTCTGAGCAACAGGGATCTGCACCAGAGACCTGTACCCCATGGCTTACCCCTGGTAAGTCATGCCCCTCAACAGTATCCAAAACGGTATACTTGTTATTGAGGGGAATGATCACAGGGGATCCCTGCACTGTCTGCCTGTTCCCTTTCCGTCCCCTGACTGTAACCCATCTACCTTTTTCCTGTACCTGAGGTGTGACTACCTCCCTGTAACTCCTCTCAGTCACCCCCTCAGCCTCCCAAATGATCTGAAGGTCATCCAGCTCCAGTTCCCTAACGCGGTTTCGGAGGAGCTGGAGTTGGGTGCACTTCCTGCAGATGAAGTCAGCAGGGACACTAGTGGTGACCTTTACCTCCCACATTCTACAGGAGGAGTGTGCAACTGCCCTAACATCCATTCCCATTGTTCTGAATTCCCAAAAACAGACTATTGGGGAAAAAAAACTAGTAACTTACCAAATCGGCGCTCAGAACCTTTTTGGTTTAGAGGAGGAGGATGGGTGGGAGACACTACCTAAGTAGTGTTTCAGGTAAAGCGACCGCCCAAATATATTACCTCACTTACTCAGCTGTCCCGTATCCGCCCCTGCTCAGTGCGCGCTCCGCCTCTTCACGAGGTAAGTTTTTAAAGGAAAAGCTTACCTTCCCAGGCTGCCCTCGCGCCTCCTTCCAGACGCCCACCACTGAAACAACTGGTGCATATGTGGAATGAACTGCCAGAAGAACTAGTAGATGCAGGTACAGCTACAACATTTAAAAGACATTTGGATAGGTACATGAATAGGAAAAGTTCAGAGGGATATGGACCAATTGCAGGCAAATGGAACTAGTTTAGTTTGGGAAACCTGATCAACATTGAGTTGGACTGAAGGATCTGTTTCCAGACTGTATGACTTTGCTTCCAGTTGAGATCTACCGAGTTTCTCCAATACTTATTGATCTCTGGTATCTTCAGTGTTTTGCTTTTATTCGCTTGCTGTTGGTCAGTTCTCTCTCCATGCTGATATTACCCCTAACATCGTCAACTCCTATTATAACTTTTTTTGTCTCATTATGAAATGCCTTTTGGAATTCAAATATGCTATAATCTACTGGTTCTCCTTTGTTTGTCCTGATTAATATATCCGCACAGCCGATTTTCATTTCTACTGCAAAGTTCTAATGAACATGATCCCACATTTAAGTTTAAATAATTAATATTTACCACAGACTACAAGGGATCCATGTATTGAGCCCTGCAGTATTTCACTGGAACAACCTTCCAATCACTCCAATCTGCCATTGACCATAATCCTTTGCTTCCTGCCATTGAGCTTATTTTGGGATCTAATTTGTCACTTTCCGTTCGAGTTTTACATTTTCACACCAGTCTTCCATGTTAGCTTTGTCAAAAGCATTGCTAAAATTTGTGATTTGTTACTTTTGCACCAACAGTTACAATAATGCATCAGCCCCATCTATTGATAACATTGTGCAACGGTGAGAAACAAATGCCGTAGAAACCAAATCCGTAAAAATACTCAAAATTTTCACTTAAAGTGGCAACCAAAAAGTAGCAGCAGTACAATAATTCGGGAGGAAAGAGATTGGGAAGAAAAAATGTGTACTGCTGGAATCTGTTTGCCTGAATCAGAAATTTGCAGCACAGAGGCTACTTCTCGAGCAGTTGTCCAATCAGTTTTATTCATACATCTTGCTCCCCAAATAGTTAACCCTTCTTTAAAAGATTTCATGATTCTGATTCTGCTCTTTTTTCTACTGTATATAAAATTTTTTAAGCCTTTTGTCTTATAAAAGTTTAGTTACTGAACTAATTATGTTTGATCTTTTTTTAAACACCTCCCACCTTTTAAGAATAAGGGCCAGGCAGTATTTATGCCTATCTGTGATAGGGAGCACCAGGAATTTGACCATTTTTTTAAAAAAAAAAGCTCCTTTTCAGCAGTTGAATTGGTTAAATTTGGAGATATCTTTGTCTTCCTGCAGGGTAGAGGTCATGGAGTTTTAAGGTTCTGAGGGGTAGACTATGGCATGTCAGTGCACGGTGTCCTGTTTATCACTTATACTGCAGCTGAAGTCCAGTACTGGTCACGTGAGAAGTGAAGTTGATATTGTCAAGGCACTGTAAAACAGGCCACTGTGTCCAGTCTGCTGTCCACCTGTGATCATCTTATTACAACAGCTGATAGTATTCTGTCTCACTTCCAACTGGGAGTCGTGTAGGTGTGGAGGTTTTGAAGAATTGGTAGTGACCCCGTTATTCCCATGTACTAATGAGACCAGTGTCCAAATTTTAAAGAAAAACAGTGGTTGTCCTAGCACCAGTAGTTTTGAAGTCATTGACCACCTTAAACAAGAAAAACAATGCCTGGCGCTTGTAATGCAAATATTATTTGTCTCTTGAATCTTACTAGGTCCTACCAGATAAATTCCATTTCATTGCTTCAAGAATTTTGAATGAAGTTTAATATAATAAAATAGTCCACAAATAACCACAGTATAAGTTTTAAAAAAAAAGTAATGAACACTTACTATTAATTCAGAAAAAAAGACATTCATTTCTGTTGTGCATTTCATTATCAACAAAAGATGTCTGAAACCAAATGAAAGGCCTTTGAACTGTTACCATTGTTGTAGTAATATTGCCAGATGATCTGTTTTTGTGATGATCATGATTAGTATTCTCTTACACTATGCAGAAATGTGTTGTGGGTTCTTTTATATCTACCTAAGAGAACAGGCAGCCTTAGTTTAATACGCACACAGGAGATGGCACCTCCAGTAGTGTAACAATTTCTCTGCTGCACTAGAGAGTCACCCTTGTTTTTTGTGTTAACATCTTGACTCAAGGTGAAAGTACTATCAACCAAGTTACAGTTTGACCACATATGCTGCCCTATGTCTTGGGGCTGTAATTATTGATTGACTTCCAAGAATCGCAACCATTTTGTCTATTAGATATGGCCCCAGTCATTGGTGGAGTTTCCTCTTGACCCCATTTCAAGAACCCTGCTCGACTCTAGTTCTTGTAGCATTTCTTGTACTTTAGCTTTTAGTTTTAGCTCTTGAATCTATGTCTATGTGAAAGTTGATGGAAGTTGAAACTGAGTGTGTTCATCCAGAAACCATCCTGTTAGAAAAATGCACCCTATAGTGCACCCTCCCTAGAAGACAGGGTGGTAGTAGATGGAAAGTATTGAGCCTGGAGCTTGGTGACCAGTGGTGTTCCGCAGGGATCTGTTCTGGGACCTCTGCTCTTTGTAATCTTTATAAATGACTTGGATGAGGAAGTGGAAGGGTGGGTTAGTAAGTTTGCCAATGGCACGAAGGTTGGTGGAGTTGTGTGTAGTGTGGACAGCTGATGTAGGTTCCAATGGGACATTGGCAGGACGCAGAGCTGGGCAAAGAAGTGGCAGCTGGAATTCAACCTGGAAAAGTGTGAAGTGATTCATTTTGGAAGGTCAAATTTGAGTGCAGATACAGGGTTAATGGCAGGATTCTTGGCAGTCTGGAGGAACAGAGGGATCCTGGGGTCCACATCTGTAGATCCCTCAGAGTTGCTACTCAAGTTTATAGGGTTGTAAAGAAGGTGTATGGTGTATTGGCTTTCATTGGCTGGGGAATTAAACTCGAGCTGCAAGGTTATGCTGCAGCTCTATAAAACCTGGTTAGACCACACTTGGAATATTGTGTTCCGTTCTGGTCATCTCATTCTCGGAAGGATGAGGAAGCTTTAGAGAGGGTGCAGAGGAGATTTATCAGGATGCTGCCTGGACTGGAGGGTAGGTCTTATGAGAAAAGGTCGCAGGAGCTTGGGCTTTTTTCCATTGGAGTGAAGAAGGATGAGAGGTGACTTGATAGAGGTGTACAAGATGATAGAGTCTGTAGCCAGAGACTCTTTCCCAGGGTGGAAATGACTTACGAGGGAGCATGATTTTAAGGTAATTGGAGGAATGTATAGGGGAGATGTCAGAGTAGGTCCTTTACACAGAGAGTGGTGGCCATGTGGTATGCGCTGCCGGCAGTGGTAGTGGAGTCAGATACTTTGGAGACTTTTAAGCGACTCTTGGATAGGCATGTGGAGGGTAGTAAAATGTCGGATATGCAGGGTAGTTTAATCTTAGTAGGATAAAAAGTCAGCACAACATCATGGGCTGAAGGGCCTGCACTGTGCTGTACTGTTCGATGTTCTATATTCTATGTTCTAACTGGAAAGTTCCTACGCTAAACACTGCAAGGTGGATACTCACTTTGACTCTTAGGTAATTGATGCAGCACGCATTCAATTGGCTCCCACCAATTTCTTCATCCAAATTTGCACTCCATCCACCCAAGAAATTTTACCTCTTGCATTATGTTTTTTTGGAAGTGCACATGAGCCCCAATCCCAGCTTCCACTGCGAAATAAATAGAAATTTCCTGCCCTTTTAAGTGCTGCAGCTCTGAGTATTATTTGCTCCAGCAAAGATCTCATGGTCCTTTGGAACAAATTAGATAAGTAGACATTTTTCTTTTAAAAACAAACTATCTCAATAATTACTGTTGCCCAGTGTTCTGCACCTTTCTGCAAACTTCATACTGCGCTGCTTAGATGTAATAGTGTCATAAATTAATAACAGCTCCTTGATGTTCACAGTAAAAAAATAAATTGCATCCCCTCCAGTGATTGATCATGCCTTGTTCACGCCCCCAACTTTCTTCATATGGACCAGCTGTAGATTACTCTGCAGCGATATGTTCACCCTGCACTAGGAACACCCCCATTGTGTAGATAGTGGTTTACCGTTTCCTTTCAGTGGAATTGCTTACATTGTCATGCTGGCTCATTTTTGTTCCTTGGAAGCTGCTGTTTTTCAGGTTGCTTCTGTTGAACAGTATCTTTATATCATGCGTAAGCAAGGGTTCTGTCACAAATCTAGCCAAGTATTACCAACACAATGGAAGGAACTTCAAGGATTTTGCAGCAAGTGAATTCTGACTGCAGTAGTTGGACTTCATCAAAGCTAAAAGTATAAAGGAGCACAAGCAAAACTGAAGTCACCCAAACAGTTCACAGACCTTGATTTCCAGAGATACCTATAGATAATAGTTTTTGAAGAATACTGTTTTATAGATGAGGATGCAAACCACGTGGATCTCTAAAGTAAATGCTTAACAAGTCTGAGAACCTGTACCCTAACTTATAAACATGTCATTCTTTTAAAGGGTAAAACAAAACACTAGACTGCCACAAACCTTCTGACAGAATTGCATATAAACTGTGTCCCTTTACCTAATTTCATTTTTGTGGCCAGATCTCTACAATACATTGCATTTTGTTGTATTATTCCTGTTCTATTTTAAAAAGAAATCTTCAGACTGATGCACAACAATTCACAATTCATTTCTGCCATCATAGAAATGAATTATGTCAGCACTGCTTTCAGTGTATAATGTGAAACATTTATTTCTGGTAGTTCAGAAATCTCTCTCAACATAGTTCAAGTGAAATTGCCTTAATTATTCTTGAACTTAACTTTTAATGACATTGTTCATCATATTATTTAAATGATCATAATAAATTAACTGTGAGGATGAGTTTTCTTATCATTTGAAATGTCATTTTGCACACTTCACGTTGATGGATGTGAAAAATGAAAAAACATCACCATTGCAGGGTGAATGGCATCATCAGTTGCTGCCTGTTAATTGAGAATTGATTTCTTTCTTTATTCAGTCATGGTGGTGCCTTTTATAAAATGACTTTAAACAATGGACTTTTAACTACATTTAATAGACAATAAGGAAATATAGAACAGCATTAATTAATTGTCTTCTGCCTTGTGTGGGGTACAGCACTTGCAATGGGACTGAAATGTCGATTGTTTTACTGTCTGATTTACAGTAGATGGATTGCATTGACTTCCTATTATTACCAATGCATGCTATATGTCATTGCTCATTTTCTGTCTCATATACTGCTCATTAGCACTGTTTTCTATTGTAATTGAAATAAAGCATGCAGTGTTTGATTATAGGAACACTCTTAAATTCATTTAGATAAATTGTCAGGACCATGAATTAGACGTGTTATAGCACTGAAGTCAGAATCCCTTATACAAAGGAAAATGCATCAAACAATGCATCATCTCCTGCCACCATGGCAACTTGCTATATTTAACCAAAGCATAAGTATCACTAGGGTTCCTTAGGACATTTCCATGTATCTAAAGATGCAGGCATGGTGCAGTTGATGCTAAGTGTGGCAGCAAAGATATGGGATTATATGAAAAGGTAGCAAGTATCCACATGATATCAATTCACAACATTTATTTCAGTTTAACATCATGAATAGTGTTCTTATCTGTTTAACATTTGAGTTTCTCCTTAATTTTGTTTGACAGATTTCCCACCCTGCCCTCCAATATGACTTGTTCTGTTGTTCCCGGACCTGATGTCCTGTACCCTGCACCACCACCACCATTTTCCGCCCCCCCCCACAACCCCGAACCTTCGTTTAGCCTTTCTATCGTCGTCTGTTTCTGTTGCAACTGCTGGGGCTTCACCTGTTCTTCCATTCTGTATCTCCTTCTGTACTAATTCCTGATTATAGTTCCTGGATTGGCTTCCACTCCTACTCTTCTCTTACCTTAGCCTCTGGGTCTCTTCTGCTCCTGGCTGGTTCTTCCCAAGCTGAGCTCACATTGAAGTATTGGGCGCCATCTAGTGACCAAAGTTGATTAGTGTAGATATTTTCAGAACTTCAATCACTAGCTGGAGCCTGGTCAATCTTAAAAATACCGTAGACGAGTTATTTTGCGTCAAGTGTGTTTTATTTTGCCAGTTGTTTCAGCAGGTAATGCACAGTGCTACACCCAATGGTACAGTATTTCAACTTGTACATTTGGTTTCTCAGGGTGAGAAATGTGCAAAGAAGCCTAAACATGATCTTCAGCGTTGAAATCAAAGGTTCCCTTGAAGATGTGATCCTTAGGGGCACAGCCGCAATTTTATTTGAGGACTGATTGTATGGCACAGAAACAAGTTATTTGGCATAACGAGTCCATACCAGTGTTCATACTGCACTTGTGCCTCTTCCCATCTCTCCTCCTGTAAATCTATTATCATGACTATTTATTCCCTCATGTTTATCCAACCTGCACTTAGTAATATAAGGTTCTATATAAGAAAAAGTGTTAATCTTTCAATAGAAAATGATTAAAGGATAATGTCACAAAAACCGAAATTGCTTGAAATGCTCAGCCTGAAGTTTTGGGTCGAGTGACACTTCCTCACCCTTAAGTTCTGAGGAAGGATCACTCAACCCGAAACATTAACTCTGTTTTTCTCCACAGATGCTGCCAGACCTGGTGAGCATTTCCAGCAATTTCCGTTTTTGTTTGATTTCCAGTATCCACAATTCTTTTGGTTTTTACAGGGTCATGTCATTCAACAGGTAGAGAATTAAGAGAATGCAAAAATTCAGGAGTCAGAATATGATAAATTTAAGAGGCTAACATAAACTAAAAAGACTAGCTAACCAGGTTAGTTTTTTATACTGCTGAAACATTGTGGAATATTTTCTGTATTAAAGGTGCTGTTTGAATGAGAGTTATTGAGACCTTTTGCTGTAAATGTTGCCAAGTATAATGTGATATTTAACACTGTCCAGTCTTGATTCAGCAAAATAGGAAGGCTGGTTAGGGGAAGAAAGTTTGAGAGATGGGGATAACGAATTATGGGTGATAGAATCATCTGTCTGCAAAGTTATTTAAAACCAAACTGTGTATCTGACATTCCATTCTTTATCTTTCCAGGAAACAAGGCTAGGGAAGCTCATCAATGACGTACGGAAGAAAACAAAGAATGAGGAGCTTGCAAAACGCGCCAAGAAACTGCTGCGGAGTTGGCAAAAGTTGCTGGTTGAGCCAGTTGGCCAAATTGAGTCTGTACCCAGGGCACTGCCTACCTCTCCCGGCTCAGCCAATGGTGGAGCTCATGCCTACAAGATTGATTTGCCATCTCTGGCCACCAGCACTGGAGCAGGAGGACCCAAGGCCACCCTGGATCTGAAAAGCAAGAATGACGTGCACAATTCCTTCTCCCTGCTTGCTGACAAGCAGGGCAATCGGAAGAGGAAAGGGGAGCATCGGGATGGCACAAAGGGTCCGCCATCCAAAGTCCCAAAGGTTAATGAACAGCTACAGAACTCCACACCGCCACCTTCCAATGGAATCCGTGGCAGTCCTGAAAATTTCCCAAGTCCTCCAGATATGACATCAACAAATATCCATACCATCCCAGGCAAAAGCAGACCAGAGCACCAGACCCCATATGAAAATGACAAACACAGCAAGATACCAGTTAATGCTGTGAAACCTCACACGAGTTCTCCAGGACTTGTCAGAAACCCAAGCACTTCCTCATTACTAAAGACTGCTATTCTCCAGCAACACGGCAAAACAGATGATACTGGTGTGCGTTATCCACCCAGTAGTCCCCGATGTCAGTCGTTCAGCCCAAGGACTCTTAAACATGAAACAACATGGAAACCCTCCACGACATATGCACCCAAGGGCTCTGTATCCAGCCCATCTCAGAGCTTTACAGGAACATCTCAAGAAAGTTCTGATTCAGAAAAGACAACACCTCACTTACCGAAGAACAATGTTCAGGTGCCATCCCCTGTGCCTGCATTGCAGCTGGCCACAACACCACCTCAGCAAACCCAAGCAAAAAGCATGCATCCACCTGAGACTGAACACCCATTGGATCGGCTGGGGCACGTATCTAATTTAGAGACTGTTGGTGAAAACCAAGTGCAGCACCATTCTGCAACAACACTACAGCAGCAGGACTCACCATATCCACCCCTCAGCCCCAATTCGTCAACTTCACATCGTGGAGAGTCCTTACACAGTCATGAGTTGGAAGCAGCAATGGGAGAGTTGTCCTCCAGTGAGTGTGCCTCTTTTGGCTGTGAAAGTAAAAAGTCATCTAAGAAAAAGTACAGGTCTAGAGACTATCAGGTGAACTTAGACGGACAAATTATTGATGAAAGTGTGAAACCTGTACGGTTGAAAGAGCGTAGAATTACATTTGACCCTGCTACAGGGCAGATCAAACCTTTGACACACAAGGATTCATCTCAGGCTGAAAGCCCAGTTCTACCTGAGCCTCATCGAACCACTGAAATTGTACAGGAACAGAGGGTAAATTTGCAGAGTACTTTAGATCAAACAAACTGGAAGGAATTATCCAAAAATGAAATTATTCAGTCATACTTATCACGGCAAAGCTGCCTTCTTTCATCTTCGGGAGTCCAGCCACCAGGCGGTCATATTGTTGAGTTTCTACAGCATGAAAGCCACAGGTATAGCTCTAGCACAGAAGTCCGTGAGGTCCACACATTAGTCCCTACTGATACTCCCTCAGAACTTCCTGGGGTCACTAGGGAGATCAGAGACTCTGATGTTCACCGAATACACCAACAACATTGGGCAGGTGTGAACGGTTGCATGGACAACCATGGCAAATGGTATGATTGGACGCAGGGCATATCTTTGGACCCTCATGGTGATCAGGGACAATTGCACATACTGCCATACGTCTGTCTAGACTGAGTGATAATGTCCTTTTGGCGTGCTTTGAGGTTTAAAGTCAGCTGACAGCGAACAAGTGGCTCCCACTTGCTGGAAATGATCAAAAGCCTCTGAGATGCAGGTTAAGGTTTGAAGGTTCTGTTTCTCAGCCTATCTGTGTAGGTCCCCACCCCAAACCCCTCTCTTCTACAGTTTGCTGCTATCAGTGTTTTAATCAAAATTGCAAAGGATGGAAAGGAGCGCAAGAGAAGAGAAGGTTCCAAGGGAAATAAAAGTGAGGGGTGGTTGATTATGTCACATAAGCAACTCACCACACAGATTATGGCAGGTCATAACCAGGGATCGTCAAGCCTGCCATAGAGCGGTTTATCAGTGGGAGAGAATCGAGGCTTATTGAAGGTTCCAGCACTTTACAGTAGGCTGGATATGGTCTTGGGGCAGATACAGGAGCTTTATGTGGCATCAAAACACAATGAATAATGTTACTTTAAAAAGTATGCATCTATTTATTTGATTTGATTTTTTTAAAACTTTAATTTGGCCATGAGATATGTGAGACAAATGTGCAAAAACTGTAGATCTCTCTTTTATTTACATCACACATCTCTTTTTCTTCGGGACATAGTTTTAAAGTAAGAAATCATGACAGGCTGTGAACATTTGCACAGTACAATGTCATACCAAACATTCCATAGGTCTTCGCATGCTGGGAGTTACTGTCATCTTCTACTTAAGCAGGAGATAAAACCCTTGGGTATTCATAATCTAGATTTAAAAATGTTTAAAAAGAAGCTATTTTAGGAAGTCAAAGATTTGGGTTGTGCTTTTTCTTTTCCTGCCACTAGTCAAAATTCAAACTTTAACTTTATAATTTTGTTCTTTGCTTTGCTCTCTTGCTTGAACTCCACATTCGTTCTCACTTCTCAAAATCCCAAAGTGGAAAAAAAGGAGGGTGCTACTAGTTTGCAACTTTGTACTGTGAGGAGTTGATTTAAAAAAAAAATTTCAAAAAAAATTTCAAAAGGAATCTGTTTGTATGCTGGAGATATACTTGTTACCATTCCTTTAGATATTGTTTGCCTTATGGAATCCATCATTACCACAACCGCAAAAACAAGAAGCCTTAGTGAATGTACAGAAATTAGACTTCTGTGTTTCTCACAATACAGAAGGAATGACTTTGCTATTTGGTCCTTTTAAGTGGACTCGTTGTGATATAAATGTGGAAACAATAAAAAAAAATTTGCACAAAACAACTGTTGCCTTTTATTCAAAAAGAAACGTCTACAGTGAATTTGTTTCCCTTTTAATTGTCTGCCCAATTGCACAGCTTAGAAATTAATACAAAATCAAATTTGTTTAAGCTGTAAATGGATGATCAATTTACATTTCGTTCATAAGTGGATTCTTCCACTGATCTCTCTTCTTGTATATTCAGCCATCATTATGAGCACAGTGGTTTACTTCAATATGGTTTGGGTTGGAGTTGCACTGCCCTTGTTCTGGTTTCAGACTCATGTACCACATCCCTCATATGTGCCCTGACCCGGGTGGTGCTGAATGACAGCCAGGAAATTTGTAGTTTTCTGCCATAGAGGAATATTGGCAGTGAGTGTACAATTGGTCCCTGTGACCTTGAGCAATGCAGAGATATATTGAACAGTGTACCCGTTTTAATTGGTTACTCCTACTGGTAAAAGTGTATCTGTTAGTTGAGTTAGAGTCAGTCATACAGCATGGAAGCAGACTCTTTTGGTCCAACTTGTCTACACTGACTGCATATCTAAACTGATATAGTCCCATTGACAGCATTTAGGCCATATCCAACTAAACCCTTCCTATTCCTATACCCATCCAAATGCCTTTCTAAATGTTGCAATTGTACCTGTGTCCACCATCTCTGGCAACTTGTTTGATACACGCATCACCCTCTGCATGAAAATATCGTCCCTCGGGTCCCTTTTAAATCCTCTTTTTTTCCCCCCCTTCCCCTTCCCCTTCCCCACCCCCCACCTTAAACCAATGTCCTCTAGTTTTGGACTCCCCTACCTTGAGAAAGTACCTTGGCTATTTCCTACCTTTGCATAGATATTATTTCTCATGCTGTCTACCTGTGATGCCATTTTCAAGGAACTATTCACCTGCACCCCTAGGTCTCTGTGTTCGGCAACGCTCCCCTACCATTAACTATATGTGTCCTGCCCTGGTTTGCCTTACCAAAATGCAACACCTCACCTTTATCTAAATTGAACTCCACCTGCCACTCCTCAGCCCATCTGATCAAGATCCCATTTTACTCTGAGATAACCTTCTTCACTATCTACTACACCATAATTTTGGTGTCATCTGAAACTTACTAACCATTCCTCTTTTCATCCAAATCATTTATATAAATGACAAAGTGGACCCAGCACTGATTCTTGCAGCATGCTGCTGGTAAAAGGCCTTCAGTCCAAAAAAACAACCCTCCACCAGCATCCTCTGTCTCCTGCCATCAAGGTAATTTTATATCCAAGTGGCTGGCTCTCCCTCGATTCCATGCGATCTAACATTTCTAACCAGACCACCATGCAGAACTTTGTTGAGTGCCTTGCTGAAGTCCATATAGACAACATCTACCACTGTGTTCATCAATCATCTTTGTCAATTCTTCAAAAAAACTCAATCAATTTGGTGAGACATGTTTTCCCATGCACGAAGTCATGTTGACTATCCCTCATTAATCCTTGCCTTTCCAAATGCATGAAAATCCTGTCCCTCAAATTCCCCTCCAACAACTTACCCATCACTGATGTCAGTTGGTGTATATGGTTTCACTCCTCAGTCAAAAAGCTGACTGACCAGGTTTGTTGACAAAGGAAATTCAGGTGAACCACCAAAGACCTATTGGAAGTGCATCCGAACACGTGACATTGAGGCAGCTGGTACATTCATGCCTATGTGAATAAAGATGTATGCTGTTTTTCTTTTTGTGACAACTTCTGTTTAAATAGGTTTGAGATTTCCTGAGCTGTATATATCACCTATGGACAGGCATCTGCTCCCAGGCATCAACTGGTGCTATTGGATATTACTGGGATGTTACATTGTCATTAAAACTTTAATAGAGAAATTGTTTCACCGATTTTTGTTTTTTTTCCACAGAATCATGTTTGCTTTGCCTGATCACATTGTGTTGTTTTAAGTATGTAATTGTCACATCCGTAATAATGAATTCTAATGCTTTTGCCATGTCAGGTGCTAGGCTAACTAGTCTATTTTCCTTTATGCCTCTGTTTTTGAATAAAGGTTTTCCATTTGCTATTTTCCAATTGACTGGGACCCTCCCAGCATTGAAAGAAATTTGGAAGATTATAGCCAATGCTGTCTGTGATGCCACCTCCTTAAAGATCTTAGGATGCATGCCTTTCAGCCCACTGTTTTTTCCCTAGCATTCTTTCCCTGGTGGTGGTTCTAAGTTCATACTCCCTATCACCTGATTTTCAGTTATCTTTGGAAAGTGTTCTAAGTCTTCTGCTGTGAAGCAGACACAACATATCTGGTCAAAGCCTCTGCCATTTCTTTTGATTTCCATGATCAATTCCCCAGACTCACTCAAGGACCAACCCTAGCTTTACTTCCTCTCTTCAAATTGAAATACTTGTTGAAAAGCCTCCTATCTGTTATGATATTACTAGCTAGCTTTCTCTCACCCTGCTTTCTGCCTCTCTTTTCTCGTTAGACATTCTTTGTTGGATCATAAAGTCTGACTAAACCCCTGACTTTGTACATATCTGTAAAGATTTGTGCTGTCTTTCTTTAAATTTAATACAATCCTTAACTTTATTCAGTCATGGATAATGCATCTTCCTCAAAGTGCCTCTTCTGTCACTGGGATAGATCCTTATTGAGAATGATTAAGTATCCTTAAAAGTCTGCCATGGCACCTGTGCTGTCTAACCTTTTAAGCCAGCTTTACAGTTCCCATTAGCCAGCCCTGCCTTCATACCTTTACTTTGATTTAAAACAGTAGCCATAGACGCAAGTATCTCCTGAACATGAAAATTTATTGTGATTACTGTAAGGCTCCTTCACCATTAAGTTCTCAATTAATTTGGTCTCGTTATGTAGTACCAGGTCTTGCATAGACCTGAGATAACAAGGTGTAGAGCTAGATGAACACAGCAGGCCAAGCAGCATCAGAGGAGCAGGAAAGCTG
>JAHRHZ010000132.1:2431819-2463007 GCA_024137785.1 Ginglymostoma cirratum
CACAGCAGGCCAAGCAGCATCAGAGGAGCAGGAAATCTGACATTTCTGGTCTGGACCCTTCATTTTTTCTGAAGAAAGGTCCAGACTCGAAACATCAGCTTTCCTGCTCCTCTGATGCTGCTTGGCCTGCTGTGTTCGTCCAGCTCTACATCTTGTTATCTCAGATTCTCCAGCATTGGCAGTTCCTACTATCTCTCGAATAGACCTGGTTGGCTATAGAACGTACTTCTCTAAAAATTGATGATTAAAGTTACCAGTTCTACATATCTCTGTCTCTACAGGCCCTAAATCTTTTTTTAATAACCATTTTTACAATCTTTGGTCTTATCTGGGATGAACTTTGATAACTGTATGTTCTGTCCCTTCCTAAACACTGATTACTTTCATTCCTTTTACCCCATCTCCCTTCAACAAATACATCCAAAATCTTCTCTACTGCCCTCCTAAAATGATCCATCGGACAGTGGTCCTAGTACATCCCAAAGTATGACTCCCATTTGCCCTAGTACTCATTCCAAAGTCCCATTAACACTTTCTTTCATACCACTCTGAGCTATGTATTTATTTCTCGAATCTTATTTCCTAAACCTATTTGCTCATGCTTCAGTTAATAATCTAGAGATTATCTTTCAAATTCTAAACTTGGATTTAAACCCTACCTGCACATACTCCTTCAGAATCTCTTTCATAGTTCTACCTCTGTCATTGGTATCTATGTGGCCCCTGACAACTATATCCTGCTCCTTTCCATTACAAATTCCTCTGTAGCCCAGAGTAGATGTTACCAATTCCTGATAAAACAACCATCTGAATTCTACTTTTGACTGCAGAAGGCTATACTTCATTGAATATTGTTATGGACTGGACCAAACCCCTTTGAAACGTATCAAGGAGCTAGCCTTGACCCTAACTTTTCTTATTCTAAAGGCAAGTGCTAGGCATTGCATTCTGGATGCAATTTGATTGGTCAAACTATCAAGCTTGAAGCAAAACACACTTTCTGTATATGCTATTGTTAAAAAGCAGACAAAATAATAAAAAAAAGTTGGCTTTATTGTAATTCCACTTCAATAATTAACAAAATAATAAGCTACTTATTAACTGTTGCAATATAGTAACATGCCACATGGAGATTTTTGGCAAAGGCAAATTCAGTAACATTGTCTCACGCAATTCCAGCAGTAGAAAGAGAACACCAGCTTTAGCTGTAACATCAAAAACAGCTTACATATCCAGCTTCAAGATCCCAGCAATTGCTCCTGAAAGCTAAACTAAAAATCCTGGTTCCATGGGAGTTCAACCCTACCCATTCAGGCTGCTTCTAGTGCTCCAACTTTTTTAAAAAAACCACAAGCCTCACTAGTTGTTTATTGGTGTAAAGTAGGCTGCTTGTTACTTCTGTCTCAACCACTTAATGAAGAAAACAGGACAAAATAAACTTCTTAAAACCATGATATTGCCACAATGTGCTGTTCCTTACTACTATTAAATTCCTATTAACTTTGTTTATTTTGATGGCTTCATGTCTCTCAGTGCCCTGGTCAGTTTGTTATGGACCAGGCCAGACCTGCTCAAAATATCTTAAGGTGGCCTATACCCTAACTTTTCCATATTTTAAAAGGCAGATTTGAAGTGAGTGTTGCAGGTGTGATGCAACTGGCTAAACCACTCGGCTTTAATTTATTTAGACTCTACAGTTGAAACATAAAGTGGAGTTTACAGTAACTTAACTATTGGAAAACCTATCAGAGATAAAAGGTACTGCAGATGGTGGAGAATCCGAGATAACAAGCATGGGGCTGGATGAACACAGCAGGTCAAGCAGCATCATAGGAGCAGGAAAACTTGATGTTTCGGGCCTAAACCCTTCAAATATACAAAGATAGCTTCATTTTAAACCCCTTCATCTTACTGTGTCAGTACACTACACTACACTACGTCGACTCTAAGCATGCAAAGATTCACTACTACTTTCTATTTCAGTCTATTTACTCCTGACACCAAATGATTCTGTCTGTCTTCATCTTAAGTTGCAACAACACATTGGCAATTGCATTTTCTCATCCTGCCATGTGTATAATTTTCAAATTGAATGGCTGCAGTAATAAGCGCTGTCTTAAACAGTCTGGAATTTTTGTCTTTGAATTTCTCCAAAAACTTTAATGCATTATGATCACTATATAATATCATCTCAGAAACATTGCTGGCAATATAAATGTTGTAACACCAAGCTCAAGGTCTCCTCAATTATGGAATATTTCCGTTGATGAATATTTAATTTCCTAGAGAAATATCCGCTAGGTCTTTCTATCTCCACATTGTCATTGTATAGGAATGCAGCACTGATACCCACGTCACTCACATCGATAGCCATCTTGAATGGCTTTGTGTAATTAATTGTGGCTAATACTGGGGCAGTGGCTCACACAGCTTTCAGGCTATCAAATGCCTTCTGACAGTCTGCCATCTACTGAAATTTTCTGTACTTCTTCCATAAAGTCAGTCAGTGGAACAATCACACTGCTAAAATTCAATACAAATTTCTAATGATACGTGCTCAATCCTAGGGATCAGAGTACTGCTGTCTTCATCAAAGGTATGGGACTCTCCCCAATAAGCTTCGTTTCTGCATTCCAGAGGGCCATCTGTCCATGTTCAATAACATGGCCCAGGACTGTGACTTGGGTTTTGGTGAATTCTTTCTTAGCCAGGTTTGTCGTCAAGCCTGCCTCCTGAAGTCAATTCCAATAAATGCTGTAAATGTTCCTTCCAAGTGTGACTAAAAATCACCAGGTTGCCAATATATACCACACAATTGGTAATCCAGAAATGACTTTATTGGGTAGTTCTGAAATGTGGCTGGTGCATCTTTCATATCAAATGACTTTAAATTGGTATAGCCCATTCAGTGTTACGAAAACCAAAATTGTCTTCACTCTTTTGTATAAAGGTACCTGCCAGTATCCTCTCAGTAAGTCCAACTTAGAAATATAAGTTGCTTGTCCCACCTTCTCAATAAGGTCTTCCAAACATGGTATTGGATATGAATCAGACTTTGTAATTGCATTGACTTTGCAATAGTCTTCACATAATTGTTGGGTACCATCTGGTTTTGGCACTATTACTATGGGTGATCTCCAATCAGTGCAACTCACTTTGATTATGTTGTCTTGGACCATGCGTTCAATCTCTTTTTAAACCTGTGCCAACTTTTGAGGGTTAAGTCTATAAGGATGTTGCTTAATTGGAACAGCATTTCTTATATCTACGGCATGCATAATTAAACCAGTACTTCCAAGCTTATTCCCACATATTTCCCCACGCGATAGTAACAACTCTTTTCAGGTCATTTTGATTTTCCTCTGGAAGGTAATTCAATAATTCATCCCAATTTTTGAGAACTTCCTCATTGTCCAATTTAATTTGAGGAATGTCAAATTCAGAATCCTCTGAATTTGATTTTTTACTCTGTTGTAACCAGTAACACATTCTCCTTTTGCTTTGCTTTCCTTCCCTATCAAAATACTGTTTGTACATATTCACATGAAGCATACTATAAGATTTCTTTCTATCTGGACTCCTTGTCAAATAGTTCACCTCACTCAATCTCCTTTAGATTTGATAAGGTCCACTATAGCTTGCCTTTTAAAGGCTGACCTATTACTGGAAGTAACACTAACACTTTATCTCCATTTTCAAAATTGGAAGTTTTTGATTTCTGCTTCCTGTTTCATCGTGTGCTGTGATATTTTTAAATGCTGTCTAGCAAACTCTCTCGCTTTATTTAATTGTTCCCCAAATTTGACACAGTCTAAATATGTGGCCTCTGAATTCTGACTCACCGATTTCTCCTTAATTAATTTCAGTGGTCCTCACCTCACGCCCAAAAACTAATCCAAATGGTCTGAATCCGGTAGATTCATTTGGTACATCCCTAATTGCAAAAAGTACAAATGGGATTTCCTTTATCCCAATCATGTGGAAAGTCTTGACCATAAGCCTTCAATGTGGTCTTTAACGTTTGCTGTCACCTTTCTAGTGCTCCCCACAGTTCTGGATCGAACGCAGTGGATTTGAATTGTTTTATTCCTAAGTTATTAATAACTTCCCTGAATAGTTTTGATGTAAAACTTAGCCCTTGATCTGATTGTATCTCTGTGGGTAATCCGTATCTAGTGAAAAATTTGAGTAATTCTTCTACAACCCTTTTAACTGTGATATTGTGTAATGGAATGGCCTCTGGAAATCTAGTAGACGCATCCATTGTTGTCAATGAATACTGATTCCCACTTTTTGTTTTAGGTAGGGGTCCTATGCAATCAGTTAAGACCCTTGTAACAGATTCCTCAAATGCAAGAACGGATATTAAAGGTGCTGGTTTTATTACTGCCTGAGGTTTTCCAATTACCTGATGTGAACAACATGTCTGGCAAAATTCAACTACATCCTTATGTAGTCCAGGCCAATAAAAATATTTTTGCAACTTGGCTGGAGTTTTTCTCACCCCTAAATGACTTCCTAGTGGTAAGTCATGTGCTACGCGCAACACCTCTTTTCTGTAACTTGAACTTCTGCCCATTTCTCATCCGCTGGATGAGTGATGGTCTCCATTTCCTCATCAAGGCATTATTTTTAAGATAGTAGCATTCAGGAATACACACAGAAGAAGAATCTGAGTATACTTTTTGATACAATTGCTTCAGTTTTTCATCTTTCTGTAGTAACTCAGTTAATTTCTCTGGCCTAAAATATCTACTTTGTCCTCCACCTGTTCTTGTTTTTTTTTCTCAACCATTTGATTAAACACGGTCTCTGATAATTCTACTTCAACTTCCTTATTTGTATTCTTTGGTTTCTTCTCCTGTTTCAGCTGGTGGCTTTGTGACCATGTTGTCACACAGTTAGGAAAAATTCCAGGATATGCTTCCTGTAATACTTCAGTTGCCTGATTTTCCACCACATTCGGCAGCACTCCTACCTGTGATCCAGCTATATCATCACCAAGGCCAAATTGTACTCCTTGAGCCGAGAGTTTCTCCAGTACTCCTACCACCATATCTCCACTTTTCACTGAACATTCCAACCTCACTCTACCTAATGGAGCACTTCTCATCTCACTATGAATTCCACGTACTAACACTTTTTCTGGCAATAGTCCTTCGGAATTGCATATTGCCTCATCTCTCAACATCAATGATTGACATGATACTGTACCTCTTTTACTGTAACTTCTTTATCTGTTGCTCCTGGCCTCTGCGAGTAAACCTTACCTTCGCAACTAAATGGTTTAAGATCGGGCACTTCCTTATCAACCAACCTCCGAACACATTGTACATTCTCGTGCAGCTTTCTGGCCTCCATTGTGCTTTCCTTTACCACTTTAACAAAATTCAGTGGCTTATCCTGTTTTCCTACATTCGTCTTCCTAGTACTTTTTCCTAAACTACTAACATTGTGACTTCATGTGGCCTACTTTATTGCAGTGAGAACACCTGAGCTTTTTAACATCTCTTTCCCTTTTAACCTTGGGCTAAGCCATCTTAATTATCTTCAATGAGATCTACTTTTCCCTACCACCTGAGGATTTTTCTTTTCCTCTATTTCTATCCCTCATGGATTGAAATAGACGTTGGAAGCCAAATTTTGATTTAGAAACAAACTCATGATCAACAGCCATTTCAGCTGTTAATCTTGCCATTTCAACTCTCTGCTCTTCCACGTGAGTTCTCACGACCTCAGGAAGTGAATTTTTCAAATTCTCCAAAATAAACGTCTCTCTAAAAGCGTCATATGTTTGATCTATTTTTAATGCGCTTGTCCGCCTATCAAAATTACTTTGTTTGATCCTTTCAAACTCAACGTATGTTTGACCAGGGTCCCTCCTTAGATTCTTGAAATGTCGTCTGTAAGCTTCTTGGCACAAGCTCATATGCACTTAAGATGGCTTTCTTTACCTCCTCATACTCCCCAGACACCACCTCTGATAATGATGCAAATACCTCACTATCTCTATCTACCAGCTTTGTTTGGATCAACAAAACCCACGTGGTCACTGGCCACTTCATTTGTTTAGCCACTTTCTGAAACGAGATGAAAAAGACTTCTACATCCTTCTCATCAAATTTAGACAAGGGGTTTGGACATATTTAAATAGTTCCCCACCCCACCTTTGGCTCCGATGGGTTTGCTCATCCTCCCTATCCTCCTCACTAAGCCTGATGTCTGCCTTCACCTGTATCCTTTTAAGTCGAATTGGCAATTAAACAGCAAACTTCTGAAGTTCAAACTCACTCTGCTTTTCTTCTTTCTCTTTCTCCCTCTCTTCTGCTAGGTCCTTCCTTTCATTTTTCTTTTTGTTCTGCCTAAGCGATTCTTTCCTTTTCTCTTTCCCCTGCTTTTAACTGTAATTTTTAAACTGTTTCAGTTCCCTTTCATGCACCTGCTGCTTCATCTGCAGTTGAATTCTACCCATTTCCAAAGATTCCAATGGTATTTTCAGCAAATTTAAATGTTGAGCTATTGCTGTAATTACTTCCCACTTTCCCACATACAAAGGCAACCCCAACTCCAGCTTGCCTGCCAATTCCATCAGATTTTTTCCTTGCTCACCTTTTGTAAAAACCCCCAAGTCACTTCTTCGACCCCCCCCCAGAAAACTCTTAGTGACCAAAAGAGCCATTACTACAAAAAGCAATGTTTAAACCAGCCAAACTCAACACCCAAAACAAAAAATATTAACACCTACCACTCCTGCTGCGTTCATCCAGCTCTACACCTTGTTATCTCAGATTCCCCAGCATCTGTAGTTCCTACTATCTCTGATGCAATTTTAACCCTACTGCAAAGCCTGAAGGGTCTAGGCCCGAAACGTCAGCCTTCCTGCTCCTCTGCTGCTGCTTGGCCTGCTGTGTTCATCCAGCTCTACACCTTGTTATCTCAGATTCTCCAACATCTGCAGTTCCTACTATTTCTAACACCTACCACTTGCTGCCTTTGATTGCAACAACCCTTAACCCAAACTGGAATTATAGAATTATCCTGACAAGATGCTCCAATCTCTTATGAACGAAGGCAGATCCCCTCAACATACTTTAAGAAGGTAGCCTAGACCCTAATTTTTTCTTATTTTAAAGGCAGATAGGAAGTGAGTGTTGCAGGTTGATGCAACTGGTCAAACCACTTGACCTTAAGCAAAACAAAATTTATTTCAACACTATAGTTGAAACACGAATGAAAGAAAGCGGACTTTAGAGAAACAACAATTGGAAAACCTAACCGACTCAATACAGCAACTCAACTAATTAACTGTTCCAATATAGTAACATCCCACGAACACACCCTTTGATAAAAAGGTAAATTCAAACATAGATTCTTAAAGGCAGGTGGGAACAACATCCAGGGACAGATTTCAGAGAAAGTCAGTGGAATCCTTTATTGAAGCTTGCAACACGTCAGGTACTCGAAACATGATATGACTGCTACAGCCAGAAAAAACATGAACTGGAAGAATTGGCCACTCCCCTTCCATTGTAAACTGTTACTCCATAGACTCTTCGTCACCTCTGACTTTACAATCCCTCATCAAAAAAACAAGGATAAAGTAACCTTTTAAAGTAGGGATAACAAGGTGTGGAGCTGGATGAACACACCAGGCCAAGCAGCATCATAGGAGCAGGAAAGCTGACGTTTTGGGCCTAGGCCCTTCTTCACAGCATTGTCACGAGTTTACTCATCCAACTTGTGGCCACTACTTTCAGGTTGCAGGAACCTCAAAGGTATTGGAGAATTTCATGGACAGAGGCCCCTTCGTTTCCATATTTTGGGGCCCATATCTGCCTCGTTCACAGTGACACCCTTTGTCTCTGACCAATGAAGGATGTACCCACCTCCTGGAATAAATGGTATCTATTCCCCATCCGCCCTCCCCCTGCAGCCTTGGCTACCAGTTCATAAAATCTAAGCTGGGCTGCAAATGTGTTTGTTTTGGATCACACTAGTGTCTAGCAGCACCCTTGTTCTGCAGTTGCAACACACCACCTGCCCTGTCATCTTTCTTGTGCTTTTATTTTGATTAGTTTGTAATTATGAAACCCTACTTTTCCCAATGAACTGTATTACTAATAGTGAACTCTAATAATGCAAAGAAAGCCTAACAATTACTAACAAATTTCCTAGATGTGAACAAATTATTCATCGACCAATCACTTTCTGCCTGTGATCACCTTTTATTTTTCATAATGTGATTGGAGGGCTTCACAGAGCTCAACTCCAGTAGAAATGATTGTCACCCAGCACTTCTGTGGCACAGTGCTGCTCACTATTTATCAGCCTAAACCTGAATGTTGTTCTCGTCACACTATATTTGGATCTGGACTGCTTCAGTGTCTGGACATTTGAGAGTGGTTCATCACCTGACATCTCCATTTATTACTTTTGCGATGGAGGGAAGACCATTAGTTTAGTAGTTGTGAGGGCACTGTTGCAACATAATGAAAGTAACACAACTAAAATCCAGAATTTTATGTATGAGACATAGTGAATCTAATCTTTAACTTGCATCTGTCTTTTTATTGTGCATGTTTTCCTACGTTTCTTACCACAAATTTGGAAATTTCCCTATTTCTTCACATGGCACTTGTTATTTTAAAAACATGTCAGAGGAAACTAACTTTGTTTTATTGCAATTCAAAATGCTTTTAAAATGAACTGTTGCAAATGTTTAAATAATTCAACAAATATTTTTCCCTTTATATTGTCGATATCTCATTGATTCACGCATATTGCAGACTACTGTTTCACCAGGTACAGAGAATGTACTTTGAGCAGCATATAAATAATGTAAGGCTCTTGTTCTGCAAGAAATCTTGACTTCCACGTAATGCTGAAGTAAGGTGGTTTGGTAGTGCAGCACATTAGCATTGGACATAAATGCCCATTGTATGCAAAGCTGTTTCCCCGCTGTTATCAGACTTTTGAACAGACCCCAAATATTAATTTTGATCCCTCTCTCTTTCCGCACTTTCACTGCAGCTGTAACACAGTTTTCTGCACTCTGTTCTGCTACCTGTCCACTTTGTATAGTATCATTTGCCTGTACAGCAGAAAAAAACACTTTTCACTGTACCTCAGTACATGTGACAGCAACAAAATCAAACCTAACATCAAAAAAGTATATTGAATTTTAACTAATTTAAATCCTCTTACAATTATGTTGCAATGAATTTTGGGCATAATGTTAAACTATTGCCTTTGCCTTCACTTCTACAGGCAGGAGAGTTTTTCTTCCCCCTATTCAATGGAACCTTTCACCCATCTCCAATATTCACAGTTCACCTGGATCTCTTTCTTTATCCCTGACAGCCCAATTATTTCAGTGTCAAAATCAGAAATTCCTGCAAAACCCTAGCAGGTATGGCAGCATCTGTGAAGAGAAAGCAAATTTAACTTTTAGGGGCCAGTGACCATTCTTCAGAAGACACTCTGCTATACTGAACTTACTTCTTCCTATCTGGGCACCGTTATCAAACACATCTTCCTCTCCGTCCTTTCCTCCATCAACATTCCAAGGGATTGTTGCCTCCAATGCCTCTCACATATCACCTTCCCATGCAATTGCTGAAGGTGTAATCTTTGCCTCATGCTCTCTCCTTATTATCCAAGACCTCAGATACTCATTCCAAGTGAAGCAGCAATTTACTTTCAATCTGTCTATTACATTTCCACACCAACGAGGCAATCACGAAGGAGACTCCTTCTCAAGCTCTCCCCTCACCTGAGTTGTAGTGATCATCCTGTTAAATTATCACTAGTCATCTCTCTCTCTTGAGAGAAGCCCTATGATCTGGCAGGACAATGGTGACTTTATTACATTCACTGCTCACATGCAGTCTCCGGAACATTAGGTAGACAAAAAGCAGCATGAGTGACTGCTCTGTGGAATATCTCTGCTCAATCCACAGCTTGACTCCAACATTCTGGTCACTTTTCCATTTATATACACCATCTTGCTGTCATGGTCATATTTCTATCTCAAACCTGTCACAATGTTCCAGTGAACCCCAACCCATTTTAGAGAAATATTGCCTTATTTTCCAGTTGGGCACTTTACATACTTCTGGACTCAACATAGAGTTCAACAAGATCAGGCTTTGAATTGTTGTCGATTTTGACACTTTCTTTCTTACCTGCCAAATATACGTGTCTTAAATTCATGAGAATGCTTTCAGTTATCTGACTTCTTTTATTCTGCTATTCGTGCTTATTCTTGCATCCGTGAGTTACCACGTCTCTCAGTAAATATGACTGCTCCTTTTGCTTTTTCTTCTATGACATTTTTGATTACTAATCTCCTTTGTCCGCTGGACATTCTCTGAGCTTCCCTTCAGTTCCATTTGTACAACCCCTCCCCCCACCAACACAAACACACACACTTTCAACAGCATAAAATGCATCACATTTAGACTTCTTTCCAGGTTCAAAGAAATGTTGACTGTTCCTTTCTACACCGATGCTACCAGACCTTTTGAGTTTCTCTTGTACTTTGTTTCATTTCAAATCTCTGACACCTGCAGTATTTTGCTTTTGAATTTGAGCTCTTTTGGATTGAGGGATACATCAGTCCCAAACTACTCCTGAATAAATTGGCTGTGAACTTTTGACACAGACATGAAGGAGCAATTAATTGAGTTATTAGTGTCAAGGTAGTTTTGATGGGCATGGATTGAAAGTAAGGTTCACAGAAGTTTGAGAGGGATCAAATGAACTTATGATAGATTTGAATCAAAGGATAATAGAAGAATATGCATGATAAAAGTCACAAGAAAGCTATTATGTATTTTCTTACTGATCAGGCAAAAAAGCCAAGGTTGTGAGTGGAAGAGTTCTTCTCAAAGATGCCTGAGAGAAATGAGTAAGGATGATGAGAACTTGAAGCAAAGGTTCCTATCACCAAGGCAGTTAAATTGTTCAGGTTGGAGCAACGTAAGGTAGTTAATAAAATTAACTGTATTGTATTGTAATAAGTAATTTCATAGAATTAGAGAATTTACAGGACAGAAACAGGCCACTTAGTCTAACCAATCCGTACAGATGTTCATGCTGTAGAATAGAATAGAATCCACTGTTCTTCATCTAATCATTTCTTTCTCCTCCTTTCTCCTTTATTTATGTTCTCGCTTCCTTAGAATGCTATTTACCTCAACCACTCCATGGCAACAAACCCCAAATTCTGACTACTTTATTTTTAAGTGTGTAAAATGGAAAAGGGCAAAATGCTCAAAAGAGGACCCAATTGACTGCAAGACATAGTAGTGGAAAGCAAAGGTTTCATTTGGAAATGAGATGCTGGGATCCATATTGTTGCATTAAAATGTCAAAATAAATTATGCTGAGTGTCAGGGGCCTTAAGTGAAGGCAAATTAATGAAAGAGTCCTTAGCAGAAGAGGTAGTTGGGACAGGAAAGAGGTTACATGATCTTCCAAAGAGCGGAGAATGGACAAACTGATGTTTTGCTCCAGTACAGCAAAGGTGTGGGACAGCTTAAGAGGGATTCAAACTTGAGATGCTGGTGGGAGAGAAAGAAGCAACAGAACACTTAAAGGTGAAGGCAACCATGATTCTTTGGAATGGTGATAAATTGCGGCATAGTCAGTTCACAGAGAAGAGATCACACTCCAAAACAAAAAGGACTGTTGGGGTCTGGAGTAACATACTGTACACGTAAGTAAGGAAAGAAAGAGTAGTTTTTAATGTAACTCTTGTCTGAAAAAAAATTCCAATTCTGCATTGAAATAATACATGGACTTTTATTGCACCAAAATTCCTTAAATACAATCAAGAAATTCATTACATTTCTGATTTGAACCACTCTGTCTTCAATCTTTATGGAAATTAAAGTCTTTCATTAAAAGAACTGCTTTTGCTGCAAGCTACCTCTAGTTTCTATATTAATGTATTCTGCTACTTAACTGCTGCTATCAAGTACTTGCAGTGGCAAGGTGGCTCAGTGGTTAGCATTGCTGCCTCACAGTGCTGTGGACCTGAGTTCAATTCCACCCTCAGATGACTGTCTGTCTGTCTGTGTGGAGTTTGCACATTCTCCCTATGTCTGTGTGGGTTTCCTCTGGGTGCTCTGGTTTCCTCTCACAGTCCAAAGATGTGCAGGCTAGATGGATTGGCCATGCTAAATTGCTGTAGTGTTCCGGGATGTGTAGATTAGGTGGGTTATGAGGGATGTGTCTGGGTGGGATGCTCTGAGGGGAGGTGTGGACTTGTTGGGCTGAAGAGCTTGTTTCCATACTGTAGGGATTCTATGATTCTAACTTCCATGTTACAGCTTTGTCCTTTTTTTCAGTTTCTCAACTCTAACCATTGATTTTCTGATGGCTGTTTTCCCTTACCTATATCCTCTTGTATTAAGATTGTAATGGTATCTTTACTGCAACTTCCTCTCCTTTCTAGAGACCTTAATTTGGAATATTTCATTCTCAATCATAACTTATAATTCTCTCTGTCATGGCAATGCCCTCTAAGTAGGCTCTAATTCACTCACTCATGTTTGTACATTTCTCTTATGCTGCCTTTTTAACATGCTATATTTCTTATTTGTACTGAAGCTAATTTGGTTATTTCAGAACTGCTTTCATCTGAAATTATTATATAGCTTGTGTGCATCAGCTTTGTAAGCTGAACTTTTTTTGAACTGTCTATTAATATTGTTTTTGACTAAGTTCAACCTCCACCATATAGAAATTCCGTCCCTCCATGATGAGTCCAAGTATTTGGAACTTGGACTCCAGCTCATGAATTTTGAGCCTGGGTGTCTTAGGGCAGAAATATGACCTGCAGATGTGGCAAACTTTACTGCCCAGACACTTCAGACACATTGAACCCTGAGAAGGAAAATAGAATAGTCACACAGAAAGAAACCAATTGTCAGTGCCAGCCAGGGTAGAGATGATAGGATTGTCCTCCACCCTCTTTCTTACTCTCCCCTTCGTCTCTTTCTACTTCCCTCCACCACTACTTCACACTTTTCTTCATTAATTTTTATTTGCCATCTTTAAGTCTGCCAAGGTTCTCTTGAAGTCTATACACATTTCAGTTCCACAATTGGTCGATGTTTTGTCTTCAACTTCCAATACTGTCATTAATGTGTATCAAGCAAAGCAGTAATCCTCATACCTGAGGGAATGCCACTGTATACCATTCATCCCGAAAAACAACCATTCATTGCAATTCCTTGTCACTCAGTAACCATACTGCCATGGTCCATTTTAATCCTTAAGCTTCATATTTGCTGGCAAATCTATAAGTGATGCTTTATCAATTGTCCTTTCGAGGTCCATATGTATCATACTATCCTTATCCAAGTGATAGAAGGTGTCAATAACAGTGTTATCAAGCAGCATTTGCTTATCAAGAACCTGCTCACTGACATCTAGTTTGAATTCTTCCAGACCCACTTAGCTCCTGACCTCGTTACAGTCTTGGTTCATGCATGGGGAAAAACAGCTGCATTCCAGAAGTGAAGTGAGAGTGATTGGTCTCGACATCAAAGCTACATTTGTCAAAATATGGTATCAACTGAATTGCCATTGGCTGGTTTCACACAAAGGAAGATGGTTGTGGTTATTGAAGGTCAGTCATCTCAGTCTCAGAACATATTTGTAGGAGTCCTGCAAGATTGATTGCTAATCAGCTTGCTTAGAGATGTTATTACACATCACTAGAATAGGTGATACTTGAACCCAGCCTCGTGGCTATGAGGTCAGAACACTAATCCTGCAAGGACCCTTAACATTCCTCAGGGTAGTGTCCTAGGCCCAGTCATCTTCAGCTGCTTCATCCATGACCTTCTCTCCTCCATTAGGCTATAAGTAGGGATGTTTGCAGCTGATTGTACAGTGTTCAGCAGTATTCATGACTGCTTAGACAGTGAAAAAGTCCATGTCCAATGGCAGAAAGACTTGGATTAAATCCTTAAGTTCATGTTTGGTCTGAAAAGTGGCAAGCAACACTCTCACCACACAAACACCAGCTAATGATCATTTCCGACAAGGGACAATCTAACCATCATCCATTGACATTCAGTGACATTACAGTCACTCAATTCCCCACTATCAGCATCCTGGGGGTTACCATTGACAAAAAAATCATCTGGATTGATCTTTAGAAATATAATGGCTAGGAATTTTGCAATGAATTATTCACCTGATTTCCAAAGCCAGTTCACAAAGCATAAGTTAGGTGTATGGTAGAATATACCCTTTGCCAGGATGAATGCAGCACCTGGAATGTTTGGCATCACATTCACAAGCATCCCCCACCAACGCTCAATAACAGCAGTGTGTACAATCTACAAGATGCACTACAGAAATTCACCAAAGCTCCTCAGACAGCACCTTCCAAACCCACAACCACTTTCACCTAAAAGGACAAGGGCAGTAGATACATAGGAACACCACCACCTTCAAGTTCCCTCCAAGCCACTCACCGTCCTGACTTGGAAATATATCACCATACCTCCACTGTCAATGGATAAAAATCCTGGAATTTCCTCCCTAATGGCTTTATGAGTATATCTATCCCAAATGGACTGCCGTGGTCCAAGAAGACAGCTAACCACCACCTTCTCAGAGGCAATAGGGATGAGGAATAAATGCTTAGATATACGAGGTGTAGAGCTGGATGAAGACAGCAGGCCAAGCAGCATCAGAGGAGCAGGAAGGCTGACGTTTCGGGCTTAGACCCTTCTTCAGAAATGGAGGAGGGGAAGGGGGTTCTGAAATAAATAGGGAGAGAGGGAGAGGTGGATAGAAGATGGATAGAGGAGAAGATAGGTGGAGAGGAGACAGACCGGTCAAAGAGGCGGGGATAGAGCCAGTAAAGGTGAGTGTAGGTGGGGAGGTAGGGAGGAGATAGGTCAGTCCAGGGAGGATGGACAGGTCAAGGGGGCGGGATGATGTTAGTAGATAGGAGATGGGGGTGTGGCTTGAGGTGGGAGGAGGGGATAGGTGGGAGGAAGGACAGGTTAGGGAGGCAGGGACGAGCTGGGCTGGGTTTGAGATGCGGTAGGGGGAGGGGAGATTTTGAAGCTTGTGAAATCCACATTGATACCATTGGGCTGCAGGGTTCCCAAGCAGAATATGAGTTGCTGTTCCTGCAGCCTTTGGGTAGTATCATTGTGGCACTGCAGGAGGCCCAGGATGGACATGTCATCTGAGGAATGGGAGGGGGAGTTGAAATGGTTCCCGACTGGGAGGTGCAGTTGTTTAGTTCAAACAGAGCGTAGCTGTTCTGCAAAGCGGCCCCCAAGCCTCCGCTTGGTTTCCCCGATGTAGAGGAGGCCACAACGGGAACAGCGGATGCAGTATACCACATTGGCAGATGTGCAGGTGAACATCTGCTTGGTGTGGAAAGTCTTCTTGGAGCCTGGGATGGAGGTGAGGGAGGTGGTGCGGGGGCAGGTGTAGCACTTCCTGCGGTTGCAGGGAAAAGTGCTGGGTGTGGTGGAGCTGGAGGGGAGTGTGGAGCGGACAAGGGAGTCACGGAGAGAGTGGTCCCTCCAGAAAGCAGACAAGGGTGGGGAGGGAAAAATGTCTTTGGTGGTGGGGTCAGATTGCAGACGGCGGAAGTGTCGGAGGATGATGCATTGGATCCGGAGGTTGGTGGGGTGGTACATGAGGACGAGGGGGATTCTGTTTTGGTTGTTATTGCGGAGAGGGGGTGTGAGGGATGAGTTGCATGAAATGTGGGAGACACAGTGGAGGACGTTCTCGACCACTGCGGGGGGGATGTTGCGGTCCTTGAAAAACGAGGACATCTGAGATGTACGGGAGTGGAATGCTTCATTCTGGGAGCAGATGCGGAGGAGGCGAAGGAATTGGGAATAGGGGATGGCATTTTTGCAGGAAGGTGGGTGGGAGGAGGAGTATTCTAGGTAGCTGTGGGAGTCGGTGGGCTTGAAATGGATATCGGTTTCCAAGTGGTTGCTGGAGATGGAGACAGAGAGGTCCAGGAAGGAGAGAGAGGTATTACAGATGAGCTTCAGGTTGGGGTGGAAGGTGTTGGTGAAGTGGATGAACTGTTCGAGCTCCTCATGGGAGCACGAGGCGGCGCCAATACTGTCATCAATGTAACAGAGGAAGACGTGGGGTTCAGGGCCAGTGTAGGTACGGAAGAGGGATTGTTCCACGTAACCTACAAAGAGGCAGGCATAGCTTGGGCCCATGCAGGTACCAATGGCCACCCCTTCCTGCAAAAATGCCATCCCCTATTCCCAATTCCTTCGTCTCCGCTGCATCTGCTCCCAGGGTGAGGCATTCCACTCCCGTACATCTCAGATGTCCTCGTTTTTCAAGGACTGCAACTTCCCCCCCGCAGTGGTCGAGAACGCCCTCGACTGTGTCTCCCACATTTCCTGCAACTCATCCCTCACACCCCTTCTCCGCAATAACAACCAAAACAGAATCCCCCTCGTCCTCATGTACCACCCCACCAACCTCCGGATCCAACGCATCATCCTCTGACACTTCCGCCGTCTGCAATCTGACCCCACCACCAAAGACATTTATCCCTCCCCACTCTTATCTGCTTTCTGGAGGGACCACTCTCTCCGTGACTCCCTTGTCCGCTCCACATTCCCCTCCAGCTCCACCACACCCGGCACTTTTCCCTGCAACCGCAGGAAGTGCTACACCTGCCCCCGCACCTCCCCCCTCACCTCCATCCCAGGCTCCAAGAAGACTTTCCACATCAAGCAGATGTTCACCCGCACATTTGCTAATGTGGTATACTGCATCCGCTGTTCCCGTTGTGGCCTCCTCTACATCGGGGAAACCAAGCGGAGGCTTGGGGACCGCTTTGCAGAACAGCTACGCTTGGTTCGCACTAAACAACTGCACCTCCCAGTCGGGAACCATTTCAACTCCCCCTCCCATTCCTCAGATGACATGTCCATCCTGGGCCTCCTGCAGTGCCACAACGATGCTACCCGAAGGTTGCAGGAACAGCAACTCATATTCCGCTTGGGAACCCTGCAGCCCAATGTATCAATGTAGACTTCACAAGCTTCAAAATCTCTCCTCCCCCTACCGCATCCCAAAACCAGCCCAGCTCATCTCCACCTCCCTAACCTGTTCTTCCTCTCACCTATCCCTCCTCCCACCTCAAGCCCCACTCCCATCTCCTACCCACTAACCTCATCCAACCCCCTTGACCTGTCCGTCCTTCCTGGACTGACCTATCTCCTCCCTACCTCCCCACCTACACTCACCTTTACTGGCTCTATCCCTGCCTCTTTGACCAGTCTGTCTCTTCTCCACCGGCAGCATCTGTGAAGAGAGAAACACATTTCAGGTTAATACTAATCACTGTTGCTCTGCCCTTCAGTCTTTTATTGTGTGGTTCAATGCTGCACCATGAGTTTGGGTTCAAGACGGACTGTTTGGGGAGAAAGCAAAGTTACGCACCGCCTTCGGGATTATAAATTCAATGTAACATTTTATTATACTTTCACATTAGATATTGCTATATATGGCAAACAAAGTACTCTCTAAACCACTCCAACAGTATGTGTGAGGTACTTGGTGCGCTGTTGCAATTCACAGCATTTACTTCTGATTCTCAAAGTCTGTACAGCATATGAATCTCAGATATCTGACCAGAATAATTAAAAATGTGTGGAAATGCTAACAATAATAACAAATATACCAATCTAATTTACTCTTTTTGAATGTTCGTGTGCATGTGATCTCAGATCTGACTGTAGATTGCTGCCATTGGAATGGAAATCTCTTCACAGATGCTTCCTGACCACTTCCAGCACTTTCTGTTTTTATTTTAGATTTCCATCTTGCGCAGAGTGTTGTTTTTAATTGAATGTCCAGTGTTTAGTCTGCTTTAGGCTTGAGATGCGATCTCACTCCGCCAACACTGTGTTATTTATGCTCAGTGATGTGCAGCGTGGTGACATCCTCACAAGGCTGGAACAAATCTCCACCTCCCTAACCTGTTTTTCCTCTCACCTATTCCCTCCTCCCACCTCAAGCCACACCCCCATCTCCTATCTCCTAACATCATCCCGCCCCCTTGACCTGTCCGTCCTCCCTGGACTGACCTGTCTCCTCCCTACCCCCCTACCTACACTCACCTTTACTGGCTCCATCCCCGCCTCTTCGACTTGTCTGCCTCCTCTATCCGCCTCCCCTCTCTCCCTGATAACAAGCATGGGGCTGGATGAACACAGCAGGTCAAGCAGTATCATAGGAGCAGGAAAACTTGACGTTTCGGGCCTAAACCCTTCATCAGAAATGATTTGATTTCATTTCATTTCAAAACGTCAAGTTTTCCTGCTCCTATGATGCTGCTTGACCTGCTGTGTTCATCCAGCCCCATGCTTGTTATCTCGGATTCTCCAGCATCTGCAGTACCTTTTATCTCTGACACAATCTCCCCCTCTCTCCCTATTTATTTCAGAACCCTCTTCCCCTCCCCCATTTCTGATGAAGGGTTTAGGCCCGAAACGTCAAGTTTTCCTGCTCCTATGATGCTGCTTGACCTGCTGTGTTCATCCAGTCCCACACCTTGTTATCTCGGATTCTCCAGCATCTGCAGTACCTATTATCACCAGCAAGAACGGTCTATATGAATATTAATAAATGTATATGAATATTAACATGGCTATTTGAATATTAAATGTGGGTCCCGCCCCCTCAGCGCGGTGACGCGTTGGCGTCGCTGCCTGGCGCTGAGGCCAAGATGGCGGAGCGGAGGCAGTCGGTGGTGCGAGACGGTTTGCGGGTTTTCATCCTTTGCCTCTGTTGGTACACCGTCAGTTCGGGCGGCAATGTCATCAACAAAGTCATCCTCAACCGGTTCCCGTACCCAGTCACCGTTTCCTTCTTCCACATCCTCTCCATCTGCCTCTTCATGCCGCCGTTGCTCCGCGCCTGGAATGTCGCCCCGGCCGGGGAGCTGCCGCCGCGCTACTTCAGCCGCCTCCTGCTGCCGCTTGCCTTCGGCAAGTACTTCGCCTCGGTGTCCGCCCACATCAGTATCTGGAAAGTGCCCGTCTCCTACGCGCACACAGGTAGGACCAGGGAGTGGGGGCACGGGGACGGAGCATTGGGGAGGGAGAAGTGGGGATAGTTCGAGAGCAGTGAGTCAGGAGTGATGAGGAGGGGGGGAGCGCGGGGGTCGTGGTGGTAGTAGAGTGGGGAGAACAAGAGTAGAGAATGAGAAGGGGCACTGGGAGGGAACGAGAGGCGGAGAGGGGACGGGTAGAGAATGAGAGGGGGCAGTGGGAGGGAATGAGAGGGGGCAGTGGGAGGGCACGAGGGGGGCAGTGGGAGGGAACGAGAGGGGAGAAACGGCCTGGGGGGAGGAGAGAACTAGAGATCCAAGTGCCTCGGGAGAGTAAGTAGTTGATGGAAATTATTTTAGTAATAAGATTGTACTTGAAAAATTAATGGGGCTAAAAGTTGATTAATCCCCAAGAGATGATATTCTACATGGCAGAGTAGATCTGTATGGAGATATTCAATGCATTGTTACTTGTCTTCAAAACTTTTGTAAATCTGGAATGATTCCTGTGAATGGAAGGTAGCAAATGTCACCCCACTATTTAAGGAGGATGCAAGAGAGAAAACTTGGAACTATAAACCTGTTAGCCTTACATTATTAGTAGCAAAAATGATGGAATCTGTTATAGAGGTTGGATCTGATTGGGCATAATCAGCATATGTTTATGAATGGGAAATTGTGCTTGACAAATTTGTTGGATTATTGGACGATGTTGCTAACAATACTGATTAAGAAAGAGCAGGTGAGCATCGTACACTTAGATTTTCAGAAGGCTTTTGATGCAGCCCCTCTCAGGCTAGTTAGAAAAAAAAGTAAATGGCCTGGGAAGTGGTATATTGGAATGGATTAATGATTGGCTACCAGACAGAAAGCAGTAGGAATGGGTCATTTTGGCATTGGCGGACTGGCTAATGGGCAACCACAAGGAACAGTACTTGATCAAGCATAGGGCATGCACTGTGGAATGTATTGTTGAAAAATGTGGCTTAGGTAGGAGAAAGAGATGTAAAGAGAATTTCTTATATGGTTTTAGTTAGAAAGTGTAGATGTAAGGGACCCAGGTGACGTTGTTGATAAGTCGCTGAAGGCTAACGTGCAAGTGCACCAAGTTATTAGGAACGTGGTAGGAATGGTAGCCTTTACAGCAAGAAAATACGAATACAGAAGTAGTGAAGTCTTGCTTCACTTATATGTGAGGTTGGTTAGATGTGAATCTAGAATACTGTGTGCAGTTTTAGATCCCTTGTCTCAGGAACAATGTTATTGTGATTGAGGGAGTGCACGAAGCTCTGTAAGACCTGTTCCTTGGATGGTGGAACTGTCCTGGTGGGACAGTTTGGCAGACTGTTTTCATTCTCCAGAGTTTTGACGAATAAGAGATTATGTCATTTTAAACTATAAAATTCTTTAACAGGGTGGAGGCAGGTAAGATCCCGCCCCCCCCGCCACTCCAGGGCTGAGATAAGGAAAAATTAATTTACTCAGGATTATGAGCATTTGAAATTCTCTACTATGGAAGGCAGTGGAAGCTCAGTCTTTTGAGTATGTTTAATGTAGCAATAGATGTCTTACTGTCAGTTGCATACACAGCTGTGAGGCTGGGGAGGGTGAAAAGTGTTCAATCAGCCATTATTCTATTGAATAGTGGGGCAGGCTTGCTGGGGCTAAATAGTCTGTACCTGTACTATGTTTCTAAAATATAATGACTTGACTTAATCTGACATCTCAACCAATTTTTTAAAATTGAGAGCCTCAGTTTTGGATTCCAGGTACTTTAAGACAGCATGAAGTGGTCTAGGAGGTTTGTACTTTCTGTGCCCAAGTATGAGATGTTAAGTTGACTTTTTAAGTTCTCTTTGCTATGTGTTAGGGTTACAATGATGTTGTAGAGCTGAATGGCGTTTTTATCCATAAACATTGCTGGTAGCTTGAAAGAAAGAGTGACTTGTTGCTCACTTTAGCCTTCCGCGGTGAGCAGGTAAAAGGGTATAAAGAGGTTCATTGAGGTTTGGACTCTTCAGGTTTTCTGTCATATTCATCTTGCGTTTAGAAATGTCTAGATTTGACTGACAACAATACAGAGGAACAAGGAGCTGGGTGAGGAGACTGCTGTTCTCCATGCTGCATTCCTTTCTAATTTTCACCAATTTCTTCCCAACACCATCTTGCTTTGTTTTGCTTTTAACTTCAGTCTTGACTCTTGACAGGCCGTTGCAGCAATCCACTAGCATGGTCCATTCTTCAATTAGCCTAGAGGTCAAGTTGGCTATTTAACCTTGTAGGTTAGTACTTCCAGTTTGTTCTAGTCTGACTTGCTTTGTCCAACGGGAGTGGCTAAAATAGCAACCAAGAGAACTGACCCCCATGTTTCTCTTGTTTTGCCTGGGATGCTAAGGCCAATTGTACTACAATTACAGCTGCAACTAACAGTAACTGTTTGGCTAAGAGTTACCCTTGTTGTACCTTTACCCAATAGAGTTTCAGTTCTGCACTTGAGTTTAAATTTGACATCAGATGTTTAAACTAAATTAACCCTTTCAATATACCAGCAATTTACATCCGTACTGTACTATCAGATACTGTCTTTTAGAACATAGAACATTACAGCGCAGTACAGACCCTTCGGCCCTCGATGTTGCGCCGACCTGTGAAACCAATCTGAAGCCCATCTAACCCACACTATTCCATTATCATCCATATGTTTATCCAATGACCATTTAAATGCCCTTAAAGTTGGCGAGTCTACTACTGTTGCAGGCAGGGCATTCCACGTCCTTACTGCTTTCTGAGTAAAGAACCTGTCTCTGACATCTGTCCTATATCTATCACCCCTCAATTTAAAGCTATGTCTCCTCGTGCTAGCCATCACCATCGGAGGAAAAAGGCTCACACTGTCCACCCTATCTAATCCTCTGATCATCTTGTATGTCTCTATTAAGTCACCTCTTAACCTTCTTCTCTCTAATGAAAGCAGCCTCAAGTCCCTCAGCCTTTTCTCATAAGACCTTCCCTTCATACCAGGCAACATCCTGGTAAATCTCCTCTGCACCCTTTCCAATGCTTCCACATCCTTCCTATAATGCAGCGACCAGACCTGTACGCAATACTCCAAGTGCGGCCGCTCCAGAGTTTTGTACAGCTGCAACATGACCTCATGGCTCTGAAACTCAATCCCTCTACCAGTAAAACCTAACACACCGTACGCCGCCTTAACAACCCTATCAACGTGGGTGGCAACTTTCAGGGATCTATGCACATGGACACCGAGATCTCTCTGCTCGTCCACACTACCAAGAATCTTACCATTAGCCCAGTACCCTGTATTCCTGTTACTCCTTCCAAAGTGAATCACCTCACACTTTTCCACATTAAACTCCATTTGCGACCTCTCAGCCCAGCTCAGCAGGTTATCTATGTCCCTCTGTAACCTGCAACATCCTTCCGCACTATCCACAACTCCACCGACTTTAGTGTCATCCGCAAATTTACTAACCCGTCCTTCTACACCCTCATCCAGGTCATTTATAAAAATGACAAACAGCAGTGGCCCCAAAACAGATCCTTGCGGTACACCACTAGTAACTGAACTCCAGGATGAACATTTCCCATCAACCACCACCCTCTGTCGTCTTACAGCTAGCCAATTTCTGATCCAAACCGCTAAATCACCCTCAATCCCATGCCTCTGAATTTTCTGCAATAGGCTACCGTGGGGAACCTTGTCAAACGCTTTACTGAAATCCATATACACCTCATCAACCTCTTTACCCTCATCCACCAGTTTGGTCACCTTCTCAAAGAACTCAATAAGGTTTGTGAGGCACGACCTACCCTTTTAAAGGGGTTTTAACAAAGGCCTTTACCTGTTCAGGTGCCTGCCACATGATTACTCAAATAATTCCTTTTGTGCCTTGACCAATAGCAGAAAGGCTTTCTGTCCTTTTTAAAGATATACAATTCAATATTATTCATCCCTCAGCCAAATCCACAAACTGTCATGGCTGTTTGTGAAATTTAATGCGTACAGTTTGGTTGCTATATTTGCTTGCAAAATAGTGACAATGATTCAGCAATACTTAATTGGCTGTGAAATATTTTGAGACATGCTAAGATACAACTGTTACATAAATTGCAAGTTATTTTCATTTAAGTCTCCCTGAATACCTCACCTGCATGAAAGTTAGCTTCCTAAGTGGCTTGCAACTCGATACCTGGTATTACTGTCTGTGTTTTACCTTGTTGCTAAGACCTGGGGCCCCTCCATGTTATTCTGTGGTTTGTCCAAAGATCCAGATCTTCACATTATGTTTTTAATTCCTTCCTCAACATGGCAGGTTAGATGTGTGCCCTAGAATTCATTTCCAGTGTCATGTATGTTATGAGATGCAAAAATCCCAGTGACTCCCATTCCTGACGTTGAAGTGACATTTGATGAAATGACAGGTAAATTCTATTTTTGGATTTTCATGTAATGATTGGTATCTCGAAGAAGGGTTATATTGTCTATTATCAAATACCAAGACTCAAGTGATAGGTATTATGATGCTGCAGGTCAATATGGCATGAGGTACAGTATTTTCAATTCCTCACTGCCACTTCAATTTTTAAGCACCCTGTGACTGGCCATGTCAGTGCAGGTTGACAGTTCCTGTAAATCTGTTTGAAATACAGTTTATTTCTCTCTGTTCCAAATGTAGCTCTCAGAAACAGGATTCAAACCAGATTTCCAGTCTGGTTCAAATTAGCTGATTGCTGGCCGGCAGGCTTTAGTGATATATCAGGATTCACTCTTAATTACTATGCTGCGTGTATCCTTTAGTGACATATGTGAAATTGGATAGTGTTCTGATGGAATGCAGTCTTCTCTCTCAGTCCATCAGCTTGTCAGCATTTGTTGTTCAAACTGATATGAGTGGACATATGGCTGAGACTATTTCCATAAGACATAGGAGTGGAAGTAAGGCCATTCGGCCCATCGAGTCCACTCTGCCATTTAATCATGGCTGATGGGCATTTCGACTCCATTTACCTGCACTCTCCCCGTAGCCCTTAATTCCTTGCGAGATCAAGAATTTATCAATCTCTGCCTTGAAGACATTCAACGTCCCGGCCTCCACTGCGCTCCGTGGCAATGAATTCCACAGGCCCACCACTCTCTGGCTGAAAAAATGTCTCCTCATTTCTGTTCTAAATTGACCCCCTCTAATTCTAAGGCTGTGCCCACGGGTCCTAGTCTCCCCGCCTAACGGAAACAACTTCCCAGCGTCCACCCTATCTAAGCCATGTCAGTTAGCATTTCAGTTAGCTCCATTTGCTGGACGTCTGGTGTGTGATTCCAAATAACAACAACAGCATGGGTTCAGTTCTTGTCTGGCTGATATGTCCTGCCTGGTGGCAAAAATCATGGCAGAAGCTGTGATTCAATGACACAATTAAAGATGTTACCAGAGGAAGGAGGCCGGGCATTGTGACATCTGCTGACATCAATGGTGATTTTCAGGAAGCTCCTATCGTGTGCCACAAACACAATGTACTTCAGTGAATGATTGAACTTTTCCAATAGCTACAATGAAGTGGTCTACCAAAGAAATGTCAGAGCTTTTTTTGTTTGAAACTTTCCGAAGTAAATGTAGATTGCAAGCAGACAATCAGACCCTGTGGTTTTTCTGATTTATCGTCAAAAACATCTTAAAGGCAAGAGTCGATAAAAAGCCATGTGGCCCATTAGAGTTTATTCCCTCCTAAACTCCTGTCAAAGCTTCTTCCTGTATCCTAACTCCTCGTCGGAGACTGATCTTCCTATTTACTCCCTTTTTTCTCTGATGTGTTAAATGGCAGATTATTCCACCACCTATTCTCAATCTGAGTAACAAAGTTCACCCTAAAAAAATTCATCTTAACACTTTTTAAACATTCATATCATTCTTCTAAAATAATATTCTGATATTGTGAAGTACCTTTCTATTGGTAGTTGCTGCACTCTGTACCTTTATACAGTATAGAGTTTAAACAGCTGCTTTGCCTTCAAATGATAAAACTGTTGATATAGTGTTTAAGCAGTTGAGATATACTTCTCATTTTTCATCACAAAAACTGTGAACAGGAAGGATCAACCATAACTTACTGTTTATCATGCAATTGTTTTATTTGTCGGAAAAAAACCTTTACTGATTGTGATGGGAATGAATAATGTAATTGAAGCTTCATCTTAAGTTCTTTCCTTCGATTATAATTTGTTTTTCACATGCTTTTCACGATTAAGGGACTCCCTAACACAACTTGTAATCAGTCAAGTCTCGATTGCTTGCCAGTTAGCAGTCACTATTCATAGGACTTGTTCTCTGCCAGTGCAGAACTCTTTTCAACAATTGAGCCATATTTGCACTAACTCCACCCTACAGCCACGTTGTCAAGTTTTACGGTTGTAGGTGCACTTTCGATTTTGGTTTTCCTTCCACCCATCCTCTAATCATACTACTGTGCTGGCCTGTGTTTCATTCTGCATGTGTCATTACACTTTCTGTGCATTTACTATCCTTTAGCATAAGCCTGTCCAATTATAGTGACCAGCCTGGTGATGTCCTTTAGGGCTCTGCGGTTTCTATGAGGAAAGGAACTTGGTGGAGCACCTCCTCCACATTTGTGATCTGTGTTGTTCTGGATTATGGGTGAGGAATGGACTAGATTTGGCTCTGATTCTGTTGTCCTATAGAGTGCTGCTTAATGAATGACCATTTGAATTAGGTTATTAGCAAACTACCAATGACTTCTCAACTGTATGAGTCAGCGCCTGGAGAGCAGGGCTGGGATGGAAAGAAATGAACAAAATGCCCCTGAAAGGTCGTTATGTGAAGCTGCTAGAATTCTGAAGATGTGTGAAAGAAGTTTGCCCTACAGTAATTTGATGTCCATGCACCGTGTAGCAAGCCAGTCTAGGATGTCCACTGATCCCATGAGACCAGTCCTTCGGCAGCTGCTCCTGAATAAAACACGATCAGAAATCAGTTGCAATGGCCCAGTAATGTTAAAGCCTTCACTTGGTTTCAAATTCTACAGTGCTGCTGTTCAGCAGTCTCCTTTGCTGGGCAGATTTCAGTTAAGTGCAAAAACTTATGTACATCCCAGATGACAATTTATGGATAGTGAAGGCAGTTTCATCCTTCAGGTTGCTCCTTATTTGTTGCTCAGGTCATACTTTGTGTAAAGTCCCACGCTCTAGAGTCATTTTCTTGAAACTCAGTGAATGATAAAACTTCATAAGCTATTGTTGGCAACCACAGGCATGAATGGCAGCACAGCTCTGAAGGCTGTGCTATATGTTACATGTGCTAGTGGTCATAGGTGAAGTGACCTGACAAAGGAGCAGCGCTATGAAAGTTTGTGATATCAAATAAACCTGTTGGACTATAACCTGGTGTTGTGTGACTTCTGACCTTGTCTACCCCAATCTGACATCGGCACCTCCACATCATGGTTACCATTATTTAAGGATGTACAGGGTGCCTTTTCTTGGTGCCCTGCTCCACATTTTATCCTCAGTTGACGTGATTTTTTAAAAAATTAATAAGGACTATCTCATCACTATTTTTAGGAGCTTCTGTTTGCATGTTGGCTGTAATATTTTCAATTTTACTCTTCCAAACTACTTCAGTCTTTTTAAAGCGCTTTTGGATGTTCTGAGGCAATGAAGGTGCCACAGGTATGTTAATAAAATCAGCAAGAGGTCCCAAACCATATTGTGTCTATGCCATAACTTGTAGAACTATAGAATTAAGCCCATGGCCTAGCAATTAATGGGCTTGAAATTTGCTTTTGGACAGGGAGGTTGAAATTTATCCAAAAGTCATGAAATGTTCAAAACAAAACCCCGAAAATTGCAGATGCTAGAAATCAGAAACAAAAGCTGAAACTGCTGGGAGAACTCCGAGCAGCATCTTTGGAGAGAAAGCAGATTTAACGTTTCGGGTTGCGCATGTGTGTGTGTCTGTCTGTTGCCGGGGTGGGGAATGTTTGAAAACGTGTAGCTGCGGATGACGCCCGAAGAGAGAAGGTTGAACAGGCAACGAAATCGGTACAGGTCAGCCTTGGGGAATCAATAGCTGCTAATGGGGATTGTTAGTGACTGACAGTGGGATGGTTTATGGTAGCAGCTCATGTGATGACAAGGCCTGGTGTGTGAGGTTGAGGTAAGAATGTGGGAGAAGGTGCTGAAGCGTTAAAGTTATTTAAGTTGATATTGAGTCCTGGAGACTGCAGTGTTCCCAAGCGGAAAATGAGGTGCTGTTCTTCCAGCTTGTGCTGAGCTTCATTGGAGCGCTGCAGCAAACCTGAGACACAGATGTTGGCCAGGGAACATGGCGGTACATTGAAGTGCTAGGCAACAGGAAGCTTGGTCATTTTTGTATACAGAATGTGTGTGTTTTGCTGGTCCACTCCTCCTTCACTCCCAATGCTTCCCCAAACCCCACAGCACCTTCCTGTGCAATCGCAGAAAGTGTAACACCAGCCTGTTTACTTCACCCATCCACTGTACACAAGGTCCTGGACACACCTTGCGGGTGAAACAGCAACTTACTTGCACTTTACTCAATGTAGTCTATTGTATTTGCTGCTCACAATATGGCCCCATCTACAGTGGGGAGATGCAAAGCAATCTCTCCACCCCCAGCCTCGTCCCATGTCCAATCCTCCCTCTCATCCCTGCCTCCTTGACCTGACACAGCGTGGTCCATCTTCTCTCCCACCTATCTGTCCCTCCCACCTCACTGACAAATTCCCAACACTGCCTACCTGCACTCACCTCTCACCATCCTACCTACCTTCCCCAGCTCCACCCCCTCTTCTCCCTATTTATTTCTGAGCTCCCCCCTCCCCATTTCTGAAGAAGGATCCTCACCTGAAACATCAACTTTCCTGCTCCTCTGCTGCCTGGCCTGCTGTGTTCTTCCAGCTCCATACAGTGTTATCGCAAACTGGGCGACTGCTTTGCAGAACAGCTATGTTCTGTCTGCAGAAATGATCCTGAGTTTCCTGTTGCCTGCCACTTCAAAACGTAACTGTGTTCTCTGGCCATCATCTATGTACTGGACTTGCTGAGGTGCTCCAACAAAGCTTAGTGTAAGTTGGAAGAACAGCACTTCATTTTCCACTTGAACTTTGCAGCCTTCAGGACTTAATCAGTGTTTATTAAAAATTCAGGGTAACTTCCTTGCTTTTGTACTCAGTTTCATTGTTAATAAAGTCCACCATCCCTCAAACAGTCTGTCATTTTGTTCTGTCACTTACCTAGCTTTGTGTACATAAACCTGAAGTCTTTCAGTTTCTCTGCCATTTATTTGTATTACCTGTTCTCATTCTTCCTAGCAAAATGTATCTCTTCACACGTGTTAAATTTCATCTCTTCATTTCATGATTCTCTTGTCTTTCTGAAACTTGTTTTTACGCCTCTCCAGTGTTTACTACATTTGAGTTTAGTGTTGCCACCAGACTTTGAAATTATGCCCTTTCTACAAGATCATTTATTAAATATCAAAAAGGTTAGGTATCCTAATACCAGCACTGCAAAAACACCATTATATGTTTCACTGTAGTTTAAAACAACAGCCACGTAATGTGTATGAAGTAATGTAAATGAGGAGATATATTTTGCTAGGAAGAATGAGAACAGGTAATACAAATAAATGGCAGAGAAAATGAAAGACTTCAGGTTTATGTACACAAAGCTAGGTAAGTGGTAGAACAAAATGACTCCTCAGACAGGGTCCATATCCAAAGTGATGGTTTTAACATCAGTCCATGTCTACCCGGATAAACAGACTATGGCTATGAGTAGTTCACGTGATGGCTGTTCACATTTATTTAAGTTTATTTTTCTGCTGCTCCACGTCCAGCCAGAATATCTCCTTTGTGATTGCTTTGTCATTTGCACTGTGAAGTCATGTAAATGTTTGGCCATATTAAGAACTTGTTAACACCACTTAAAAATACTGTTGTCGGCCTTGTAATCTATCCAGTGGTTGTCCACTCAGTAAATAAAATAGTTCTGCCATGGGGACCTCCCACTACATTTGTTCTGGTAAGTCGATGACTTGTACCAGTACTGCATAGTTCTGTCATCTGGAATTGAAAAGTACAGTTACAATGTTTAAAAGGCATCTAGATGGGTTTTGAATATGAAGGGTTTAGACGGATATGGGCCAAATGCTGGCAAATGGGACTAGATAAATCTAATTTATCTGGGATATGTGGTTGGCATGGACAAGCTGGACCAATGGGTCAGTTTCCATGCTGGACAGCTGTATGGATCTTTGAGGAAAAGGCAGAAAAGTAGAGTTGAAGATTATCAGATCAGCCTTGATCCCATTGGTGGAACAGACTTGGGCTAAATGGCCTACTTTTGTTTCAGTGCTCTATGGTCTAGTCTAGAAAAGCCTCAAGTCGTGAATTAACACTGCAGTTGTGTTTCTAAAGAGTGCAACATTAAGTGAACCAGTTGCAAATCAGGCATTCCTACTAAAATCAATATAAAAGCTATAGATAACAAGGTGTAGAGCTGGATGAACACAGCAGGCCAAGCAGCATCATAGGAGCAGGAAAGCTTGACATTTTGGGCCTAGGCCCGAAACATCAAGCTTTCCTGCTCCTACGATGCTGCTTGGCCTGCTGTGTTCATCCAGCTCTACACCTTGTTATCTCAGATTCTCCAGCATCTGCAGTTCCTACTATCTCTAGTATAAAAGCTATAGTTAGGTTCTATAGGACCTTGGCTATCGGAAAACAAACATATACAAATACATTGCAATATTTTACAATTAATAAATTCCTATATTAGCAAATTCCTTTATTGGCAAGTGAAATAACGTTTGAAATTGCTAAATCCAGATAAGGAGTGGTAGGAAGGACCCCTCTCTCTATTTCTTGGTTAAGCATAACAGACATTTGTAGAAGTTATTACTTGTCAATTTAGAGCTTTGAAGCGATTGTAAAAGAGAGACAGCCAAATTCTCTGTGTTAAAAGGAAAGGAAATGATATTTATTGTCCTTGATACCCAATAGATAGATAAAAAAAGAGCTCCAATTCAAATCGTGTCAAGCATCCAATGTCTCTCAGACAGATGGGTTATTAATTTGGTTATGTCCATAAGAAGGTCAGTCAAGTATGGATCCTTTAGATTAATGTGTTTATTGGTTCCAGGGTTTGTTTGATATTTCCCTGATTCTTCACAGAGACAATTTAAGGTCTTGACAGACTGTCTGTCTTCTCCTTTGTAGTCAACAGCAATTTGATTTAGGTTAAAGATTTATCCGTGAGTGGTTGATCAGTTCGACGCAGTGCACATGCTTGTAAAATGGATAGAGAGTGCAGGATCCTACTCACTTATTATGACCCACTCACGCTGGAAAAGCAGCTTTTTAACACAAGGTTGGCTTGCTACCACACAACCTTTATTAAAACCTAGGCAATTACTAAATATAATCACAGCAAGCAAGGTAACTTTCATGAAGACAAAAATTACTGGAGATCATCATATGAAGAGTCATCTAGACTCAAAATGTTAGCTTGCTTTCTCTCCATGGATGCTGCCTAATAGTCAACGTTTTTTGTTTTCAGTACATATCCCGTCATCTGCAATAATTTGCTCATGTGAGGTAACTTTCATGCCCAAGTCCATTGTTTATGTGTTCTGCTTACTGTAATTAATTGTCTAAATGACCTATGGTGGAGACACTCCTCAGACAGGATCCATATCCAAAGTGATGGTTTTAACATCAGTCCACGTCTACCCGGATAAACAAACTATGGCTATGAGTAGTTCACGTGATGGCTGTTCACACTTATTTAAGCTTATTTTTCTGCTGCTCCACTTCCAGCCAGAATATCTCCTTTGTCCTTGGTCCAGGAACTCCCTACCTACGTCCGTGACACCACCCACGCCCTCCACCTCCTCCAGAACTTCCAATTCCCAGGTCCCCAACACCTCATTTTTACTATGGACATCCAGTCCCTATATACCTGTATTCCCCATGCTGATGGCCTAAAGGCCCTCCGCTTCTTCCTGTCCCGCAGAACGGACCAATCCCCCTCCACCGACACCCTCATCCGC
>JAHRHZ010000132.1:2463407-2474209 GCA_024137785.1 Ginglymostoma cirratum
GGAGGCTTGGGGACCGCTTTGCAGAACACCTGCGCTCAGTTCGCAACAAACAACTGCACCTCCCAGTCGCGAACCATTTCAACTCCCCCTCCCATTCCTCAGATGACATGTCCATCCTTGGCCTTCTACAATGCCACAGTGATGCCACCCGAAGGCTGCAGGAACAGCAAATCATATTCAGCCTGGGAACCCTGCAGCCCAATGGCATCAATGTGGATTTCACAAGCTTCAAAATCTCCCCTCCCCCAACCGCATCCCAAAACCAGCCCAGCTCATCTCCACCTCCCTAACCTGTTTTTCCTCTCACCTCAAGCCACACCTCCATCTCCTATCTACTAACATCATCCCACCCCCTTGACCTGTCCGTCCTCCCTGGACTGACCTATCTCCTCCCTACCCCCCTACCTACACTCACCTCTACTGGCTCCATCCCCGCCTCTTCGACTTGTCTGCCTCCTCTCCACCTATCCTCTCCTCTATCCATCCTCTATCCGCCTCCCCCTCTCTCCCTATTTATTTCAGAACCCTCTTCCCCTCCCCCATTTCTGATGAAGGGTTTAGGCCCGAAACGTCAAGTTTTCCTGCTCCTATGATGCTGCTTGACCTGCTGTGTTCATCCAGCCCCATGCTTGTTATCTCGGATTCTCCAGCATCTGCAGTACCTTTTATCTCCTTTGTGATTGCTTTGTCGTTTGCAAGGTGAAGTCATGTAAATGTTTGGCCATGTTAAGAACTTGTTAACACCACTTAAAAATACTGTTGTCGGCCTTGTAATCTATCCAGTGGTTGTCCACTCAGTAAATAAAATAGTTCTGCCATGGGGACCTCCCACTACATTTGTTCTGGTAAGTCGATGACTTGTACCAGTACTGCATAGTTCTGTCATCTGGAACTGAAAAAATTGATCAATTTTGTTTCTAAATTTCACCTTTCTCTCTCATTCGCCTTCTCACACTTGTCTCTTTTCTTCCCCTCTTGATTTCTGTCTCCATACCAGGAATGGGTTGTCTACTAACAGTCATATTGCATCCAACTGAGGCCCAGAGCAAATTTGACTGTCTGCTTCTTGTAAGGGTGTAATTACGTTCTCCCAGGTTCTGCTGCTGCATCAAGTGCGGCTACCTTCCACTGTAGTGTTTACAATATATCATCCTTCTTTATCAACTGACGACTCCCTCTCACTGTGGTTGACAGGGCCTTCAATCATAGAATCCCTACAGTGTGGAAGCGGACCAGTCAGCCCATCAAGTAGACACATACCCTCCAAAGCACGTCCCACCCAGACCCAGCCCCCATCCCTCTAACCTTGCACATCCCTGGACACTCTGGGCAAGTTAGCATGATCAAACCACGTAAATTACACATCTTTGGACTGTGAGAAGAAACAGCAGCACTTGGCAGAAACTCACGCAGTCACAGTGACCCGAGGATGGAGCAGAACCCAGGTACCTGGTGCTGTGAGGCAGCAGTGCTAACCACTGAACCATGCCTAACACACTTACTGCGTTTCAGCCCTCCCTCCCAGAAGCTTGTTAGAATTCCCCTTGTCCCCACTTTCCACCCCACCCCAGACTCTGTGTTCAAATGATCATCCTTTCGACTTCCATCATAATGCACCACCAAACACATCTTCCCCTTCCCTTTGGAATGCTAACATGGAGGGAACATTTTCTCTGTGACACTGGTACGTTCCTCTCCTCACCTCAAGCCTTCCCATGGCTTCTTCCCACGCAAACTGTAGAATAATACCTGACCTTTTACCACCCTCTCCCACCCCAACCACCAAATTTCACAGTCCAAATCCTTAAACACTGCTTCATGCTTAACCTGCAATTTACTTGGATTATTTTCAGTCTATTCTATGGTATTCATTATTCATAGTACAATCTACATACTACATTGGAAAAACCAAATGCTAGACTGGGTGACTGCTTTGTACAGCACTTCTGTTCAGTCTGCAAGCAGGACCGTGACCCATTGGACACCTGCCATTTTAGTCAACCATCTTTCTGTCATGCTCACATTTCTGTCCTAGGCCTTCTGTGGTATAGCAGGGAGCCAGTGTTCCCACTAAGCTGTGAAGTTGCCAGGAAGCCTGGTGCACTCCAGTCATCATGCTGCTGCATCGTACGTATGTCAGAGGCCTTCACAGGAGGAAGAAATGTTAGTGGGAATGTTGTAGGAGAACCCAATACAAGGTGAAGGAATAATACCTCATTCCTTCTTTAGGCACTTTACTGTCTTCTGGACTCAACTTTGAATTAAGCAGATTTAGACCATCAATGCTTTGCATCTTCTGGCACCACTGAAAAGCGTTGAATTGGAAAACATTGAATTAGAAAGAAAGCCAAACATTCACTTTGCTTTTTGAATCACGTTTTGCACTATGCAATAGGCTTTGGTGATCTCTGTTGTTGTGACTATCTAGTGTATGATTCATTTTATTATTTTTTAGGCAGTGTCTAATATTGAGAAGATTATTGTGGTAAATGTACTGTAATTAAAATGCTGTCTTTAGTAATTGCCAAAATGCCAAAAAAAAACAGACACCAGAAAATTACACATTTATATAATAGAGTGAAAACAGAAGAACTACAGCTTCAAAATAACAGCAGGGCTAATTTAGATGGAAAAATAATAAATGAGAGATAATTGTCTTGAAGGTCAGTTAGAAGATAGGTCAAGGTAGGGGCTATGTAGCCCGATAGTGATGGGTGGAGAATATGAAGTCCCTGTGGTTTCAGTTAATCTGGGTGTTTCCTGGGAGAAATTTGTAGGTTGGATCTTGTGTGCTTTGCTTCCCACTGAAAGAAGTTGGTTAAAATAAATGACACTTGGATAGATCTGCATTCTCAGCACAGTAAAACATGAATTTCACGATAGATTTCCTAGCTTGAAGGTTGTAGGAGAATCTGAAGTGAGCCTCAAATAAAAATCGCAGATGTGTTGGAAAGTACACAGAATAAGGGTCTCAGGCATCCACAGTTAAGCGAGGGCTAATGACAGTTTTACCTCTGAGAAGAGCAGGAGTTCACAAAAACTTTCCAGAAGACTGTGGCAGTGATCTTAAAGAACTTTTAGATTGATGTTTCTTGTAAGAATTTTGGGCAAGTAAAGCTGTTAGGTTCGTTTTTCGGAGACCCTCACGGACTTGATGCAATAGCAAGACACTGACCTGGCTACAAAAACACAATCCTTTATTATTAAGCAAGTACAAGCTGTGGAGGATCGTTGTACGCAACCCGGCAGAGAGTGCTGAGTTCCATAAGTGATTCTCCCCGAACAGCAGACAGTCCCCGCTTTTTATACGCTATGAATTGGCTGATACTTAAAATAATTACTACATTTGGAACATAAAGAGAACAGGATACAGTATTGATCGTTCACAAAGTGACTGATAACGACAGGATGCGATTTCAAGTCGCAGAAGTGTCTGGCTTGAACAAAGGTCACTGACCTAGCCACTTCAGTAGAAACAGAAGTTTCATACCTTTACAGAAGTCTCACCCCTTTACAGAATTACAGAAGTCTCACACCTTTACAAATGTTTCCCACCAAATCCTATTCGGGCAGGAAGTTTAAGACAGTTTCCACATACCCCTGTGTAAGAAGATAAGGACCATAAGAATTAATGGGATGTTATCCCATTAACATCTTAAAGCAAAGTGCACAATAGAACATAGAACATTACAGCGCAGTACAGGCCCTTCGGCCCTCGATGGTTTCACAGGTCGGTGCAACAATCTGAAGCCCATCTAACCTACACTATTCCATTATCATCCATATGTTTATCCAACAACCATTTAAATGCCGTTAAAGTTGACAAGTCTACTACTGTTGCAGGCAAGGCATTCCACGCCCTTACTACTCTCTGAGTAAAGAATCTACCTCTGACATCTGTCCTACATCTATCACCCCTCAATTTAAAGCTACGTCCCCTCATGCTAGCCATCACCATCTGAGGACAAAGGCTCTCACTGTCCACCCTATCTAATCCTCTGATCATCTATTATGTCCACGTCCTTCCTATAATGCGGCAACCAGAACTGTACGCAATACTCCAAGTGCGGCCACACCAGAGTTTTGTACAGCTGTAACATGACCTCATGGCTATGAAACTCAATCCCTCTACCAATAAAACGTAACACACCGTATGCCTTCTTAACAACCCTATCAACCTGGGTGGCAACTTTCAGGGATCTATGCACATGGACACCGAGATCTCTCTGCTCATCCACACTACCAAGAATCTTACCATTAGCCCAGTACTCTGTATTCCTGTTACTCCTTCCAAAGTGAATCACCTCACACTTTTCCACATTAAACTCCATTTGCCACCTCTCAGCCCAGCTCTGCAGCTTACCTATGACCCTCTGTAACCTGCAACATTCTTCTGCACTATCCACAACTCCACCGACTTTAGTGTCATCCGCAAATTTACTAACCCATCCTTCTACACCCTCATCCAGGTCATTTATAAAAATGACAAACAGCAGTGGCCCCAAAACAGATCCTTGCGGTACACCACTAGTAACTGAACTCCAGGATGAACATTTCCCATCAACCACCACCCTCTGTCTTCTTACAGCTAGCCAATTTCTGATCCAAACCGCTAAATCACCCTCAATCCCATGCCTCCATATTTTCTGCAATAGGCTACCGTGGGGAACCTTATCAAACGTTTTACTGAAATCCATATACACCACATCAACCTCTTTACCCTCATCCACCAGTTTGGTCACCTTTTCAAAGAACTCAATAAGGTTTATGAGGCACGACCTACCTTTCACAAAACCGGGTTGACTATCCCTAATCAAATTATTCCTTTCTAGATGATTATAAATCCTATCTCTTATAATCCTTTCCAACACTTTACCCACAACCAAAGCAAGGCTCCCTGGTCTATAATTACCAGGGTTGTCTCTACTCCCCTTCTTGAACAAGGGGACAACATTTGCTATCCTCCAGTCTTCTGGCACTATTCCTGTAGTCAATGACGACATAAAGATCAAAGCCAAAGGCTCTGCAGTCTCCTCCCTAGACAAGTGTGAGGGCAGTGTGATGAACAATAGGACCCTGGGAAGCACAAAGGATCAGAGGATCGTTGGTGTGCATGTCTGTCGGTCTCTTAGGGTAACAGAACAGGTATGTAAAGTGGGTAAGAAGGCATATGGGATACTCTGCCTTATTATCAAAGGCACAGAGTTTAAGAGCAGGGAGGTGATTCTGGAATAGTATATAATGTTGTTTAGTCTACAATATAGTATTGTATGCAGTTCTGGAATCCACATTATATAGAAGGAACGTAATTTCATTGAGAGGGTGCAGAGGTGACTTGCCTGGGCTGGAGAATTTCTGCAATGAAGACAGATTGGACAAACTAGGATTGTTTTCCTTGGAACAGAGGAGATCGAAATGGGGACATGATTGAGATGTATTGAATTATGAGGGGCGTAGACAGGAAGAAACTTATTCCCCTTGATGGAGGGATGAATGACTAGTGGATATAGATTTAAGACAAGGGGCAGGAGATGTGAGGAAAATCCTTTTCACCTGGAGGGTGATGGGAATCTGGAAGTCACTACCTGTAAGGGTGCTGGAGGCAGAAACCCTCATAACATTGAAGATGTATTTAAATGTGCACGTGTGATACCACGGCATACAAAGCTATGGGCCAAGTCCTGGAAACTGGGATTAGAGTAATTAGGTGATTGTTGTGGACCAGCACATATATCATGGGCTGAAAGGCCTTTTTCTGTGCAGTGGACCTGTATGACATTGCATGTAGTTGTGAACTATATTGTTAAGTTAATGGTACATGTTTTTTCAAGACTTCTATAAATAATGAAGTGCGTTTTATTTTGAAAAAAATGAAAACCTGTGCCATAACAGTATTGGTTAAAGCAAAGTATTCGGATTTCCTTTTGAATGTTACGGGTACCTGACTGAATGATAACACTTTACACTAACTCCTAGAAACTTAGTACATAAGAAATTTCATGACGTTGTTGGTATGTTTGCATGACAGAGTCTATTCCTCCCATTATGTCTAGCAGTGGGAAAGTGCAATCCAGCCTAACCCATTTTCCAGCTCTTGATTTTTGGCCTGTAAGCATCGGTGCCTCAAGTACATATTCAAGCACTTTTTAAAATGGAATGAACGCTGAGATGCAGACACCCACCACACTCTGTGAGAAAATGGTTCCTGAACTCCTGTCAAAATGTCTCTGATCTTTGGTAAATAACTTGTCACTGTTTAAAAAAAATACTCTGACATGTCAATCCTTCTCCAAAATGGATAACATCTCACTCATTTCCCTACATTAACCTCTACCGCAGTTTTGCCTTGTCACTTACTTAATCAATATCACTGCAACTTTTGCTTCCATCTGCATCATTTACTATGTCACATATGCCTGCTCAGCTGGAATCTAAGGGAACAAAATTTAGTGTGCAAAAAAATTGGAGGTAACCAATCTTAAATGTTTAAGGAATACCAGCAAATTTGACCTGGTTCTTAAGTGCTTCATCCAAGATTTCTGAACGTCGTGAAAAGCTACATTCGAATACAGATTCCTAGGAGTCATCTCTGGATACATCCACTCAATTTGAGTATGTACCTATCTTCCCTGCTCTGTCTCTACTTGTTAACTAATTACCTGCTCGTTATTAAGTTGCTTCCAATGTGCTCCCATTTTTGGTAACAAACAGGATGTATAGTTCCTTTGGCTGAGTTTCAACTCCACAACATTGAAACGTTAACCTATTCTTTTATGAACTATGCATATTGTAGCTGTTCTATTGACATTCTCCAATTACCACTCACCTAAAGTAAAGTTTTCTTAAATAATCTTTCTGCAAAATAGTTTTCACCTTATGCCTTTTCTCTTTATTCATGCATAGGGTGTGGGCCTTGTTGGCAAGGCCAGTATTTGTTGCCTATCTCCGACTGCCTTTGAGTTGAGTGACTGCTAGCCTATTTCTGATGGAAGACAGCAAATTTCCTTCCTTAAAAGACATTTTGTGAACCAGATGGGTTTTATGATAATCAACAATGGTTACATGGTCACCATTAATACTAGATGTTAATTCTGAATTTCAATTGAATTCATGTCCCCAGAAAATGAATAGGCCTGGGCCTATGGATTACTAATCCAGGAACGTTGCCGCAATGCCACAACCATCCCAATAATAGCAATGTCAATTAAGTCCTTTTTAAAAAAAATAAAAGTTTTCACTCTCATCAGCTTGTTCAAAGACTGGAATCCTGTGGTAGTATTCTTACCTCTGAGTGTCAAGGTTCCTGATTCAGTCTCCATCATTGGAACTTGAGTGCACAAATTGAGGCTGTCACTGCAGCATTGGATCTGGAGATGCCATCTTTCAGATGAATCTTTAAATTGGTTCTGAAGAAGGGTCACTGGACCCAAAATGTTAACTCTGATTTTTCTTCACTGATGCTGCCAGACTTGCTGAGCTTTTCCAGCGACTTCTGTTTTTGTTCCTTAAGTTGCATGTAAATGCGGCAACTTCTTTCAAATTTAGGTACCTGGGCTCTTTACAAGTGCTCAGAGAAATACTGAATTTTTCCCAAACCTTCTCCTAATTTCTCCTAAATCTTTCATAAGTACAATTGTCAGTTTATATTTGTGCTGGGATCAGGAGGTGCTATGAAAGACAGAGCTGGAAGCATAGATACAGGCAAAATTGTAGGAAGTGAAGTGAGAAAAAACTAGAGATGGAGAAGAGAACTCTGAGAAAATGTGCAAGTCAGAGGAAGATAGTGATGAAAGGAATTGTTAGAGAGTGAAAGATGAACACAACCAAATTATTTTTGTTGTTTGCTGACCCATTCCCATTTATTTATATCACCTCTAATAACAGATTTAACCTACTTTGTGAGAATTCAATCATCTGGAGAGCAGATAGTGTCTTTAAATTGGATGCAGCCATTCCAGCAGGTGCAGTAAAGGAGATTACGCAAAAAATGAAGGAAAGAGGAGGTAACGAAATGTACGCAACCTTTGAAAGATTGCTCACTTGCATATTTCAGTGAAAGTGTGGTAATTTCCGAGCTGGTACAGGCCAGTGGCTGTTCTAAGTGATGATTTGTGAGCCTAATCTTAATAGGAGATAATCTGTCAAGTTGCTTTTCTTTTCTTCTTTCTTCCCTGTTGGAGATGTGAGATAAAAGGACACCAGATGTACAGTATGCAGCTAGTATTGCAGCACTGTATTTGTGCTAGCCCTTTACCTGAAATTTTCAGCTGCTGTCCAAAAATGTCAATAGCTCTAAATGCCTTCTTTACCAACCTGTCTAACAGTGATGCAACTTTCAAAGAACCATGTATCTGAGCTCGTAGGTGTCTCTATTCGACACCACTGCTCAGGGCCTTACCATTAATTGTATAAGTCCTGCCCTATTTGTTTTTCCATGATGCAATACCTAGCATTTATCCAAATTAAACAACCACTCCTCAGCCCATTGACCCAATTGATCAAGATCCCTTTGTAATCTTGATTCCAAATATTTCTAATTTGCTAACCAACCTGTCATGTGGTACCATATCAAATGCTTTCTGAAAGTCCAAATATACAACGTCCACAGCACTAACCTCATCCACTGCCTGTGTCTCCTCATCAAAGAATTCAATTAAATTTGCCAGATATGACTTCTAGGCAAAGCCATGTTGACTGCCTAGTATTAGCTTATTCTTTTCAATGTGTGTACCTATGACTGTATTAAGTTATCCTGTATTATAGCCACCTTCAGATTTCCCACTATTGATGTCAAGCTGACAAATCTGTGGATTCCTGAGTTATCCTTTGTCCCATCCTTAATAACAGCATCGCATTTGCAATCCTCCAGTACCCTAATCCTGTGTTCAGAAGGGCCTGGAAATTTCTGTCAACGGCTCCATGATTTGCTCCCTTGCCCCTCTCAGAATCTAGGAAGCATGCCTTCAGGGCCTGGTGACTTCTCTACCTGGAGTGCTGTCAACCTTTATAGCCCCTCTTCTTTGTCTATCACTATACTGCTCAGTATCCACATTTTCAAATGGGCTGTTGTCACCATTTTCTAATTTGGTAAAGAAAGAAGCAAAGTATTCATTTAGCACCTCTGCGGTACCCTTTGCTTCAGCTTCTCCTTTGCTTACCCTGCTTGTTCCTTAGGGGCCCCACTCTATCCTTCACTCCATTTTTAACTATTAATAGGTTTGAGGAACATATTACTGTTTGTTCCAGTACAACCTTCTATCCTTTCCTCACACTTACTCTTAGCCTTCCTTATTCTAGCCTTAGCCTCACTTGCATTTGAGATGCGCCTCCTGACTTCTGTTGCTGTTATTTTTTTGGTATGCATCATAAATTATCCTCCCTTACAGTGTTTACACTTTAAGCTAGAAAATTAGTTCCTTTTCTGCATCAGGCACTTCTATTGCTTACTGTAGGAGAAAATTCCAAATGCTAACAGCACATGGAGCAAAATAATTTCCCCTTATCTCCATCTGAAGTGAGAGGCCCCTTACTCTTCAACTCTACTATAAATTGTAGATTCTCCAATAAGGGGAAACCCTCTCTGCATTCAACTTGTCAAGTCCATGGTCCTTTTCAATCATGAACTCTATTTGTGCATTACAAGGTGTCTCAAGGCTCTAAATTTAAAAAAAAACTTACTTTCAATCTTAAATCTCTCCACTTAATTGTGTACTTATTTTGCTCCTTTGGTCTTCACTGATGTTCAGAAGGTTTGGAACTGAAATGGTGCAAGTACAGGGGACTTCAGGACCGCACCCTCCAGCTCCTTCATCAGACTATATCTGCCCCTTGAAACCAGTATAGGATTCAATTATCCTTTCCTTTTTATTCTTTTATCACTGACCAAGCAGCATTTACCTGTTTAATAATTGTTTATAAGAAAGAATGTTGCCTTATTAGCTTCTAAGTTGAAGTGTTTTTGCTGAATCCTTGTAACTGAAGGTGGTTAGGAAGTTCTCCTGCTTATGTTAGCCCCAGAATGAAAGCCTTCAAATATAGGGGAATCTGTTGAAGCTCTGTGGACTTGGTTGTCTGTGCTGGTGTGAGTGATATCGGTGTCTCTCCTACAGCAATAGTTTTGGGTGTAATACTCGACTGTATTTCCCAAATTTCTTCTATGTGCGTTTTAAGCAACTGGTTAGAGACCTTGTTTCTCCTTGAACGTGCTTAGATTTCTACTAAATTAAGCAAATCAAGAACCTAATAACTGCCGACAAATAAAAATATTCTCTAATCTCTGTAAGCAATTCCAAACAACTGTCCTGTTAATTTGAATACATTTCAGTTTTTTGTCTCATGATTTTTATTACTGTTTTCATGCCATTGTATATATAGATAAGCATGCAATTTATCTACTAATACCTTTATTGCTTAAAAGATTTGAGATTGATCAGTAAATTGTGTCCTGTAGTGTTTTGATGCCTTTCATTGAGGATCTGTTATTCTGATCACTTGTAGCTAATGCAAAGCCAGTGTGAATGGCAAGTTAATGAATAACATACTTCATGCTATGTTTATTCCCCTTAAAGTGTTTTCAGCAGATACCCGGTCAGAATGTCATGTACTGAGCATTTCAAGCAAGAATGATCTGATTATAAAAGGAGCCTTGTTCCAAATTTGAACTTGCTGTTTGCTGCATTTGTTTCAAAGTCTTGTACAATCAACATTGTACAGCTGAGGTGTGAAGACTCATTGGTAAAGCATGTGATAATTCAGGGCGTGGGGCTGGATGAACACAGCAGGCCAAGCAGCATCATAGGAGC
>JAHRHZ010000132.1:2474609-2497684 GCA_024137785.1 Ginglymostoma cirratum
GCTCCTATGATGCTGCTTGGCCTGCTGTGTTCATCCAGCCCCACGCCTTGTTATCTCTGATTCTCCAGCATCTGCAGGACCTTTTATCTCTCATGTGATAATTCATTTGGAATTTGATGATTTCCCAGTTCCCTTGCCCCATTCAAGATTCTGGACTGCTTTGGACCTGTGCTTAATAAAAGCAGGAATAAAAATTAAAATGCTGTAGATGCTGGAAATCTGAAACATAAAGAAAATACTGAAAATATATTCAGTATAAAATCATAGAACTCTACAAACAGGAGACCTTTTGGCCTGTTGTGGCTGTACTGGTCATAAAACGCTATCCAACCTATTTCCATTTTCCAGCTCTTATTGCCACCTCTTAACCTTACAGATTACATTTATAGATTTGATGATTTGTAAAGCAAGCACCAGTTCAGGTGTTGAGTTCCTGGCCCCTGCCACGCTTTGGATGAAAAATGCCCTGTTCAATTTCCCTGTACTCTTTCTGCAGTTCTTTTAAATCGCCTGCGCTGTTATTGAACTGTACTAGGGGGAACAGATCGTTCATTGATGTATTCCACAAAAGAACACAGGGGAATTAGTACTCAGTCCTGCTGGAAGCATCCTTCCACTCACAGCAATGCATCAACTGCCATTGAGTCAAATTTGGATCCAGCTTTTTACTTTCCATTAGATCACATGGGCTTTTACTTTTAAGACCTGTCTGCCATGTGGGACCTTGATCAAAAGTTCTACTGTTGTAGCAGTCCATGCAGACTGTTTCAAATATGGTGCCATCATTAGTCCATTTTGCTACTCCCTCAAAAAAGTTAAATCAGGTTGCTCAGTCCCAGCCTTCCCTTAATAAATCTATGTCAGGTGTAATGTGTTGTCAAAACACAAGTCTGTTTTCTAGGCAGGTGCTGCCTAAACTACTTTGTCTCCAGCATTCCCTATTTGAAGAACAAGATTAAGATTGCCCAGACTCACTTCATGTCAGGTTCTTAGTCAATGCGATGTGTAATTTTATCCCATCTGTCTGAACTGAGTTTTTAAAACTCACTTTTCCAAGTGCTTAAAGCTGGCTCATAAACTGAGCAACGACTTGAAGGGGGGAGGCCTTCTAACAGCGTAAACCTATTCAGAGAACGTAGTGAAAGTGTCATTTTGAATCAGTCAAACTCCACATTCCATCAGCCTTAATCTGTTTGAATATTGTGCTGAAGTTTTCAGAATGGAATGTGAGTTTTGAACCTCCTGACTCAGGTGAGGGAGTACCTCTAACTGAGTGCAATTGATCCTTTATTCTCAGTCCCTACCACTGTGATTTCATGTGTAGCCATTGGGATATGTGTTTCTTGTTGTCTCGGTGTCTCATTATCTTTCTGTTCCATTCAGTTGTGCAAGTTCTCTCTCAAAACAAAGCTGGGGCACTTCAGTCTTTCTGAAATGTGTTGACTCCGGTGTGTGTTTGTGGGGTCCTCGTGAAAGACTAGCATGAGATGTACACAGGATAGATATTTTGATGAGCTGTTGCACTGAGATGATGGAAAAGATTGCCCTAATAAAAACCTCCAGAAATCAGTCAGGTATTTCACAAGATTGAATTGAGTTGATTCTAACTCCCTTCCCCTCACTTTGTTTTTCTCCGTAGTCAAGGCCACCATGCCTATTTGGGTGGTTCTTCTGTCCCGTCTCATCATGAAGGAGAAGCAAACTATGAAGGTAAGTGGGTCCGAGATTCTGACGAACTGATGAGGGTTTGTAAACTACGTTTTAGGAATTTAATTTTTTCCAGCTCACTCCCAAATGCCTTTCATATCATCCAAGGAAACTAATGGTTTTAAGTTGGGATAAATAAATCTGATATCTGATGCTTTTAGTTGTAAAATGCATGTTAAATAAAAATTCTTAATCTGCATGAGGGCATTAAGTGATTTTTTTAAATGTTCTTTTTATAATCCTTGTGTGGAAATTTGCACATAAGCTGTTTCCTCCTCTTTTTCGAAGATCTGCGCTACTCTTGAGAGAGAGAAATTGAGCTTTCCACCAGTATGACTGGTTCAGTCACTTATCTGTTAAAGGAAGAGAGGTGTCTTGTTCCAGAATATCCTCGGTAGAGGAGCCCAACAGCAATGCCAGTGTTTTGTTGGTAATATAAAGATGCCCAAAGCCTTCACAAAGAAATCTTTTCTAAACCCCAGATGATAGTGACTCTGGTATGAGTACCTGTGAGAAATGGTCACTGCTTCAATAAATGAAAAGTGTTGCCAAAAACATATCATCTCATTCTCAGTAAACAGTCATGACAAAGTCACTTTGATAATGAGAGTCAGATTGGGTCATATAAGGACTGGAGTCCATGTGAAGAATGGTTGTCTATAAAAAGTGATAGCATTCAAAATAAAGATCAGTGCCTTGGATTTTGTTGCAGAACAGGAAATTCTGAATAGAAGGAAAATATGTTTTCTAAGATGCTTTTGAGTCCATTCTGCATCAGTGTATGAGTTGATTCAAGTATTATAATCTTGCTAGATTCAATGAAAAATAGAGCTACCAAACAACTTCCAGAATTGGGAGAATTTCACATTTTATAATTTTATGTTAAAAATCGGTGTTAGTATAAACGAAGAAACAGATTGCTTCAAATATTTTCACTTTAATTTCAGGTGAAAAAATTTCACTTTAAATGTTCCATATGAAAAATGAGTCTTACGTAAGCACCTGCATCACCCTCCACAGATGTGACACCATGTGCAGTTCCAAAGTTCTCTATTTCGGCTTTCAGAGCATAGAATCTCACTCTCGTTCTTCCTTGCACTCTCTCGCTCTCTTCACTCACTACTTATGACCTTTCAGTCATGTTCACTAGCAGTCTTCGTGTAAGGCCCACAGGGACTATTGTCACCTGAGTGGCATGCTCTTGAGAACCTTAATTCAGATCATGACAGTCTTAAATGACACAGATTCTCCAGAGATGCCTTCATTGGACCCCCTTAGTAATCCGCATTGAGTGTTCTGGTTATCTGAGAAAACCAAAGTCATAATCCCTACCTAACTTTGGCTTTCTGTTCTGTTTTACTGTGTGTGTAACACAGTTATTGTTACTGCAGTGTTCTTACCTCTGCTGCAGCTCTCCTTTATATTTACCAGTGACACATCTTGGCTTGGCTACATCTTGGTACTGCTTCCAGGATGAGAGTAACCAGGTCATGTGAGCCAGTATTATTTCTTTCTCGAGAAAATTACAATTAATCACTTTACAATTGATGCAAACTCTTACATTCTTTTCAATTATTCTTCAATCTAGTGACAAAGTCCATGGATATTTTTAAGAAATAGCAATTTTTTTCTTGCTCCACTGCTTTTGTGTCAAATGTCATCACAAAGAATAATTGATCCGAATCTTGATGGGGATCAATTTCTGGATGAATAGGCATTAATCTTTATCAGGATTGTGTGCATTCAGTTGGAACTTCTCACCATGTCCTAACCATTGAATTTCTTTCTTGGCAGGTCTACATATCATTGATTCCTATAATATCCGGAGTCTTCTTAGCAACAGTGACTGAACTTTCCTTTGATGTCTGGGGACTCATTAGTGCACTTGCTGCCACTCTCTGCTTCTCTCTTCAGAACATCTTCTCAAAGAAGGTAAAGAGCTCCCTCTGAAATCCCAGTCTTGGCATGACCTTGGCTTTGTAATTGTTGGGATAATTATGATCTGATGGTAGAGTCATACGGGATGGAAACAGACCGTTCAGTCCAACTCGTCCATACTGACTAGGTTTCCCAAACTAAATTACTCCCAAATGCATGCGTTTGGCCCATATCCATTTAAACCTTTCCTATTCACGTACTTGTCCAAATGTCTTTTAAATGTTCTAACTGTACCTGCCTCTACCACGTCCTCTGGCAGTTCATCCCACACATGCACCATCCTCTGTGTGGAAAGGTTGCCCCTTAGGTCCCTTTCAAATCTTTCTCCTCTCACCTTTAAAGTATGCCCCATGGTTTTGAATTTCCCCACCCTACGGAAAAGGGTGCCTTTGTTACTCACCTTACGTATGCCTCTCATGATTTTATAAACCTATACAAGGTCACCCCTCAACCTCCTAAGCTCTGGGGGAAAAGGTCCCAACCTAACCAGCCTCTCCCCATAGTTCAAACCCTCCAGTCCTGGTAACATCCTTGTAAATCTTTTCAGCACCGTTTCCAATTTAATAACATTCTTCCTAAAGCAAGGCAACCGGAACTGCATGCAGTACTCCAAAAGTAAACTCACTAATGTACTGTACAGCCACGACATGATGTCTTAAATGCTGTAACCAATGAAGGCAAGTGTGCCAAACGCCATCTTCACCACCCTGTCTATCTATGACGCCACTTTCAAGGAACTATGTACCTGCACCCCTAAGTCTCTGTTTGACAGCTGTCTGCAGTCCTGCCCTGATTTGTCTTACCAAAACGCAATACCTTGCATTTATCTAAATTAAATTCCATCTGCCACTCCTCGGCCAATTGGTCCAGTTGATCAAAGTCCCATTGTACTCTGAGGTGATCTTTACTATTTTGGTGTCATCTGCAAACTTATTAACCATGCTTCTTATATCTCATCCAAATTGTGATGGCCAGTAGCACCATAAATAGAATTACAATGGAAGACTTCTGAGTACAACATCTACTACATTTCATCATTTATGTTCACCTGTGCCAATTACACTAACAATCCTCTCAAGACACTTATAAGTGATATTTTGCCAAGCATCAAAGTCTCTTATCACTGGCTGTTCAGTGTTTGATTAAAATCCCTTGGATAAACAAGTAAAATATAACTGGTACAAGAACAATGTATTGTGGGTGCCAGAAATCAGAAATAAAACAGAAAATACTATGGAGAGATACTACCAGATCTACCGTGTATTTTTTGTTAAAATTAGATGGGTGCTAAATTGCTTTAATGCACAACACATCAAAACACAAAATTGTCACAGTATGTTTTAATACGTTATTTTTCATATAAGAATGGAGTATGTGTTATAGCTATTACAGTGCATCCAAAATACAAATATTGAATGCGCGTAACATCTATTTTTCAGACAAATATATCTACCTCCTGATCTAATCAATATTAAACACTGCTTCATAGAAGTTGCTCACATCTTCATGTTTTTGCTCTGTCTGTAGGTGCTGAGGGATACACGGATGCATCACCTTCGACTCCTGTATATCCTTGGATGTTATGCTGTCGTTTTTATGGTTCCAACTTGGGTCCTTGTCGATGTCTCTGCATTTTTTGTAAACAGCTCAGTAGTGAGTGAACGTCAATATTGATTCTTTTTTTTTATTCATTTTCAGGATGTGGGTGTCACTGGCAAGGCCAGCATTTATTGCCAATCCCTAAACTGAGTGGCTTGTTAGGCCATTTCAGAGGGCAGTTAAGAGTCAACCATTTTGCTATGGGTTTGGAGTCACATATAGGCCAGGCCGGGTAAGGATGGCAGATTTCCTTCCTTTAAGGATGTTAGTGAAAACAATGAGTAATTTTTAAACAAAAATTTGGTATTTACATGATTACCATCACCCATAATAACTCTTGATTAATTAAATAAATATGGAATAAAACTTAAATTTCCTAACTGCGTGGTTAATTAGTCCAAGTCTCTGCATTGCTCATGTAGTAAGTATGATTTCTTTCTAATTCTCTTGTAGATTATTTGTGACTATCTTTTATTTATGACCCTTGATCACAAGCAGTAACATCATCTCTCCTCCTATGCCATCAAACCTTTTGTAGACTTGAAGACCTCTATCGGCTCTTTTTTTTTTTTTTGTTTTCCTCTTTTCAAAAGTCTGTTTAATCTTTTACAGTTGGGTATAACTTTTAAATTCTTCTTCGTTCATTCATGGGATGTGGGTAGTGTTGGTTATGCCAGCATTTATTGCTCTCATTCCTAATTTTCCTTGAGAAGGTTGTGGTAATCTGTCTTTTTGAACCACTGCGGTCCATGTGCTGTAGGTCGTTTCCCCAGTGCTGTTAGCGAGTGTGTTCCAGGATTTTGACCCAGCAATACTAAAGGAATAACTATTATATTTACAAGTCAGGGTGGTAAGTGACTTGGAGGGCACTTGTAAGTGCTGGTGTTTCCACAGATTTGCTGCCTTTGTTCTTCTAGGTTTCAGGTTTGGAAGATGCTAAAGAATCTTGAGTTGTTGCCGTGCTTCTTGTAAATGCTAGGTACTGCTACTGTGGTCGTTGATGAAGCAACTGAAGACATTTGGTCTTAGGATACCACCCTGCGGAACTCCTGCAGTGACGTCTTGTGGTTGGGTTGATCGGTTTTCAATGACTACAGTCATTTCCCATTGTTAGATATGACTACAATCAATAGAGAATTTTCCTGCTCCAATTTTGCAGGGGTTCCTTGATAGCACCACACATGATCAACGCTGCTTTGATTTCGAGCAATCACCATCACTTCCCCTCAAGTTTAGTTCTCTTTTTGTCAGGTTTGGACCGAAGCTGTAATGAGGTCAGGAGCTGAGTGGGCCTGACAGAACATTAACTGAGAATTGGTGAGTGGGTTGTTGATGAGCAAATAATTCGTGATAGCACTGTCAATGACTCCTTCATTACTTTGCTGATAATTAAGAGTAGTCTGACAGGGTGGTAATCGGACAGGACCTACTAGGGAAATTTTCTACGTTGCTACATAGATGCCAGTGTTGCAACTGTGCTGGAATAGCTTGACTAGAGGTGTAAAAACTGAAAGAATTGCGGATGCTGTAAATCAGAAACAAGAACAAATTGCTGATAAAGCTTAGCAGATCTGGCAGCGTCTGTGGAGAGAAGTCAGAGTTAATGTTTCAGGTCCAGCGACCCTTCCTAAGAACTGGAGGTGTGGCTAGTTTCGGAAATCATCTCAGACGTGTCGCAATAAATACATTTTGTACCTCTTGTATGCCTCTATATCACTTTTATAATGAGACAAGTATTCTAAGAGTGATCTAACCATACTACACAAATCTATCTCTGAACAATTAACCTTCGCTTTTTTTCATGGCTTTATTAATCTGCATCGCTGATTTGTGATTTGTCCATCTACCTGCAAATCTCCCTGCTTCTCTTCTATACTGACTCCCAAGGAGTATATTGACCCTTGTCTTGAAATGGACATCACGCACTTATATACTGACAATTATTTGCCAGTTAAAGGCAGTTCTTCATTTTATTCAATCCTTCCTGTATTTTATTGCTCCACCTTCATTAATTATGACCCCCAAGTGGTGTCTTGTACTTTCAAATCTTGGTCATTGCGACTTAGTTAAATGATGAACAACACTGATCCCTGACCCATCCTGTGGACGACCAGTTTGTATGTTTTGTTACTGTCAATGACTGCCTATGACCCCTACCTTCTCTTCTATTTCGTAGCCAAATTGCTATTCATTCTGCTGTATGTTCCCTGACCCCACACATTTTTTTTTCTAATGAAGGGTCTAGGCCCGAAACGTCAAGCTTTCCTGCTCCTATGATGCTGCTTGGCCTGCTGTGTTCATCCAGCTCCACACCTTGTTATCTCGGATTCTCCAGCATCTGCAGTACCTATTATCTCTCCCACACATTTTAATCTCGGTTGAGAGATTAATATGGAACATACAACAGTACAGCACAGGAACAAATCCTTTGGCCCACAACGTCTGCGCCAATCATGATGCCATTCTAAACTAATCCCATCAGCCTGCATATGGTCCATGCCCCTGTATTCCCTGTTGTTCATGTGTTTGCCTAAATGCATCTTAAACATTCCTATCGTACCTACTTCTACAATCTCCTCTGACAGCGTGTTCCAGGCACCTGCCACCCTTTGTGTAAAACAAAAAAGCTTGCCTCCTACAACTCCTTTAAACCCATGCCCCCTCGTATTTGATATTTCCACCCTGGGAAAAAGACTTCCAATCATCCAACTTATCCATGCCTGTTATATTTTTATACACTTGTATCAGCTCGTCCCACAGCCTCCACTCTAGTGAAAACAATCCAAATTTTTCCAGCCTCTCCTTACAGGTAATACTCTCCAAACCAGGAAACATCCCGGGAAACTTCTTTTGTACCCTCTCCAAAGCCTGCACACCCTTCCTATAGTGTGGCAACCAAAACTACACACAATACTCTAAATGTGGCTTAAACATATTATTGGCCTTTTGAAAATATATTGTGCTTACTATGTAGGATTTGGCCTGCATTTTGTGGACAGGACCTACTAGGGAAATTTTCTACATTGCTAGGTTGTTGCATCTTGTTTACCCTTTCACTTTATTTCAAGAATTCATTAGTCAAACATGATCTTCCCTTTTGAAATCTATATTGACCATTTTTAATTGTATTTTCAGTTTATAGACAGTTTTCTGATGCATCTTTTGAGTAAGGATTTCATTTTCTGATGCTTCTTTGAATAAGGATTTAATTTTTTTACTTACCCACAAATATTGAGTAAAACTGATATTTGCCGAGACTTCATCTATTTCCCTTTTTAAATTTGGAATCACATGAACTGCCTGTAGATCCTCTGACACTATTCCCTCTGCTACTAAATTTCTAATTATGTGCTATAGTGTCTCTGATATCTCTTCATTTACTTTAAGGTATGCTGAATGCACCCAGCATTTTATCTTCTGTAAAATTATCATTATCTTTCATTCTGAGATGTTTTGATATCTTTTTAGATCTCTTTGTTGAGCTCATTCCTGCCATTTTAACCTCTCTGGTCAATAGAGAGGCAAAGTAATAAATATTTCTGCTTACTGTCATTACCTGCAGGTTTATGGTGTGTCCTTTCTCTATCCTGATTTTTCTTGTGCCATTTTGTGTCTAGAATTTTTTTATATTCCTTGGTAATTTCATTTAGTTGCTTTCCCAACATTCCTAATAGAACATAGAACAATACAGCGCAGAACAGGCCCTTCGGCCCTCGATGTTGCGCCGCCCTGTGAACTAATCTAAGCCCATCCCCCTACGCTATCCCATCATCATCCATATGCTTATCCAAGGACTGTTTAAATGCCCCTAATGTGGCTGAGTTAACTACATTGGCTGGCAGGCAGGGCATTCCACGCCCTTACCACTCTCTGAGTAAAGAAAGTAATTGACTCTGATTTCTTTTTGAATCTTTTTGTGTTGCCTTTTGACATTCTCTGCATACTTAAAGAATGTCTGCTCCTTATCCTTAGTTTCATTTTGCTCTTATTTCTTTACTAATTCATGTGTATTTTTACTGGCTTGTTCTTTCTTGTTTTTAAGTGGAAGATATTCCTCCTGGACTTTTGACCACTCTTCCATCTGACCATCATGGAAAAAGGGGAAGATACAAAAATAAGTTTTAAAAGTATTATAGTTAGGGGATTGGGAATGTATTGGGAAAGAATAATAATGAGTTTTCTATTATTTTCTATGCAATATTTAATAATAACTGCACAGAGATGTACCGTATCACCGACTTGTTGCTTGTCTTTTCCAGACTGATGTCTCTCGCTGGTACTGGACTCTCATATTGCTTATCATCAGTGGCTTCTGTAACTTTGCTCAAAACATGGTTGCGTTTAGTATTCTGAACCTCATCAGCCCACTCAGCTACTCTGTGGCCAATGCCACGAAGAGGATCATGGTGATTTCAGTATCGCTAATCATGCTGCAGAACCCAGTCACTTCCACCAATGTCATAGGGATGATGACTGCCATCGTTGGGGTTTTCGCCTATAACAAGGTCAGTCTGCCCTATTCTTAAATGAGACACTGCTCTAATCTACTGTTTCCTCCTAATGCTGATCTGCATTGATGTGCAGTTTCCAGGGATCGACTGACCTCTTGTCTGTTGCCACAATGTGTGGTGACGTTCTTATCTGCAAATATTAAACCGCATGTGTCAGTGGCCTAATCGGCCACAGGAGAATAGAAGGTTATTGGTTCTCAGGCTGTCCTGCTCTTGTCTTATCCTGTGTGTTTTAAGCACAGAGCAAGAAATCTGTCAGAATTGAGGCAGCCAATGGGGTAGGGAAAGTGCTGTTTGCTGAGGCAAGTTCTGTTTCTGCCTCACACTATACCTGCTGAGAGAACTCGGTACTATTAACAGATAAAATGAGAAAGCAATCCCCTTCTGTCTCAACCATTACCCACCCAGAGGGGTTTGGCACAATTCAGTCTTTTAGAATGAGAATTAATCTTTAAATTATCCCCACTAACTTCTTATCTCTTTCTAAAACAGGCTAAATATGATGCCAACCAAGAAGCCAAGAGAAAGTTGCTCCCAGTCACCTCTGGGGATCTTGTGTCTCTTGATCGGCATGAAGAACTGTCTGTTGATCAGAAGGGACAAATGAATGGGACTGTGCTGTATTCTCAATACACAGACTACCAGTATGGACGGAATGGCCTGCTGGCTGAACAGTTGCAGTACAACCGGCAAAGTGCCCTTGGAACCACTCATGTTTCCAACCGCTTTGATGTCTAAACATGTCTAACTTCACCCTTAACTTATTCTACATACAATCAGGAACTCCTGGTTAGCCCATAGATTTTAGAAAGAGGTCTCGGTCTGAGGCCCTACTTTTTTTATTTTATGGTAATGAAGCGAACACTGTAACTCAGACTTTGATGAAGGTACATTTTGCACCTTGTCTGTTGTTTTGTGCATGTGAGGCATTCATTCTGCCTCGAAATTGTTGGAGTGGGGGGGAGAGCGTATGAGATTGTCAACCTGTGTGAGATGCTCACTTCAGATAAGCATCATGGTGGTTAAGTTGTAAACTACCTGCACAAGAACATCTTAAAGAAATACGATAAAGTTATTAAAATCATTAAAAGACCCAACTAGCCCAATATTAAACATCCGCCCCCGCCACCCAAAACCTTGTCAGAAGGTCTACTGTTGCAGTTCCTTCATTTTTGCAGGGGATGATTTGTTAATGATCTGTTTAGGCAGATAGATACTTCTTTATCTGTGATTCGTGAATTAGGGAGTATATTGATCAAATGAATCCAATAATTGCTACACTGTAATGTAAATATAATGTATCCATGAGTTTTCCATTGGGAGGAGGGAAATCCCATTACCTTGAAGTTGAGATGTTCCTGTACGACCTGTATATCCCCTTAGTACCCCAACTTGTCTGTTAACCATATATTTCCAGGTCAGTCCAGATTTAATCCAAATTTTAAAAAAAAACTGGTGTGTACAGCAGAGGTCGACTCCATTCTGATTACACTAAGTTTAAATAATTCAATTTAGCATAGCAACTAAAGTTTTTGTGACCAACCAAAATTAACAATCCGATATGGTGACCAAACTGCTGATTGCACTTTGTCTGTCTTGTGTCCCCACACAGTTATGTTTAATTGAATTGGAACAAATTTGATTCAGACTGGCTCAGTGGTTAGCACTCCTAACTCTAAAGGTTGTGGATTTAGGCCCAACTCCAGAGATCTGACCACAGAATCTGAGCTGACACTTTGATTCAGTACTGAAGGAGCTCTGTGACGTCAAAGGTCTCATTTTTCAAATGAGACTTTAAACAAAAGCCCTGTAATTTTATTTGATGTAAAAGATCCCATGGCACTATTCAAGACACTATCTTAACCAACTTTTATCCCTCAACAATATCACCAGAAACTGATAAACAAGGCATTATTTCATTTGCTGTTTGCATATAGCACAGTCTGTCAAATCATTTGATACATTTCCCACAGTACAACGTTCATTACACTTTGTAATAAATTGGCTGTAAAGGATTCAGGACTTGCTATGATGGTGAGAAGCACTGGATAAATGTAGATTTTTTTTCAGTTTTTTTTCTTTTTAATCAGTTCGATGAGTATTGCTAGAGTTCAGGTCCATAATGGTAAGGAAATTTCAGCATGCAGAGTTAGCACAAATCCACAATATAATAAAAAATGGAATGATGTGCAAGTTCAGGGTGGGAATAAATGTAAGCACTCAGTCTCCTTATAAGGAATGAACAAATCAGAAACTGAAGTCAAAAAAAAAGAAATTTCTTTAAGTGCTGAGCAAGTCAGCCTACAACTGTGAAGAAAAGATATATTTGCCACTTTGGGAGTGTGCTTTTTCAAGAAGGATATATATATGAAACATAAATCTGTTTGTCTTCACAGCTGCATACTTACAGTACTACTTGCCGTAATTCTAAACCCGATGTTGTGCCGTTCACAATTCATAAGAATCAGTTTCCTTTGGTTGTTTTTATGCTGCTGTCTCTCCAAGAATCAGTTTGTTCTGAATTTGCTGCTTGAATCTAGTACCAGTACCTGTTATTGCAAAGTTACGTTAAATTGCTTCACAAATGAAACCTGTTGCTTGCAAATCCCAGAATGAGCAAATACCAAAGTCATTTGGCCAAGTTGGAATTTAGCACTGATCAAAAAGAGATATCACTGTTATTAATGAGTGACCAATGGTCATACTGGCTAAAAGGGAATTTATTTTTGATTTGCACATTATACAGCTTTGTTGCCCTTGTTTCTTCACAGCCTTTTTTTACATGCTTTGTTGACATTGTCTATCTAACTCTTTTTCTGTCAGACTTACCGTCTTTGTCTATTTTTTCTCACATTGAATTGTATCCGATTTAAATGTCCTAACAATATGTTCCTTTTCCAGTTTCATTGCTTTATTTTTAATGCTGTCTCGTGATCATTGCAGCATCTGTGCAGTTTCAAGATGCATTCAGCAAAGCATTACAATTTTTTTGTGAAATTCTGAATGTTATGAATAGGAGATGTGCTTTTTAACATTCATAATTATAATTAAAGCTAACCAGTAAGCACTTACCTTCATGGAAGTTTCACAAATGAATGAAGGTGGTGGCCGGATTTGCAGTAAGGAAGGAAATTCTGTTTATTGCTTGACACTCTGCAAGTACTTAATCTCTTCGATAGAAGGAAATGGGAAAGCAGTTCAGTCATTTACGGAGCCTGAGGAGTCAGTGCTCCCGGCCACTTAAAATGAAAACTAATCTTTACATGGTCCCTGATACCATCACCATGTTGATCCTGTCCATTGACTACATGTCTACTTCAAAAATCTCTGTACATTTTAAAGGTCAAGTGGGCTTTTGAGATCTCAAGGGGCTGATTTTATTATTTACTTCTGGTTAGTAAAGATTCCTGTTCTTAAAATCAGTCCATGTCCCCCACACCTATCAAACCAACTTTCTGAAGGTGCAATTGAAGTTTTATCTTTGTCTCTGTCTTGCAAAACTGTGCAATGGATTTAGGCTGCAAGTTATTCTTTACTGCAGGAATAGTCATTAGCATTTGTACTTAATGGGACCTTACTATACATAAATTGGTTGCTATGTTTCTAACATTACAACAGTGGCTGCATTTAAATGCTTCATTGTCTGTAAAGCACTTTGGGATTTTGAGATCATGCATAAGACTATATAAATGCAAGTCTTTCATCTTTTTTTGAAAAAAACAAAATCCACACACTATACAGAATAACCTTTGCATTTTTCCAGGAGCCATCACAGTTGTTTTCGGTCATGACCGTGCACTTATTTTCCATTTATGCACGGTAAATTTAAAACCTGTTTTTAGATCTGGTACAACCTGTAGTGAATGCTGGAGAAGTGCTAATTCAATTTGGCAACTTTACAATTACTTTCAGCTGTGGAACAACTGGATTGCATAATCATCCACAGTGTTTGAGTCCTAACCGAGAATTAACCCGAGCAATCACTATTCCCCAAAACACTGAACTGTTTGATCCAGTTCAGGAATAGCATTTATTTAATGTGCTTTGTGACATTTTCTTGTAAATACTGTTGAACTTTGAAATTAAGTCTACCTCTGAGTGTTTATTTTCGATTGTATAGTGGCTGTATGAAACTGCCAGTGAATTATATTCCTTTGTTATAGATCACTGGGATGGGCTTAAAAATGAATTCTAGTTTGTTCTGACTTGGAGAGATTATCTCAATGAATGGAAATATGTAATAAAATGGATAATTCTGTAGCTAAAATTCTGTCACAAATATAGGAAATCAGGGTTTGCTTCTCGAATTGAAATCAAAATCAATTGTGTGTTGTGCAGTCTTACATAATCAGTGAAGTGAAATGTTCTAAGTGACCAAACACTGGCCAGACGTTTTCACAAATCACATACAGGGTGCTTGGGCCACAAGGATAGAAGTTGAGGATTACAGGAACTTGGTACCCAGAGAGAAAATGAGGTGCTATTTCCTGACTTCCTCATTATTTCTAAAGCTTAATTTTTTGATCAGATGTTAATAGAAGATGAAATTCACTTTATTAACAAGTCTGTTAATTTTTAGATTGAAACTGTCATCTTTTTGATGTTTTAAGGAGGAAATATTGCTGAGCAATTCATCACTTCAAAGTTTCACTCATTTTCTCATTGGTATTAACTCCATGATTAGTGCAGCTGTATCACTCTGTCATGCATTATGGTGAAAATTGTGCTTTGCAACATAAAAGTGAATTAAGAAAATAAATTCATTTTAGTCTCAAAGTATAAGACAGAATACATGATCTAAAAAAATGTAATGCTGAGTGGAGACATTGATGGTTTTGCATTTGCCTCTTGCACATTTTTCTGGCATCAGTGTGCATTTGATAAAGTTTAAGAAAAATGCAAATGTTGGGAATCTGAAATTAGAACAGAGAATGCTCTGAGTATTCACATAAAAGCAAAATACTACAGATGCTGGAAATCTGAAACAAACACTGAGAAATAGAGAGAAACTCAGCAGGTCTGGCAGCATCTGTGGTGAGAGAAATAATATTTCAAGTTTTATTTTTTCAAAACTTTTATCTTCTGCAGTTTTAAAGAAGTCGTCTAAAGGAGAGTTGTACCAGATACGAAATGTTAACTGTTTCTCTCTCTCTCTCCGTGGACACTGCCAGACCAGCTGCTCTAGCTTTCTCTGATGCTGTGAACATTCAGCAGGTTTGGCATCAACTGCAGAGAGCGAGGGAGAAGAAAATAGTGTAATAGATGGGAAACATTAATTATGTTCTTTTTCTCTCCTCAAATGAAGCCAGATATACTGAGTGTTTCCAGCATTTTCTGTTTTTATTTCTGTTTGGACCACTCTGTTTTGTGCCACCGAACTAGCAGGTGAAAGAGAAACTTCCCTGGTATTAAACATGATTCTTGTTCTGATTCAGATCTTTGCTTTCTTTTGTTACTTTTCGAGAAAGGTTCTCACCATTGTATACTCTAAAATACATAAGCAGTGGGACCTGTTTGAAAAACTGGATATCTTTAGGATTTTTTCCCTTTTAATTTGTGATGTTTTAAAATGTGTGAAGATGTTTCCAGATCCATGTATTATTGCACGCTTCCCCCAACGTGGCAGTATTGTTTCTCACAGTCAATGGTTGGAAGTCAATGGAGGTGAATGTATGTGTGCCAACCCTCACTAATATATCATGTCTATCTGTGGAATGTTTTTAATGTTAATGGAAAAAATGTGACTCTTAAATTAATAAAGTGAAAGGAGAAGCCAGTACAAGAATGTCTTCATTTCAAACAACAGTCAAGATTCTGCACAGCAAGCAGTTTGTAGTCTTGTGGGCACATCGGAGGGTCATTGGGTAGGTGTCCTCTGACACTGAGTGCAATAATCCACATGCTGAAATCTTGCATTAGTCTAAATAACATCCCCAGTTCCAATAGGGTAACATTTTAATATTTCCATACTCATACCCTGTCTTTGCAATGATGGTCTAAATCAAACTGTATGTACATAAGTGTGATGCTTGGGTGTTGGAAGGGTAGGGTGCCATGTGGTAAGGGTTAAGGTGCAAGGGGTTCTGGGGAGGGGTGGGGTTGTTGGGTCAAGGTCTGGGGGAAAGGTGCAGCTTAAGGTGTGTGAGGAAAGAATGGGGTCTATTGAATAGTCAATCAGGGATTAAATTATGGGTTTAATAACTCCAAGTATTTCATTTAACTTCAATGGGACCAATGAAGTCTCCAGGTTAAATGGATTCTGAAGAAAGGTCATTGGACTCAACATGTTAATTCTGTTTTCTCTTCACAAAGATGAGACATGCTGAGTTTCTCCAACAATTTTTTTTTGTTATTTTTGGAAGGTTCCGGGCAATAAGGAATAGCCCAGCAGAAAATTCAATTTTCCAGGCAATTCCCTTTGAGTCTGCTACGCTGGGGATTTCTCAGGGTCCCCATGTACACCTCAGATATATGCTGGAATGACAATGTCTGATCTGTGGAAAATTCAGGCCAGTTCATCGATAGTAAGAGTTTTAATAAATGGAAAGGTTGAGATTAAATATCAATTCTTCGTAAAAAGTATAATGAGAATGTGGTATAATGTCCAGAACAACAGCGGTAGGGATGTTCAGAAGTCACCTGATGATGGCATTGATTTGCTATTACATTCTGATTCAGCAGAAGTGAAGGCTGTAGCTTTACTTATCACAGAAGGTCTGACTGAGGTCAAAGACATGGAGATCACAGGAAAGAATTCCGTATTTTTCCTGTGTGTGCGATCAAAGCAATACCTAAACAAAGTCTGTTGCTAGTCTGGTCAACACTAGAAACCGGCATTAAAGTGGCCAAAACATTCTTTAAAGATGTAGATAATTTAAATAAGTGGTGAGTCCTTAACTGAGGTTTGAAGAACAAACCTGGAGTTATGCAAGTCCCACAATTAGCCAACATTGGACCTGAAGCTGAGGGAGTTAAATTGGAATTCTAAGAGGAAATGGAGACATTTTCTCAAACTGCAAATGAAGAGTGAACAGTTGTTCATCAGACAGTGGTACAATGCCTGGTATTAGTCACACAGCATGGAAACAGACCAATCAGTCCAACCAATCCATGCCAAACATAACCCGAAACTAAGCTAGTCCCACCTGTCTGCTCCTGGCCCTTATCCTTCCAAACCTTTCCTATTTATGTACTTATCCAAATGTCTTTTAAACATTATAAAGTACCCACATCCACCACTTCCTCAGGAGATTCATTCCATGTACGAATCACCCTCTGTGTAATAAAAAAAAAAAAAATCGCCTTGTGTCTTTTTTAAATATCTCTCCTGTCACCTTCAAAATGTGCCCCCTATGTCTTGAAATTCCCCATCCTAGGGAAAGGACAACTATTATTAACTCTATCTGTACGTCTCATTATATTATAAACTTCTATCAGGCCACCTCTCAATCTTTTACACTGTAGTGAAAAAAAATTCTAGCCTTTCTTATAACTCAAACTTTCCACAGCTGGTAACATCCTGGTTAATCTCTTCTGAACCCTCTCCAGCTTGATAATATCCTTTCTATAACTGGGTGACCAGAACTGGACACAGCACTCCACAAAAGGCCTCACCAATGTCCTGTACAGTCTCAACATGACTTCCCAACTCCTATACTCAAAGGACTGAGCGATGAAGGTAAGTGTACCAAACATCTTTTTAACCATCTGGTCTATATGTGATACAAACTTCATAGAATTATGTACCTGCACCCCTATTGTAAAGAAATATTGAGTGGCAGTACATGCACTTCCTTCGACAGGACATCTTGGAGTGCAAAAAACTTCCAGCATTGATAAACAGGCATTTTCTTTGGCAAAGCCTTCATCAGGACATAGTGCAGTTTTGTAGAACATGCCATAAATGTTAAATGGTGGGTAAACCTCAATATATAATCAAACCCAGAAGGTTTATTACCAATACTGATCTTTGAGGAACCATTAAGTTGGATGCTGAGAACTTTGTTGGACTATTGCCAAAAACGAAAATGGAACACCAGCATATCCTTACACATATGGAAATGACAACTGTGTTCCCAGGGGCTATTTCTTTGAGGGTAGTAACAACAAGGTGATGGTGGTTTAATTAATTCAATCTTTTTACTGTTTTCAAGTGACTAATATTAATGCAGTTAGACCAATGTTCCAGCTTCATGTCTAAAATTTTTTAAGACATTATTGTGTAATTTAAGTATAAATCAGTTAAAGTCTACAGTACCTGATCAGCAGATAAGGGGAATTTTAGAGAGGTACTATCACACTCTCCAGACAATGATTAACAAAGATCTGAATTTTCTGTTACCAGAATGACAAAATGGATCTTCTGGGTTTAGTCTATATGAAATAATGTAAGATCATACGGTTAGAGGTTCATTAAAATTAATGAGGGAAGTTTTTTTTAGCACAGTAAGACAAATCCTTTATGTTGAATTGTGTCCATGAACTGAATGTTAGGTTTTTTAGATTAAGTCCAAGTTGCATCAAGTTTTTTTGGAGGGTCGTTTAAGCATGTGGCCTAGCCAGATTTCTCACCCAACTTTGGTAAGAGATTTCCCTTACCAAACTTGCCACCTTAATTACCTATCCTGCCCCAGTGTGTGTCTCATCGTATAGCATTACATCTTTCTGCCCATTTTCTAACACACTTTACCCGGAACAATTTGCCACATAGTGATATCTGCTGAAATACCAGCATCCCTTACATCTACACCATCTTTAAAAGGCTGTTGTGCACCCGGATGAACACTGGCATTTGAAAGCTACCCTGCTCATTGATGGACACAGTTGAAACATGACGAGGAGGGGAAAATGGCACCATGTTTCTCCAACATGGACCTGAGGTCCTGCTGGATGGGGTGATCTAAAGGTGAGGTGCCCTCTTCCCAGGGGCCTGAGGAGGCTTTGCCACCAGATCCTGTCAGTCTGGTCCAAGGTCAGCTTCCTGGACAGTGCAATCTCAAGGGTGTGGAGAAGTGGCCAGCAATCAGAAAGGTCAATGACCTTCTCCTCTCCATTAGCATATCACACCTCTCTCTGCTACCTCATAGTCAATCTACCTCTGTTACTGCACCCATCCTGCCAATACTCATGCTCTGCCAGTCTTTTTTTCTCATGCAACACTTACCCTAACTCACTTTTGTTCCCCTCAGCAAGTCCTCCCCATCAATAAATCTGTGTGCCCTCTGTTCTGTCTCCTCTGTCCTTCAGGACACCTCACCACCACCCTTCCCCCAAATGCACCAGCACTAACTGCTGAGCTACCTGCTATAATTTCACTAATTTTTGCTCCCTTTTGTTAATTACATAAGACAAGGTATAGCAGGACAGAAAGCCTGTACAGATAGAGAGGTGCCTGATGTCCATGTGCGGAGAATCCTGGCCCTTGTAGCAGAAGACCAGGAACACACTTGTTGCTGAGATATTTGTGTCCCACCAAACGAGTTAGTGCTACTCTCCATTCTACTGCAGTTCTCTCTGTAATGTTGCTGTCGGTCTCAAACACTGCACAACATTTCTAACCACTGGCCGCAATGCCTCCTCTCTTTTGGCTGGCAGGTTCTGTTAGCCTCCCTACAACCTTTTTCAATGAATTGTCCAGGAGCACCACCTTTGACTTCTGAGGCTAGGAGTATGGAGACCCCAGCGGAAGTATCAGCAAAACTGCTTCTGCACTCCCACCCGCCACAGTCTGGTCCTCGAAACTGAAGCCCTAGTGATAGGGGGACTGAGGATGCTTAACTCCAGTACAAGAGCCCTATCCTCACAAGGAGACAGCTTGGTGACAGGAAGCACCAGCTGGAGATGGAAACACACGCAGGCCTCCCTACGCTTCCCATTCAGGACACTGCAGAAGTGGCCGGAACCTCCACCTCCTCTTTGCCTGCCCCGCTGACAAGTGTCATTGGGATCATCCCACAAACCTCCAGGGCTAATAGTCTCAGCTGCTGAGCATCTTCCTTCCAGCATAGTGCACTCCCTGATCTGCAGCTAAGATGTAGGAGGGAGAAAAGGACAAAACATAATTAGGGCACTTTGGTGGCACAGGTGAAAATGGCTTGTAAGTCACTCTCTGTTTCTATATGAATGTTCTTGATGTTAACTGTCATGTGTTTTTGAGTCTCTCTTTGTAGGTGATAAATCTATCTACAAACCATCCGGTGGCACTTCATGGCTGCAAATAAGGTTCAATGGATGGAGGTGTACGCTGAGAGCCTACTGCACATCTGGAAGCAGGAGGAACATTATGTACATGTCACATATCAATACGAATGTGCACAAAGATGTAGTTATCATAGGGGCACCAGCACTGGCTGTGTCAATGGTTAGAATGGCAAGGGAGTAGGCAACCTGTGTGTCTAAGCGCTGCACATTACGTGGGCCTGTGACCAATGGTGCTTCCCTGTAAAAGCCCCATAATCAATGTTTGCTGCAGGCCCCTCGTTCGTGAGTCACATCATTTACCCTGCCCGTTCTGAGTGTTCTTGCAGCCACTTTCTTCCCAAATGAAAACTTTCCCATTCCAGCACGATGGAAAGCGACATTGAGCGCACCCTGCTAGTGGTTCCTAGTCTCAGTCTGAACCAACCAGTGACACTTCCCCAAAAATTCCATATCCCAAGGAAATCCTGTTAATGTCACGACCCCAAGTTCCCATCCGCGCCATCTACATTCGCTTACACTGGCCCACTTTCCCAGCCAGCCCCGGCCTATAAAATGACCATATTATGCCATTTCATTGCTCTTCCTTGAAGCCTGGATGCTTCTGATCGTGGATGACCTCCCCCTTCTGCATTACCCCCTTCCCAGCTATGCCATACTATATTGTCCACCTTGTAAATTCTGTGAAACCCCTCCCCCTCACTTGGTTATGGTACTGCAACCTTAGCCAGAGCCTGCAGTTTGCAGTCCCCAGTCCCAAAGACTAACCTGCCAAAGCTCAGTTCTGTGGCAACAGCAGCACTTGTACCCATCCTGTTCTCCCCTAGTTTCTGCACACTGACCCTGGCCACCCCCTCGATTGACATGACCAGCAGCCCCTTGCAAAACTCCCCAGATCCCTAACTGGAGCCTATATGCCTCCCCATTCACATTAGCCCTATCCCCAGCACTGGTTACTATGAGGGCCGAAGGGCCTGTACTGCGCTGTAATGAAGGACTGACCAGACCCATGCTTTGGACTGCAGAGGCACAGACCCCCTGACCAAGATAACACAGATTATGCACCTGACCTTGTACCACGTTTTTGTTTCCTTAGTGCAATTTCCTGCATCTAGCTTTTCTGGTGAGATTGAGAAGACCAGGAGAAATATGAATAGGGGTAGGTCGTCAGTCACTCAAAACTGCTCCACCATTCAATAGGATCATGGCTAACCCGATTATTCCTTTCACCCACTTTCCTGCTTTTTCCCTATAACTTTTGATTCTCTAACTGATAAGAATCTACCTCAGCCTTAAATATACACAAGGACTCTGCTCCCCAGAGCCTTCTGTGGCAAGGAGTTCCAAAAGCACTCAATCCTCTGAGAGAAGAAATTCCTCCCCATCTCAGTCTTAAGTTGGTGCCCCTTTATTCTGGGTCTAGGCTGTCTGGTCTTAGATACTCCCTTGAGGGGAAATATCCTCTCAGCATTTATTCTGAGGCCTTTAAGAATTCTATGTTTCATTGAAGTCGCCTCCCATTCTTCTAAACTGCAATGTGTAGAATCCCAACCTGTTTAGCCTTTGACAGTAAGATGGGTGACTGAATATTAATGGGACAAGTCGTGACATTAACAAATGCTAATCCATATTAAATGGTGTCTCAACACTGCCTCACAAGAATGGCACCATATTACTTGTGAAAAGCATAAAAGATGGAGTGAGAGGATCTCAATGTTGAGATGGGACTTCTCGTCTGACTCTGCTACAAATCCGATGTCACTCAGACTCCTATAAGATTCTGCCACATACCCTGGAGTGACTCACATAACCATGCAAAGAAGCACCGGAGCATTTTAAAAACTTCACAGGCGAAGATGAGGAAATGGGCTGATAAGCGTGTGGAAACCAAAACATTTCAAACAGGAGACAAAGTGTTATGGTTATTACCACTGTAAAGGAAACTTATGAAAGTAAGATTCACAGGTCCACTCAAGGTAATTAAGGAGATTTATAACATGAGTTTTCTGACACACCAAATTGGAAGAAGAAGAATTGCACATCAACAAGTTAAAGTGATACCATTGTGGACAGGAGGCAAGGAAGCAGCAAGTAAGTTAGTAGTAAGATTAGTGAAGAATGATAAGGACTGTGAAAGTGAGGTAGATGGAGATGTAAACAATTCATAAATTGAATTTGCTGCTTTCTAATCAGCCAATCCTGAAATTCTGGGATTGTTAGACCAAAAGACAAAGGAGCAGAAGTAGACCATTCAGCCCATCAAGTCTGCTCTGCCATTCAATGAGATCATGGCTGATTTTATGATCCTTAACTCCACTTTCCTGCCTTTTCCCCATAACCTTTGATTCCCTTTAAAAACCAAAAGAACTGCAAATGCTGTAAATCAGAAACAAAAACAGAAGTTGCTGGAAAAGTTCAGCAGATCTGGCAGTATCTGTGAAGGAAAATCAGAGTTAACACTTCGGGTCCGGGGGCCCTTCCTCAGAAACCTTGATTCCCTCACAATGATTAAAAATCTGTCTGTCTCAGCCTTGAAGGTACTAATCATCCAGTTTCACCAGCCCTCTGTGGTAAAGAATTCTACAGATTCACTACCCTCTGAGCGAAGAAATTCCTCCTCATCTCTGTTTTAAATGTGTAACTCATTATTCTGAGATTATGTCCTCTGGTCCTGGACTTCCCCACAAGAGAAAATGATATTTCTGCATCTACGCTGCCAAGTCCCCTAAGAATCTTGTATGTTTCAACAAGGTCACTTCTCATTCTTCTAATTTCCAAAAAATACAGCAATATAGCTAAATTCTATTATTTAGAGACAAAACAGCAGGAGGATCTCATGAGATTACTTACGCTTTTATGGACTGGACCAGACCAGATCTCCCAAAGTATATTATGGAGGTAGCAAAAACCCTAACTTTTATATTTTTTTAAAAGACAGGTATGTTCCAAAGGTGATTTGATTGTTCCATCACTAAGCTTTAATCAAAACATACTTTATTCTTAGAACTCATTTAAAATATAACAAAAAGAAGAATTGGCATAACTTTACTGTATCAAAATACTTAATAAAATAATGTGCATGGGGCTGGATGAACACAGCAGGTCAAGCAGCATCATAGGAGC
>JAHRHZ010000132.1:2498084-2548963 GCA_024137785.1 Ginglymostoma cirratum
TGTTATCTCGGATTCTCCAGCATCTGCAGTACCTTTTATCTCTAATAAAATAATGTATCATTTAACCACTAATTATCAACTGTTCCAATACAGGCAGCATCCTATAAACACATTCTTGAGAAAGATAAATCAGCAACACAGTTATTATTCTCACGTGCTGTCTCTGTCCAGTCCAGTAGAAAAAGAGACCAAAGAAACAATCTGCCCTGTATTTTAAAGAGGAAGCCTCTCTGTCTAAGATTTCACTCTAGCAGCAGAGAACTCAAGCTTTTAGATCCAGTAGCCAGCAAAAACCACCAACTAACTGAAAGCAAAACCAAAAGGGTCTGTGTGAGCCTGACCCGCCCATATATGATTCTTTTACCTTAAAAATAACACCCTGGGAGAACTCAAAGTTGTTTACCAACTGCCATCTGAAGGAAACATTTCAGCACCATTTCAAGAGAAACAGGACAGAATACATCACAGTATTGTCACAATGGAATTTAAGAAAATCTTTAGAAATTAGCAAGTGTGTGACTTTAGACAGACATAATAAAAATGCACCAAGAAAACAACATTCTTATTGTTTAAGCCCAGAAAAACAAGCTCAAATGAAAACAGAGATTCAAACATGTTACAAAGTCACTTGACTGAGTGTAGTCAAAGCAGTTGGAGGTCTCCAGCAGTATCAGTTCATATACTTGATGGGTCACCTTCCTTCTGCATTGATTACAGATAAGTGATTGCAGTAACAAAAACAGATTCACACCCAATTCCTCAGTTAGAATATATGTCAATAGGGTTGGTAATGGCTCATTCCTTACTAAGATTGACATATTAACAGAATATTGGCACGTAGCATTGAAATATGATCAACTGGGTTATGTCAATGTGAAATCAAGCTATTTAGGATTAATAACGCTCCAGCTACTTTCCAAAGGTTTATGAACCAAGTCATAATTATTGTTCCTAATTGTGTGGTTTGCTTGGATGGTATATTAGTCTACAGCAACACTTGAGAAGGACATGCAACTCTTTAATATAAGAATTGTTTCATATTGCTAGAAAAGATATTTTAGTTTTGGTTCACTAGCATGGAGTAATGATGCTGGAATAATTTGCTGAAAGTGACCAGCAAATGTATAGATTTTGTATAAGATGTTAAGGAAGATGAATGAATGAAGGTCTGAGTTTTTGTGGTTTTACAAAATATAGATGAGAGGTATAGATACAGTAGACAGCCAGAGGTTTTTTCCTAGGGTGGAGGTAGCTATTACGAGGTGGCATAGTTTTAAAGTGAGTGGAGGTAGATATAGGGGAGACGTCAGAGGTAGGTTCTTTACTCAGAGAGTGGTCGGGGCGTGGAATGCATTGCCGGAGACGGTAGTGGAGTCGGCCTCATTAGGGGCACTTAAGCAACTATTAGATAGGCATATGGATGATAGTATAAGGTAGGGGTGAAGGTTAGATAGACCTTAGGATTAGGGTAAAAGTTCGGTACAACATCGTGTGCTGAAGGGCCTGTACCTGTGCTGTACTGTTCTATGTTCGATGATTTCTACGTGAGACCATGTCGACAGAAATACGATCAAGACCATGAGCGCCAGAGACCTGGGTTCAATACCACCATTGGGTGACTGTCTGTGGAATTTGAACATTCTCCCCGTATCTGTGTGGGTTTCCTCCAGGTGCTCCAGTTTCCTCCCACAGTCCAAAGGTGTGTAGGTTAGGTGGATTAGGCATACTAAATTAACCATAGCATCCAGGAATATGCAGGCTAGGTGGATGAGCTATGGGAAATGCCGGGTTACAGGGATAAGGTAGGGGGTGGTGCTGGGTGGAGATGCTGTTTGGAGGGTCAATGTGAACTCGATGGGCCAAATGGCTTGCTTCCACACTGTAGGGATTCTATGATCTGTATTGACTTAGCATATGCTTCACTCTGCCATTGACATAAGATAGGGAACCCACCTTAGTTCAATGAGGAGCACACGAGACCCTGGAATCAGACATTTCTGAAACTGAGATGCCAGCCTGGTAAAGCGACTAAATGCATGCTGCACTGCAAAAGTGTAGCTAAAAGAGCTAAATGATTCACAACGAATGGATCAAATCAAAATCATGAATAGTAATGGACAATTAAAAACCAATGGTGGGGGAGGTTCCAGAAACACCCCCATCAGAATGATGGCAGATCAGTGCAGAAGACAAGGATTTTCAGCTAGAGGTGCAGACTAGCTGGTCCATCATTGCCTTTTGCTGAGTCTTCAAATAATACAATTTTGTCCATGAGACATAAAGGAAGAGCTGAATGAAACGGATACAGTGAAAGTTATGGAATCCTGGCTGTTGGTACTTGAGATACAGAATTAGCTGTACGTCCAATCGAGCTGTAGAACGAAAACATCAACCTGATAATGCGAAAAATTGTCCAGTTATGTCTTGTTCATTAAATACAGGACAAATCCAATCCAGCCAATAACTACCCCTTGGGTTTACTCTCAATCATCAACAGAGTGATGGAAGTTTTCATTGACAATATTATTAAGCAGTAGTTACTCAATAGAATATGCAGACTGATACTCAGATTAGTCTTGCCGGAGCCACTTGACTCCTGACATCATTCCAACTTTGACCTAAACAAGAACTGAACAGCTGAATTTATAACCGTGAGGTCAGAGTAGCTGTCCTTGACATCAAAGCAGCACTTGCTCTAATATGTCTTCAAGAAGTCCTGACAAAAATGAAGTCAGTGGGAATCAGGGAATAGCACAAAGCTGTGAGAATCCCACCTCAGATGAAGGAAGATGGCTGTGGTTGTCACAGTTCAATTACCTCAGCCAGACGACATTGCTGCAGGAATCTCTCAGGCCAGTGTCATAGACCAAGCCATCCTCAGCTGCTTCATCAATGACCTTCCCTTCACCACTTGATTCAAATGATGACTACATAATGTTCTGTACCACTCACAGCCCCTCTGGTACTGAGGCAGTCCCTGCAAGATTCAGATAAAATTCAAATTTGGGGTGTTTGTCACATCTCCATGGAGACCAGCCATGCTTTGAAGAGAAACTATAACTGATGGTTATTAACTGAAAGAGGACCCCCAAGATGATTCCACATTTTAAAACTTGTATCAATGACTAAATAAAAAGAACACTATTATCTAATCAGTTTTCTTTTCCAGAGGCAATTTATATTTTGAGCTACCAAAAGAATTTGCCCCCCTCTGCTTCCAACCAAAAGCCCCAAGTTAATGTTTCAGATCAAGGATCTATCATCAAAACTGGGAAAAGTTAGAGATAAAAACAGGTTTTGAGCAAGGACAAGTCTGTCACATACTTGAAACATTGACTCTGTTTTTCTCTCCCCACACATTTTGCCTGACCTACATTTTCTGACGTTTTTAAGTTCAGATTTCCAGTATCTGCAGCATTTTGCTGTTGATTAAGAATAAGACCAAAGGCAGAAAGGTGACTAGCACTTAATAGATCTTTGATCGAAGCAATTGTTCAGTTTTAAACCAGCGAAGTATGTTTGGCTGCAATGAGGCTGGAGGTTGAGTTAAGGAAGAGAAATGCAAATGGTCCTTGATGATTTGTAACTTGGTGTAACTACCTGCTGAGAAAGAGTATTGTTTGGCCAGACCATCTGATGTACATTAATATTTTTAAATATTTGAAGAACTGTGTAAATAAATAATATGTGCAATCTAAGTATTATATTTCTCTTCTTCTGGTTTGGGAGAAGTCCAACTGGAGAGGGGAGGATGAGAAGATTAAATTCAGACTCCTTGCCCCTCACAAAAGATCAGCGCATCCCAGTGTCTCACACATTATTCTTAAGCTGGCGTCCAGTTGTCTGTCAAACTGTGACTTTTCCAACCACAGCAAGGAAGCAGTGCACATTGGGAATAATGTTGAAGGGAATGATATTTGCTGACCTCAAGTTCCTCAAACAAAATGATTCTCCCCTTCCAGGGTCATTCAGAATCATAGGGCTGAATATTACATGCCCCTGCCAACCACATTTTCAGTGTGGCTAGGGGGCAGATAAAACAGAGCCAGTGCCTAGCTACTTCCCTGCACCTTCGTAGCACACCGGCTTGTCCGGTGCTGAGATCAGCAGTCTACCTGCCATGTGTAAAGAAATCATTAAGGCTCAGTTGAGCTTGTGAACCAAGCCTTATATTAAACCTCCCTCCCCCATAGTCTGATTGGTGTGGGCAGTATTTGCAGCATGTTTTTTCTCTGAAGTGCCTTGAGTGATGGGAAGGAAGGCAGGCATGTAGTGGGGTGGAGCTGTGTTATCTTTGGAAGATGCTCCTTTCCCCATCTGTTCTCAGCCCCCACCAAGGACATAGTTTCCACTCACCTTCTAAGAAAATAGAATCTGCTACAGAAAGAGACCATTCGGCCCATTGAGTCTGCACAAAACTTCTGAAGAGCATCCCACTCAGACCTAGACCCCACCCTATGCCCGTAACCCCACATTTACCATGGCTAACCCAACTAGCCTGCACTTCCCTGGACACTACAAACAACAGCACCTGGAGGAAACCAACGCAGACGCGGGGAGAATGTGTAAACTCCACACAGACAGTCACCCAAGGGTGGAATTGAACCTCGGTACCTGGCACCGTGAGGCAGCAGCACTAACCACTGGCCCACTGTGCTGCCCTCCTAGCTGCTTATGTTTCAATGACCCCACCTTGCTCCCCAAGATGAAAACACCTGACTGACTTTACCTCACTCCAAGATCCATAGCAATGTCAGTGCCCATGACCAATATGTGGTGCTGCCAGCTAATCAGATGGGCCAGCACCTCCAAGAGAATGAGGCTTCCTCCTCTGAGTAGATGTCTGAGATGTGTTATTACCGTGGGGGCAGATCCTTTCTTCTTGTTTGCTGCCTAACTGATTTTTCAATCATGTGGAGGGAGAGGGGAGTTGTGGTGGAGGGAAACAGTTAATCTTCCCCCTCCCCTTGTGATTTTCAACCCATAATTTTAACTTCTGTCCATCTTGCCCTCCATCCTATTGTAACCTGTGCATATTTCCCTCATTTGCACGTATGGCGAATCCCACCCAAACCACTTTCCCTTCTTGCCAATGCAGCCCAAACCCCTACTGCTCCATCTCTGCTTTCATGAGTATCACCACATGGGACTCTGTCCTCACCCCTTAAGTATCTCTTTGAGGTTCTCTCAGCCCGCTTAAATAGAATCATAGAATCCCTACAATGTGGAAGCAGGCCATTCAGCCCATCCAATATACACTGACCCTCCAAAGGTCATCCCAACCAGACCCGCCACACACTGCCCCATCCTACCCCTGTAACCCTGTATTTCCCATGACTAATCCACCTAACCTGCACATCTTTTGACTGTAGGAGAAAACCAGAGCACCCCGAGGAGCCCCATACAGACATGGGGAGAATGTGCAAACTCCACACAAACAGTCATAGAGGCCTAGAGTCACAGAGTCACACAGCACGGAAACTGACCGTTCAGTCCAACCAGTCCATGCCGAACATAATCCCAAACTAAACTAGTCCCACCTGCCTGCTCATGGTCCGTATCCCTTCAAGCCTTTCCTATTCATGTACTTATCCAAATGTCTTTTAAATGTTCTATTTGTGCGCGCATCCACCACTTCCTCAGGAAGTTCGTTCCATACGTTAATACCCTCTCTGTAAAAACTTTGCGTCTTGTGTCTTTTTTAATTCTCTCTCCTGTCACCTTAAAATTGTGCCCCCTAAGTTTTGAAATTCCCCATCCTAGGAAAAAGACAACTACCATTAACTCTATCTATACCTCTCATTATTTTATAAACTTCTATCAGGCCACCTCTCAACCTCTCCATTCCAGTGTAAAAGTCCCAGCCTATCTAGCCTCTCTTTATAACTCAAACCTTCCATACCCACCAACATCCTAGTAAACGAGATAACAAGGCGTGGGGCTGGATGAACACAGCAGGCCAAGCAGCATCATAGGGGCAGGAAAGCTTGACGTTTCGGGCCTAGACCCTTCATCAGAAATGGGGGAGGGGAACAGGGTTCTGAAATAAATAGGGAGAGAGGGGGAGGCGGATAAAAGATGGATGGAGGAGAGGATAGGTGGAGAGGAGGCAGACAAGTCGAAGGGGCAGGGATGGAGCCAGTAAAGGTGAGTGTAGGTGGGGATCTCGTCTGAACCCTCTCCAGCTTGATAATATCCTTCCTTTAACTGTATGACCAGAACTGGACAAAGTATTCCAGAAGAGGCCTTACCAATGTCATGTACATCCTCAACGTGACTTCCCAACTCTTATACTCAAAGGACTGAGTGATGAAGGTAAGTGTGCCAAACACTTTTTTAACAAGCCTGTCTGTATGTGACACTAACTTCAAAGAATAATGGACCTGCACTCCTAGGTCCCTTAGTTCTATAACACTACCCAAGGCCCTCCTACTAATTTTATAAGCCCTACCCTTGTTTATTGTACCAAATGCAATACCTAGCATTTATCCAGATTTTTTTAGCCCATTGACCCATTTGATCAAGATCCCTCTGTAATCTTAGAAAACTTTCTTTACTGTCTACAACAAACTTACCAACCATGCCTTCTATATTCCCATCTAAATCATTTATATAAATGACAAATAAAACAGGGCACAGAACTGATCCCTATGGAACACCACTGGTCACAGGGCTCAAGTAAAAAGCAACTCTCCATCTTCACTCTCTGTCTCCTGCCGTTAAGCCAATTATGTATCCAATTGGCAAGCTCACCCTGAATCCCGTAAGACCTAACTTCACTAATTAGTCTACTATGTGGAATCTTGTCAATGGCTTTACTAAAATCCAAAAAAAAAAAATGTCCACTGCTCTGCCATCACCGATGGAATTGAATCCAGGTCCCTGGTGCTGTGAGGCAGGTCGCGCTAGCCACTGAGCCACCATGCCACCCCCATCATAGATTAAAGTGGGGGCTGCAATGTTTATGCTCAAACTGACCATGACACATAGAAGCATTCTAGTGGGGGAGCAACGCTTTCATCTATGATGTGGGTGGCATAGTAGCTCAGTGGTTAGCACTGCTGTCTCACAGCACCAGGAACCCAGCTTCAATTCCAGCCTCAGGTGACTGTCTGTGTGGGGTTTGCAGATTCTGTGTGGGTTTCCTCTGGGTGCTTTGGTTTCTCCCACAATCCAAAGATGTGCAGGTTAGGTGGATTGGCCGTGCTGGATTGCCCATTGTGTCGAGGGATGTGCAGGTTAGGTGGATTAGCTGTGGGAGTTGCAGGGATAGGGTAGGGGGTGAGTCAGGGTGGGTTGTTCATCGGAGAATTGGTATGGATTTGTTGGGCTGAATGGCCTGTTTCCACACTGTAGGGATTCTATGAAAGTTGTGTTAGTTTGGTATAGTATAGTGAGGGGCATTGGCACTGCTCCCTGTAGCAAACAGCAAGACAGACAACTGTGTTATCCATACAGAACCAGAGTTCAGGACTGCTAAAGGGCTGGGGAAGAACTTGCAGTGGAAAGGGGGCAATCCAGTTATTGCGGACCATGTAGGTACCAATGAGGTAGGTAGGACTAGGGAAAAGAACATGAGGAGCTGGCACTAAAGTGAAAAAGATAACCTGAAAAATTATGATCTCAACATTCTTGCCTCGACTGCTTGCAAATTGGTTACATAAAATTAGGGCAATGAACATGTACCTCAAATGTTGGTGTGGGACAAGTTGGTTCTAGTTCATGGTACGATGGCTCCAACACTAGGGAAAGTGGTGCTTTATCTTTTGATGGTCTACAGCTGAACCATGCTGGGTCAGTGTACTCAGGAACAGCTAACGAGGGATGTTTGGATCATTTCAAACTAAATAGTGAGGGATCAAATTAGAAACATGTGATACATTAAAGATTAGAGATAAGGTAAGTGAGGGATATAGTAATATGGAAAATTTTTAAAAAAAGGGAATGGCAGGAAGGGACATGGAGAAAAGAAACCTAAGGCTACAGCAACAATTTGAAGAAAATAAATATAATCTGATAGCCAATTAATGAAATGTGGCTGCAAGGTTTAGGTCAAGGATTGGTCCTGAAATTGAGGGATATATGACAATCCAGAAGAATAGGAAGCTAGGTAAAGGTGGAGGGGTAGCACTGTTAATCAAGAGTGGCATTTAGGCAATAGCTAGGTACAACTTTAGGAGACCATGGTATACAGCTAGTTTTGGTGGAGATGAGAAATAGTGGGGGAAAGAAGTCACATGTAGGAGTGGACTACAGGTCCCCTAACAAGTAGCTACATGAGAGGACAAATACAAAGAAGAAATAATAGGTGCCAATGACAAAGGGACCACAATAATCATGGCTGACTTTAATATATACATCAACTTGAAATATCAGATGAGCAATTGTAGGACTTTACAGAGGGCTTTTGAGATACTTTCTTACAGCAGTATGTTTTGGAAGCAGCCAGTGAGCAGGTTATTTTAAACCTGGTGTTGTGCAATGTAGCCTCAAAACGAGGGCATCTGTAGGTAGCGCCAGCCACAATATGATTAAATTTTACATCCTTTGGTTCTAAGACTAAGTATTTGAAACCTAAATAAGAGCAACTATATGGGCATGAAAGTGAAGCTAGCTGAAGAGAACTAGCATACTAGACTAGGGGATAGATCAACAGGAACACTGGCAAACATTCAAAGGGATATTTTAAAATACTCAGAATCAGTATATGATTTTTCTTTCTGAAGAAGGGTCTAGGCCCGAAACGTCAGCTTTCCTGCTCCTATGGTGCTGCTTGGCCTGCTGTGTTCATCAGCCCTACACCTTGTTATCTCAGAATCAGTATATTCCTACTGTATCATTTTTCATTTATTCTTGAGACATGGACATCACTGGCTGGCCAGTATTTATTGCCTGTTCCTAAATTCTAAAGGAAGGATTCACTATCCGTGGTTAATTTAAGAAGTTAGGGAAAGCATCAAACTTAAGGGAAAAAAACATAGTAAGCAAAGATCAGTGACTGGACTAATGATTGGTCAAAGTATAAAAAAACACAAAGAACATTAATCAGGAGGAAGAGATTCGAGTATGAGAGGAAGCTACCCAAAAATGAAAAAGGTTAGCAATAGTTTCTACAGATTTTTGTTTTCCAAAAATGAGTTAAAAAAAAATGAATGCTGGTCCTCTAGACAGTAAGAGAAAGGTGTTAATAGTAGAAAGTAAGAACATGACAGATGAAACGAACAAATATTTGCTTTGTCTAAACTCTAGAAGATACAGAAAACATTCCAGTAATAACTATATCAGGAGGTGGAAGGGAGAGAGAAACTTAGTGAAAATACAATCATGAGGGAAACGGTGCGAGGCTAACAACTGCAGACAGACAAGTCACCTGGTCCAGATGGACTTCATCCAATAGGTATGTTAAAAGAAAGTGTTTGAAACAAATGAGGGTCCAATAAAGGCAGAGTCAGGATACAACTGGCTATAGAGATAATAAATGTTTTAGTGATTACCTTCCAAAATTCTACAGATCTGGAATGATTCTTGTGAATGGGGGGGTAGAAAGTGTCACCCCACTATTTACAAAAGGAGAAAGAGAGGAAACTGTGAACTACAGACCTGCTAGCCTTACATTGGTAGTACCAAAAATGCTATAATCTAGGCTGGGATAAATCTGATTGGGCATTGTTAACGTCGATTTATGAATGGGAAATCGTGTTTGACAAACTTGTTGGATCAGTACTTGCACCCCAGCTGTTCACAATATATATCAATGATTTGGAGGCGGGGACTAAAATGTAATATTTCTACATTTGCAGACAATTACAAAGCTAAGCAGGAATAAATGCTGTGAGGAAAATGTAAAGCAGCTTCAGGAGAATTTGGTCTTGCTTCATTAATGGGCAAGAACATGGCAGATGGAATATCATGTGGAATGTGAACTTATCCACTTACATAGGAGAAATAGATGTGCAGAGTATTTCTTAAGTGGTAAGAGGTTGGAAAGTGTAGATGTAAAGGACCTGGGTGGCCCTGTCAATAAGTCACTGAAGGCTGACATGTAGGTGCAGCAAGTTATTGAGAAGGCTAATGGAATGTTAGCTTTATTGCAAGAGAATTTGAGTACAGAAGTCGTGAAATCTTGCTTCAATTCTATAAGAGCTTATTCAGACCACACCTGGAGAACTGTGTGCAGTTTTGGTCTCCTTATCCCAGGAGTATAATGTGGGCTCACCAGACTATTTTCCAGGATGGCAGGGCTGTCTTAGGAAGAGATTGGGCAATTTGGATTCAGATTCTCTGGAGTTTCAAAGATGAAAAGTGATCTATTTGAAACATACAAAATATTTATAAGAATAGATGCAAGTAAGATGTTTCTGCTGGTTGGGTAGACTAAAACCAAGGGGATCAATTTAAAAATAAGCAGAATGCTACTTAAGTCAGAGATGAGGAGAAGTGATTTTACTCGGAAGGTTATGAACCTTTGGAATTCTCTACCACAGAGCACTGTAGAAGATCAATCTTCGAGTATGTTTAAGGCAGAGATTGATAAATTTATAATTACCAGGGCATACAGGTTATGGGGATGTTGTGAGTAAAGGCTTTGATATGTTTGATCTAACATGATTGTACTGAATGGCAGGAGAATCCTAACAGGCTGAATGGCCTACTCCTGTTCCTACGTAATCAGGAAGAGTTAGATGGTTTCATCAAAGGGAAATCATGTTTAATCAATCTATTGCTGTTCTTTAAAACAGTAAAATATTCTGTGGATAAAGGAGAGCCTGTAGAAATACTGTACCTGGATTTCCAGAAAGTATTTGATAAGGTTATTGCTGAAAATAACAGCTCATGGTATGGGGGGTTGCATATCTGCATGGGTAGAGGATTGGCTAGCTGGCAAAACATAGTCATTATGCATAAATGGGGGTTTGTCTAATTTGCACAAATCCTGCAAGGGACTCGATTGGGTCTTCAACATTTTACACCTTATTTCAATCAGTTAAATTAGGGGAGCAAAGGCATGGTAGCTAATGTCACAAATGATGCCAGAAGTAGGAAAGTATGTTGTGAAGAAGACATATGGATCTTGCAGCTAGATACAGATTGGTTAAGTGAGTGGAAAAAAACCTGGTAGATGGAGTATAATGTGAAAAAAAATGTGAAGTTGTTCACTTTTGCAGGAAGAATGTAAAAAACTAAGCATTATTTAAATGGAGAACAGCTACAGAATTCTAAGGTGCAGAGGGATCTGGATAATCTAGCCCGTTTTGTTTATTCACTCGTGGGGCATGGGCGTTGCTGGCTGACCAGCATTTATTGCCTATCCCTAGTTGCCCTTGAGAAGATGTTGGTGAGATGCTTTCTTGAACCACTGCACTCCATGTGCTGTAGGTAGACCCACAAGACATAAGTCACTGAGTTAGTATGTAGGTAAAGCATGAAATCAAGAAGTCTAATGTTAGGTTAATCTTTCCCATGAGAGGGAATGACTATAAAATTAAGGATATTATGCTTCAGTTATACAGAGTGTTGTTGAGGCCACATCTTGAATACAATGAGTAGTTTTGGTCCCAAGTGTGAGGAAGGTTGTAAATGTAACGGAGGTGGTTCAGAGGCAGTTTCTTAGTTTGATATCTGATGAGTAAGTTGTCTTGTGAGGATTTGTTAGACAGGCTGGGCTGGTTTCATAGAATTCCTACAGTGTAGAAGACGCCAAATGGCCCATTGAGTCCACATCAACCCTCCAAAGATTATTCTACCCAGGCCCACCCTTTTACCCTATCCCTGTAACCCCACATTTCCCAGGGCCAATCCACCTAACCTGCACATCTTTGGACTGTGGGAGGAAACCACAGCACCCAGAGGAAACCCATGCAGACACGGGGAGAAATGTGAAAACTCCATACAGATAGTCACTCAAAGATGGAATCAAGCCTGGGTCCCTGTAAAGCAGCAGTGCTAACCACTGAGCCGCTGCGTCACCACAACAGTTTAGACGAGTCGGGGTAACAAGCATGGGGCAGGATGAACACAGCATGTCAAGCAGCATCATAGGAGCAGGAAAACTTGATGTTTCGGGCCTAAACCCTTCATCAAAAATGGGGGAGGGGAAGAGGGTTCTGAAATAAATAGGGAGAGAGGGGGAGGCGGATAGAAGATGGATAGAGGAGAGGATAGGTGGAGAGGAGGCAGACAAGTCGAAGAGGCGGGGATGGAGCCAGTAAAGGTGAGTGTAGGTAGGGGGGTAGGGAGGAGATAGGTCAGTCCAGGGAGGACGGACAGGTCAAGGGGACGGGATGATGTTAGTAGATAGGAGATGGGGGTGTGGCTTGAGGTGGGAGGAGGGGATAGGTGAGAGGAAAAACAGGTTAGGGAGGTGGAGATGAGCTGGACTGGTTTTGGGATGCGGTTGGGGGAGGGGAGATTTTGAAGCTTGTGAAATCCACATTGATGCCATAGGGCTGCAGGGTTCCCAGGCTGAATATGATTTGCTGTTCCTGCAGCCTTCGGGTAGCATCACTGTGGCATTGCAGGAGGCCCAGGATGGACATGTCATCTGAGGAATGGGAGCGGGAGTTGAAATGGTTCGCAACTGGGAGGTGCAGTTGTTTGTTGCGAACTGAGGGCAGGTGTTCTGTAAAGCGGTCCCCAAGCCTCCGCTTGGTTTCCCCGATGTAGAGGAAGCCACAACGGGTACAGCGGATGCAGTATACCACATTGCCAGATGTGCAGGTGAACATCTACCTGATGTGGAAAGTCTTCTTGGGGCCTGGGATTGGGGTGAGGGAGGAGGTGTGGGGGCAGGTGTAGCACTTCCTGCGGTTGCAGGGAAAAGTGCCGGGTGTGGTGGGGCTGGAGGGGAGTGTGGAGCGGACAAGGGAGTCGCGGAGGGAGTGGTCCCTCCGGAAGGCAGATAAGGGTGGGGAGGGAAAAATGTCTTTGGTGGTGGGGTCTGATTGCAGATGGCGGAAGTGTCGGAGGATGATGCGTTGGATCCGGAGGTTGGTGGGGTGGTAGGTGAGGACGAGGGGGATTCTTTTTTGGTTATTATTGCGGGGACGGGGCGTGAGGGATGTGTTCCGGGAAATGCGGGAGACAAGGTCGAGGGCGTTCTCGACCACTGTGGGGGGGAAGTTGCGGTCCTTGAAGAATGAGGACATTTGAGATGTACGGGAGTGGAATGTCTCATCCTGGGAGCAGATGCTGCGGAGGCGAAGGAATTGGGAATAGGGGATGCCATTTTTGCAGGAGGGTGGGTGGGAGGAGGTGTTTTCCAGGTAGCTGTGGGAGTCAGTGGGCTTGAAATGGACATCGGTTTCTAGGTGGTTACCCGAGATGGAGACAGAGAGGTCCAGGAAGGAGCGAGAAGTGTTGGAGATGGTCCAGGTGAACTTCAGGTTGGGGTGGAAGGTGTTGGTGAAGTGGATGAACTGTTCGAGCTCCTCGTGGGAGAACGAGGCGGCGCCGATGCAGTCATCAATGTAACGGAGGAAGAGGTGGGGTTTAGGGCCAGTGTAGGTACGGAAGAGGGATTGTTCCACGTAACCTACAAAGAGGCAGGCATAGCTTGGGCCCATGCGGGTACCCATGGCCACTCCCTTTGTCTGTAGGAAGTGGGAGGAATTGAAAGAAACGTTGTTGAGGGTGAGGACGAGTTCGGCTAAGCGGATGAGGGTGTCGGTGGAGGGGGATTGGTCAGTTCTGCGGGACAGGAAGAAGCGGAGGGCCTTTAGGCCATCAGCATGGGGAATACAGGTGTATAGGGACTGGACGTCCATAGTAAAAATGAGGTGTTGGGGACCGGGGAATTGGAAGTTCTGGAGCAGGTGGAGGGCATGGGTGGTGTCACGGACGTAGGTAGGGAGTTCCTGGACCAAGGGGGTGAAAATGGAGTCTAGGTAGGTGGAGATGAGTTCAGTGGGGCAGGAGCAGGCGGAGGCAATGGGTCGACCAGGGCATTCAGGTTTGTGGATTTTGGGGAGGAGATAGAAGCGGGCGGTGCAGGGTTGGGGAACAATGAGGTTGGAGGCGGTGGGTGGGAGGTCACCTGAGGTGATGAGGTTGTGGATGGTTTGGGAGATGATGGTTTGGTGCTCGGGGGTGGGGTCATGATCCAGGGGGCGGTAGGCGGAGGTGTCAGAGAGTTGGCGCCTGGCCTCAGCAATGTAGAGGTCAGTGCGCCATACTACGACTGCCCCTCCCTTGTCCGCGGGTTTTATGGTGAGGTTGGGATTGGAGCGGAGGGAGCGGAGGGCTGCACGTTCTGCAGGGGAGAGGTTGGAGTGTTTATCCTCTCCTCTATCTGCCTCCCCCTCTCTCCCTATTTATTTCAGAACCCTCTTCCCCTCCCCCATTTCTGATGAAGGGTCTAGGCCCGAAACGTCAAGTTTTCCTGCTCCTATGATGCTGCTTGACCTGCTGTGTTCATCCAGCCCCACGCTTGTTATCTCGGATTCTCCAGCATCTGCAGTACCTTTTATCTTAGACGAGTCGGGGTGACTTGATTGAAGTAAGATCCTGACTGGCCTTGTCAAGATTGATGCGGAAAGGACATCTTCCCTTGTGGGTGAGCCCAGAGCCAAGAGGCACTGTTTTAAAATTAGGGATTGTCCTTTTAGGTCAGAGATGAAGTTGATTTCTTTTCAGAGATGTAAGACCAAACTCTCTGCTTCAGAAGGTAGTGGAAGTGGATCATTAAATTTTTTTAAGGCAAAGGCAGATATTTCCCTTGCTGAACAAGGATCTCAAAAATTATCAGGCATACATCTGAATGTAAAATTTGAAACATTAAAATCTGCCATACTCGAGGGGCTGAATTGCCTACTGCCATAACTATTTTGCATATGTTTCTGAGTCCACGACAGCCCATCAGATATTAGGATATTACTCATGGGGGATGAGTGGGAACTGCAAATAGAAACATTGTGGGGAGGGGTTGCCATTTGGCAAACGGGTGTTTGAGGTGGTTTGAATGTTGGAATACAAACATATGAAATATAGGGTTGCATCAGTAGATGGAATACAAACTTAAAAACCCTGGTGAAAGGATGGAAGGTCGTCGACCTGGATTGGTAGCTCTGTTTCTCTGCACAGATGCTGAGTTTGCCATCATTTTCTGTTCTTTCTTCAAATTTTCAGCATGCAGTTTTTGGTTTTGTATCAATAGGTGGAAGAGGCAGATACAGACAGAAACAGGACAGAAATGCCTCCAATGGTGCTCCACAGATTCTATAATTTAGAAGCTAGTGATAACAGGGAAGATTTCCCGAGTGAAAGTTTCAACAATTGGAAGAGTGGAATTAGGAAGTTATAACATTGAGAGACAATGGAAATGCAAGGCTGTTAGGTTCCTGTATAAATATTGGTTCGTATTCTTTTCATAAAGTTACCTCTGTATCCACACACCATTTTTCTTCATGCTTCTGCCTGTAATCATTGAACCTTTAATGTCTCTCGCCTGATGAATCAGTATTTCTCCATGTTGAACACAACTTAAGAGTCCTGAGGGTAGCAAGGGCAAAGAATGTACTCTGGGTGAATTGGCAGCACCACTACCCACTATGCTGGTCAAGTTCTAAAGGACATACCTGCTAGATTGGGTCTAAGGCAGGTGAAGGAGCCAACAAGAGAAAAAAAAACATTTGACCTCAACCTCACCAATCTAACTACCGCACATGCATATATCCATGATAAGATTGAGGACTGGCCACTGCACAGTCTTTCTGGAGACAAAGTCCCATCTTCACATTCAGAATATCCTCTACTATGTTAGGCAGTATTGTCACCATGCTAAATGGTATAGGATTTCAAACAAATCTAGCAAAACTGGTCATCTACAATTACTCCAACACAATCTGCAACATCATGGATCAACATATTCCCCACTCTAATATCAACATTAAGCCAGGGAGTTATAGAAACATGCAAAACAGGAGCAGAGGTAGGCCATTTGTGCCTTTCAGCTTGCTCTGCCATTCAATATGATAATGGCTGATCATCCAACTCAGTACCTTGTTCCAGCTTTTTACCCACAATATTTGATGTCTTCAGCCCTAAGAATCACGTGTAACTGTTTCTTGAAAACATTCAACATTTTGGCCTCATTTGTTTCCAACAAGCAGAGAATTTCAGAGATAAAAGGTACTGTAGATGCTGGAGAATCCGAGATAACAAGCATGGGGCTGGATGAACACAGCAGGTCAAGCAGCATCATAGGAGCAGGAAAACTTGACGTTTCGGGCCTAAACCCTTCATCAGAGAATTTCACTGGCTTCCCAGAGTGAAGAAACTTTGCCTTACCTCAGTCCTAAATGGTCTACTCCATATCCTTAAACTGTGAACCCTGGTTCGACACTCACTGGTCATCAGGAGCATCCATCCTGTATTTACCCAATCCAAATCTGATATAAATCTATAAAATTCTATGAAATCCCCTTCATTGTGCTAAACTCCACTGAATACAGTCCCAATCAATCCAGTCTCTCTTTATATGTTAACTATAGTTCAATGAAGAGTATAGGTAGGAACGTCAGGAGCAGCACCAGGCATACTTAAAATGAGGTATCAACCTGGTGAAGCTACCAAGCAGGACTATTTGCACGCCAAACACAAACAGCAAAAGATAGACCAGGGTAAGTGATTTCACAACCAATGGATCAGATCCAAGTTCCACAGTCCTACCACATTCAGTTGTTAATACTAGTGAACATTTTAACAGTTTACTGGAAGAGGAAGCTCCACAAATATCACAATCCTCAATGAGGGGAGAGACCAACGCTGGTGGAGCTGGAGGAGCACAGCAGGCCAGGCAGCATCAGAGAAGCAGGAAAGTTGATGTTTCAAGTCAGGACCCTTCTTCAGAAATGGGGAAGGGGGAAGGGAGCTCTGAAATAAATAGAGAGGAGGGGTGGGGCTGGGGAAGGTAGGTACGATGGTGATAGGTGAGTGCAGGTAGGCAGTGGTGGGGATTGGTCAGTGAGGTGGGAGGAGCGGATAGGTGGGAGAGAAGGTGGACAGGTTGTGTCAGGTCAAGGAGGTGGGGATGACAGGATTTTGAAACCGGTAAAGTCCACATTGAGAGCATTGGGCCGTAGGCTCATGAGGCAGAATATGAGGCGCTGCTCCTCCAGTTTCCAGTGGCATCATTGTGTCACTGGAGGAGGCCCAGGATGGACATGTCATCCAGGGAGTGGGAATTGAAGTGGTTTGCGGCTGGAAGATGTTGTCGATTGTCACGAACAGAGCGCAGGTGCTCTACAAAGCGGTCTCCGAGCCTCCGCTTGGTCTTACCAATGTAGAGGTGGCCTATCAGTAGGTATAGTCCCTGTCTATGAGCCAGAAACTCCAGGTTCGAGTCACACTCCAGACTCAATGGACAAGGAAGATATGTTTATAAAGTGGCCAAACAGATTGAGAGCTAACTTGTAAATCCTTCCAGCACACACCAATGGCAAGCCATAACAGCTGGAAAGATTCCTTATCAGCATTTTGATGAAAGAAATTGTAACTACTACTCATACATCCAGCTGCCACATGCGAGTAAAATTGTGTTAATGTTTCAGGTTTAGTAACCCTTTTTCAGAATTGGAGCGCTGAAGAAGAGTCACTGGATCTAAAACATTAATGCTGTTTTCTCTTCACTGATGGTGCCAGAGCTGCTGAGTCTTTTCCAGCAATTTCCTTTTTTGTTTCTGATTGCCAGCATCTGCAGTTCTTCAGTTTTTATTTTAATTAAAAAGTGTGTTTGCCAGAATAACTTGCACTCCTTAGTGACTGGGGAGCAGTTGGCTAGTCTGGAGCCAATAGCATGGTGTTCAATACCAGTTCTTGTTGAGATGTATTGGGTCCACGCATCACTGTGCCAACCCCCAGGCTGATCGGTACTGCTATGGGTCAGACTCATCTTTGGGCAGGGAGCATTTAAATGTAGAATCTCGACAGTGTGGAAGCAGGCCATTCGACACATTGAATCCACAAAAGCCCTCCAAACAGCATCCCACCCTATCCCTGTAACCCTACATTTCCCATGGCTAATCCACCCAACCTAGACATCTTTGGACTGTGGGAGGAAACCCACGTAGACACGGGGAGAATGTGCAAACTACACGCAAACAGCTTCCTGAGGTTGGAACTGAACGCGGGTCCCTGGCACAGTTCTGAGGCAGGATCACCGGACCCGAAACGTTAACTCTGTTTTTTCCTTCACAGATGCTGCCAGAACTGCTGAGCTTTTCCAGCGACTTTGTTTTTGTCCCTGGCACTAACCACTGAGCCACACTGCCGCCTGGCACCTTACTTTGTCCAAAACACTGGGGCCCCGTACAAAGATGGCCGCCGCGGCCGCACTTCACCGACAGTCCGCATGCGCGATGTAAACCACACCCACTGTCGCGCATTCCCTGCCGTCGGTCAGTTTTCCTTCCGGTCGAAGACGCCTGCAGTCGGAGAGCGAGCGCTGAATCTGTGACATGAAGGTTTAACTGTTATATCTGGAAGTGCGGTTAGTGAGAAACCCTCCGCGATGGATATACCGGTGCCTCCTGAGGGTGAGTGCCGGAATGTACCCCTTTGGAACCGAATTTGGGCTGGGAAATGTGTTTTTTCTAATTATTGTGCAGGAACATACGGGCCCTTTCCTTGCGCCGCTTTGGCCTGATCTGGGCCCTTGTCCGCTCCGAGCATGCGTGCCCGCCAGTCTCGGGTCTGCGCCTGCATGGAATGTTGCTCGGCGGCAGTTGCGCATGTGCAGACTGGTTCTGGTGGGGGCTCTTGGCTGTTAAATAACTCCTCAGTGGAGAAGGGAATGCGGCGATGGGGCTTTAGGGCATGTTATCTAGCCTGACAATCGAACGGAAGCTCCACTGTCGGCTTCAAAATGATTCTTTGGGAACATCTGTTAAACGTAAAACTCCTCCTTTCCCCCCACCCCGTGAAAACAATGGTGTGACTTATTGAACCGTTTCACAACCTTCTAGATTGATCAGCCCACAATCCTATAAAATAAATTCTTCTGATTTCAGTTTTATTTTTCTCGAACAAAGTTTTCGTTGCTTCAGCGTTCTGAAATTTTTTTTGTAATCTACAAAATGTGTGCCTCATTCAAGAAAATAAAGGTGTAGAGGCCTTGACACTCTGCCTTATTTCTTCAGTTTCAATCTAACTTTCACTGATACAAATGTTTACATAATTTGCAGAAATATCATACCCACTCAAACTTAACCTATGATGTCGCACAGAAAGTATTAATGTGTCTAGGTTTCTCGGATAGTACAGGAATTCTTTGGATGGGGAAAATTTGCTTTACAGTAACAAAACTGGTCAAGAGTGGTGGTTTGATACTTGTTGACAAAAGGTATTCTTTGTTCGTAGTGTCATCGCAACATCAAGTATCACTACAAACTTGAACATGGAAAAAAAAGATCATGTGTTGCTTTAAGAGATTAGGCCTCAATGGGATGTCTGCCAGATTCAACGGCACTATTCACAGTACTGGGAAATGCTGGCAGATAAAGTTTGGTGGAGGAAAGTGTAAGGTCATACACTTTGATAGGAAGAATCAATAGGCAAGATATTACTTCATGGCGAGAGAGAGACTCCAAAAAAAATGCATGCACCGTGGTGGGATCTACATACTTGTGTTCACAAAATACAAAATGTTAACATGCAAATGAAGCAAATAATTAGGGAGGCAAATTGAATGTATATCTTTGTGGCTTATGGTTTGAACATTAAAAGCAGGAAACCCTTGTTACAACTGTATATGTGTAGATGAGGCTGCAGCTGGAGTACAGTGTGCAGTTTAGGTTGCTGGATTTAAAAATAGATATACTAGTATTGGAGGCAGTGGCCTGCTTCCTGGGATGAGGGAGTTGACTTATTGTGAACAGCTAAACGTGTTAGGCCTTTATTCATTAGAATGAGGGGTGATCTTAGATAATAGAAACTCTGCAGTGTAGGAACAGGCCCTTTGGCCGTACAAGTCCCCACTGACACCTGGGGCATCCCATCCAGACCCATCACCCTATAACCCACCTATTCCACACATCCCTGAACACTACAGACAATTTAGCATCGCCAATCCACCTAGCCTGCCCATCTTTGGACTGTGGGAGGAAACCAGAGCACCCAGAGGAGACCCATGCAGAGACGGGAAGAATGTGCAAACTCCACACACACGTCGCCCAAGGGTGGAATCGAACCCAGTCCTCTGGCACTGTTAATATATAGAATCCCTACAGTATGGAAACAGGCCCTTTGGCCCAACAAGTCCACACTGAACCCCAGAGCATCCCACCCAGACACATCCCCCTACAACCCACCCAATCTACACCTTCCTGAACACTACAGGCAATTTAGCATGGCCAATCAACCTAACCTGCACATCTTTGGACTGTGGGAGGAAACCGGAGCACCCGGAAGAAACCCACGCAGACACAGAGAATGTGCAAACTCCACACAGACAGTCACCCAAGGGTGGAATTGAACCCAGGTCCCTGGTGTTGTGAGGCAGCAGTGCTAACCACTGAGCCACCGTGCTGCCAAGAATTGGAGCCTTTCAAATGAGAGGGCTCCAAGTTTCTATGACATTGTTCAGAGCATTCCATCTCCAAGAAAGAGATCTTTCTTTCTAAGATGTTTGGTAAAGTAGTAGTTACTTTAATTATTGTTGTTGAGATTTTTTTAATTTATCCATGGGATGTGGGTGTTGCTGGCCTAGCCAGCATTTATTGCCCGTTCCTAGTTGCTGTAGAGAAAGTAATGACGGCTGCCTTTTTCATTAGAATCCCTACAGTATGGAAACAGGCCCTTCGGCCCAACAAGTCCACACCGACCCTCGGAGCATCCCACCCAGACCCATCCCCCCCCCCCTCCCCATAACCCACATACCCCTGAACACTATGGGCAATCGAGCATGGCCAATCCACCTAGCCTGCACATCTTTGGACTGTGGGAGGAAACCGGAGCACCCGGAGGAAACCCACGCAGACACGGGGAGAATGTGCAAACTCCGCACAGATAGTCACCTGGGGTTGGAATCGAACCCGGGTCCCTGGCGCTGTGAGGCTGCAGTGCTAACCACTGAGCCGCCGTGCCGCAAATTTTTGAATTGTTGTAGGTAGACCCACAATGCTGTGAGGGAAGGAGCTCTAGGATTTTGACTCGACAACACGGAAGGAATGGCAATATATTTCCAAGTCAGGATGGAGAAAAACCTGGTGACGATGTTCCCGTGTATGCTTTGTATGCTTCCCATGCTTCCCTTCTAAATGGTAGTAGTGTGGTTTTGGAAGGCGCTGTCAGAGGAGCCTCAGAGGATTTCTGCAGTGTGTCTTGTAGATGCTACAGAGCATCTGTATCTGTGTTGAGCAGACTCTCAGGCAGATTCTTCAAGTACATTTAAGAGCAAAAGAGTAATAGAGTGAGAGTAGGGCCTCTTAAGAATCTACAAGGTTGTCTTTGTTTTGCACTTCGGGAGATGGGAGAATATTAAATGAATATTTTGCATCAGTTTTTACTGTGGAGAGAGAAGTGGAGGCCTAAGAACTCAGGGAAATAAATATTGATGTTTGAAAACAGTTCATCTTACACAAGAGGAAGTGCTGGATGTCTTAGAAAACATAAAGGTGGATAAATCTCTGGGACCTGATCCAAGTGTATCCCAGGACATTGTGGGAAGTTAGGGAGGAAATTTTGGGGCTCCCAGCGGATGCTAGAGGACTGGAAGGTGGCTAATCTTGTGCCTTTCTTAAATAACGGCTGTAAGGAGAAGCCTGGGCAGTGTAGACCCACAAGTCTGACATTGGTGGTGTGTAAGTTGTTGGAGATGATTTTGAAAGATAGAATTTACATGCATTTGGAGAGACAAGGAATGATTAGGGATAGCATGGTTTCGTGCGAGGGAAATCATGTCTCACAAACTTCATTGAGTTTTTTAAGCAAGTAACCAAAAAGATTGAGGGCAGAGCAGTAGACGTTGTTTACTTGGAATTTAGTAAAACATTTGATAGGGTTCCACATGGGTAGACTAATTAATAAAGTTAGATCACATGGAATTCAGAGTGAGCTTGCTAATTGTCTATGAAATTGGCTTAACAGTAGGAGACAAGAGTGGTTCCTATCAATGTGGACTTCACAAGTTTCAAAATCTCCCCTCCCGCTACCGCATCCCAAAACCAGTCCAGCTTGTCCCCACCTCCCTAACCTGTCCTTCCTCCCACCTATCCCCTCCCCCACCTCAAGCCTCACCCCCATCTCCTACCTACTGACCTCATCCCGCCCCCTTGACCTGTCTGTCCTCCCTGGGCTGACCTATCTCCTCCCTACCTCCCCACCTACACTCACCTTTACTGGCTCCATCCCCTCCTCTTTGACCTGTCTGTCTCCTCTCCACCTATCTTCTCCTCCATCCACCTTCTGTCCGCCTCCCCCTCTCCCTATTTATTTCAGAACCCCCTTGCCCTCCCCCATTTCTGAAGAAGGGTCTAGGCCCGAAATGTCAGCCTTCCTGCTCCTCTGATGCTGCTTGGCCTGCTGTGTTCATCCAGCTCTACACCCTGTTATCTCTGGTTCTCAAGGGTTGTTTTTCGGACTAGAGGCCTGAAACCAGCAGTATTCCACAGGGATTGGTACTGGGATAACAAGGTGTGGGGCTGGATGAACACAGCAGGCCAAGCAGCATCATAGCAGGAAAGCTTGACGTTTCGGGCCTAGATCCTTCATCAGAAAAGGTACTGGGTTCACTTTTGTCATTTATGTAAATGCTTTAGATGAGAATATAAAGGGCATGGGTACTAAGTTTGTGGATGACACCCAAATTGCTGGTTTAGTGAACATTGAAGAAGGTTACCTCAGAGTACAAGAAGATCTTGATCAGTTGGATCAATGGGCTGAGGCTTGGCAGTTGGAGATTAATTTGGATAAATGAGAGATATTGCAATTTCATTTAACAGACAAGAGTAGGACATACACAATTAACGGTAGAGCCCTGGGTAGTGTTGTGGAACAGGAACCTAGGGGTTCAGGTACATAATTCTTTGAAATTTGTGTCAAGGTAGACAGGGTGGTTAATAAACCGTTTAGCACACTTGCTTTCATTGCTCAGACCTTTTGGGTATAGGAGTTTGGAACTTATGTTGAGGTTGTATAGGTCGTTGGTGAGGCCTCTTCTAGCACATGTAAACCTTGTGATGGATGGACTATGTGCAGTTTGGTCACCCTGTTATGGGAAGAATATTAATAGACTGGAGAGGATTCAGAACAGATTTACCAGGATGTTGCCAGGAATGGAGGATTTGAGTAATAGAGTGTGGCTGCATAGGCCGGGACTTTTTTGTCTGGAACATAGGGGTGACTTTGTTGAGGTTTATAAAATCATGAGGGGCGTAGATAAGGTGAAAAGCAAAAGTCTTTGCCCTAAGGTGGAGGAGTTCATAACTAGTGGGCATATCTCTTAAGGTGACGAGAAAGATTTAAAAAGGATATGAGAGGCAACTTTTTCTTACACAGAGTAATTAGTGTGTGAAATGAACTGCCAGAGGAAGTGGTGGATTACAGTTACAACAGATACAGCATTTAAAAGATGTTTGGATAAGTGCATGAATGGGAAAAGTTTGGAAGGATATGGGCCAAAAACAGGCAGGTGGGACTAGTTTCGTTTGGAAACTTGGTCGGCATGGCCTAGTTGAACCAAAGGGTCTGTTCCCATTCTGTATGAGTCTGAGTGAATGGCACCATATACACAAACATTCAAGTAGGCTGCTTTTTCCTTGATGATGTCAAGCTTCACTATTGTTTGAGGACCAGGCAAGTGGGGATTTATGCCTTGTAGATGGTGAGCAGGACTGGGGAGTTAGGTGAGTTACTTGCACCAGATTCCTAGCCTTTGATCTGCTCTTGTAGCGTGCGCTTCGTTATGAAGTAGAGTAGTCCTATAACTGCGGTTGGCTCTACTTTATCTTTTGAAAATGTACAAGAAATATTTCTATGGCTTCATAATGTGGAAACATTTCTCAAGCTAAAAATACTGACATGTAGTACATGAGTAGAATACAAGTTCTGTGCTGAGACTTTACATTACAGTAGTCAGAAAGTAATTAGAATTGCTGTGCTTATTTAGTCCCATCACAAGGTTCACATTTGTGAGACTATAGAGAAAAGTAACAAGATTGATTCCAAATGTAGTGGGCGTGTGAAGCTGATTTCTACAGCTTAAAGACAATGTAATTAAGGAGTGGAATGGAGGGAAGTTTGAAAGATGGTATAATTGTATGCTGAATATGACTATTTGCTGCTCACGATGCAGTCTTCGCTACATTAGGAAAACAAAATGCAGACTGGGTGATCGCTTTGTGCAGCACCTATGTTCTGTCTGTAAAAGTTACCCAGAGGTTCCAGTTGCCTGCCACCTCAATGTGCCACCATGTTCTGTGGCCAAAATTTTCTGCCTTAGGCTTGCCATAGTGCTCCAGTGAAGCTCCACGCAAACTGCAAGAGTAACACCTCATTTTCCGCATACTGATCTTCCAGTTTCAGGACACGGTACTGAGTTTAACAATTTCAGAGCATGAACTCCGTTTCGTGTCTATTGCCTACTCCCATGACCCCAGATTGCTTTCAGTGCAGTGAATACATTTTCAACTATCATCACCTATTTAGCTTCTTTTCCCTGACTTGCTATCAACAATCCCTTTGTTTACCTACCCTTTTCACTCTGGCACCACTCTCCACTCACACACATCTCTACTCCCCAACAATCATCAGCTGAAATAACACCTTTTCTTAGCTACTTCTAATCCTGAAGAAGGGTCACTGGACTCCTGGTTAACTGTAATTTCTCCCCAGAGATGCGGCCAGACCTGCTGAGTTTCTGTTTTTGTTCATTTTAGCTGTCCGGCATCATGTTCTTTGTTTTATTATGTGTAGCCATTACAGCTCTGGCTAAGATAGCAGAAAGGAGACAAACATTCTGTTCTTAGCTTTCTAATACAGCGTAATGGGTGACTTTAATTGTTCTAGGTCTAGCTGGATAAGTATTATTATATACAAGTTTTCAAAAGGAACAAACCTCAAAAATTGCCTAAAATGTTTACCTTCAGACTAGTTCCTCTGCCAGACCAATGCATTCAGCCATATTTTGAATAGGGAGTTGGAATTTCAAGCATTAGCCTTTTTAGAATCAGCTGACATTTTGTGCAAAGGCTGATGCATGGTTGATAGATAAGCAGTTGGTATAGCCCAAACAACAAAAGAAAATGAATTTAGGGTGAATTAGACAAGAGATTCACATTTATCTAGAACCTCACCCGTCGGCTTCTCAATGCTTCATAAACATAACTGTTTCATATACAGTTGCTCTTTCTTTGTCACTAGGTCCAAATGTTGGAATTTTTAAAACTTCATTAATGTAATCAGGGTGTTGCTGGATAGGCCGGTAATTATTGCCTGTCCCTAATTGCCCACAGGGCAGTTAAGAGTCAGTCACATTTCTGTGGATCTGTAGTCATATGTAGGCCAGACTGGGTAAGGATGACCGTTTTCTTCCCTGAAGGACATCAGTGAACCCGATGGGTTTTTCTTCACAATTGACGATGGATTTGTGCGTATCATTACACTCTTCAGATTGTTTGTTTTAATTGAATGGATTAAACAGAGGTGTACAAATTTGTGTGGCTTTCATCCAAGTGGCCCCAGAGGTGAATGTAGCAAATATCTCCAAAGATGGACTCTTGAACTCCCCTCACTTGCTGCCTTTTCAAAGATATCAGCTAGCACTGTAATTTTTTCAGTTAGTGTGATGAATCTTTGGAATTCTCTATGCCAGAGAACTACGGAAGCTCAGTCACTGAGCTTGTTGAAGACAAGTAGATAAATGTCTGGATACTCATGACATCAAGGGAAATGGGGGTAGTGTGAAGAAGTGGCATTGCGGTAAATGATCAACCATGATCTAGAATGGCAAAACAAACTCAATGGGCTGTATTGCCTACTGCATAGAATAGAATCCTTCCATAGAATTCTTAGTGTGGAAACAGGCCATACGGCCCAACAAGTCCACACCGACCCTCCAAAGAGCGTCCCTCCCTGACCCCATCCCTGCAACCCTGTTTTTTCCATGGCTCATGCACCTAACCTGCATATCCCTGAGCACTCTGGGTAATTTAGTATGGCCAATCCACCTAATTTGCACATCTTTTGGATTGTGGGAGGAAACAAAATCACTGAGCGGAAACCCACACAGACACCGAGAGAATGTGCAAACTCCACACAGATACTTGCCTGAGCCTGGAATTGAACCTGGGTCCCTGGCACCATGAGACAACAATGCTAACCACTGAGCCACTCTGCTGCTCTCTATCTTCCAGACTCATAATCGTACAGTATGGAATCAGGTCACTCAGCCCATCAAGGGTCCACACTGACTCTCCGAAGAGAATCCCATTCAGACCCACTCCTGAACCATTCCCTGGGTTTCCCATGGCTCATACATCTACCTTGCACATCTTTGGACTGTTGGAGTAAACTGGAGGACCCAGAGGAAACCCGCGCAGATACTGGGAGAATATGCAAGCATCACAAAGACAGATACCCAAGGCTGGAATTAAACCCAAGACCCTAGTGCTGTGAGGTAGCAGTACTAAGCACTGAGCCACTGTAGTTTGCCAGTCTGCTATATTCCTGCCTACACCACAGAATTGCAGTAGTTGGGGGTAGTTCGCCGTCACCACTTTGAGTGTAATTGGGTATGGGCAGTAAATGCTAGCCTACTCAGTGACGCCCCATCCCACGAGCATTTTTTAAAAAAAAAAACCTGTTTCCTGGTACATGAATCGTGAGAAATTAATATGCAGATACAGTAAAGGAATAGGAAAGCAAATGGAAATTTGAATTAATTGCAAAGGCGTTCAAACATAAAGGTAGGGAAGTGTTGCATGGAGCATGGATGAGTCCACGTTTAGAGTATTGTGTACAGTTTTGGTCGTCTTTAAGAAATGATGTAACTTCATTAGAAACAGCCCATAGAGGCTTCCTTTTCTGATTTCTGGAATGAATCTAGCGAGGAAAGGCTATATTGAAAGATGAAGGTCATGAGTCTGTACCATTTTCTTTCCGAGAAAAAAGTGGAGACAGTCATTAAATATCTTTAAGGTAGAAATTGATTGACTCCATTGTTAGTCAATAATATGAGTATTGGGGGTAGATGGAAAAAAGGAGTTGAGGCCACAGTCCAGTCAGCTATAATTTTATCGCACAGTGCAGCATACTAGTGGGACCGAATAGTCTATTTTGGCTAGTTTGTATGATGTATGACAGCGTTTTCTATCAACTGAACATATGTAACCCATATATATATATAAAATATATGTATAATGTATGTTAGATCTACCAAATACCACAACATCTTCAATGGAAAAACAAGATATAGTCATAGCCTGGATGTTAATAATGTTTTTCTTGTTGCAGACCAGGAGTTAAGGAATGTCATCGACAAACTAGCACAGTTTGTGGCCCGGAATGGCCCCGAATTCGAGAAAATGACAATGGAGAAACAGAAAGAAAACCCCAAGTTCTCTTTTCTGTTTGGAGGCGAATACTATAATTATTACCAATACAAACTGGCAATCGAGCAGCAATGTAAGTGTAAAGACAACATTCAGATTTCAAAGATGATAAACCTGTAGAGTTACTAAAAAAAAAGCCACAAAATTGCACTCTGGTATCTTTACTTGTTAAGGTTTGTAGGTCACTCCATTATATTTGAAATTTAGTTATGGAACTTAAGGTTCCTTTCTGTTTGGTGGGTTGCTTCCACTCCTCCTTCTCACACAGTTCCTTACTTAGAAAATATGCATACATATATTATCATTAATTTGATCTGTTTAAGAAGTGTAAAGGGACAGCTTTTATTAAGTGGAAGATAAGATAAAGTCCTGCTTGGCATTAGGTAACAAGTAATGCCATAATAGTGATATAGTAATGTCTAGTTTAACAAGGTAATGAAAGAATCAAACTCTACATTGGGAAGTTTGATTGAATGGCCAGTGTAATTATCATGTCCTAACCAATTCATGGCAGTTATTTTCCAGGAAATGCAACTAACAATTTGCTTTATTTTTGAAACAGTTAATAACCAGCAATTGCAGTGTATTCCCTAATTTCTGTTTGAAGTTTACTGTTTTCCAAAGAATTTAGGTTTGGCATTGCTGAGTTATCAGCAGCTTAATATGTATGGAGAAGTAATAGAACAGGATTAAAGGGAGGAGATGTCTATTTCGTTAACTTTTGAAGGTATATTCTGGAGCGAAAAGGTGGGATTCTGTTCTCAAAAGAATTTTTTTTTAATAAGAAAAGGTATGAAAGAGATCAAACAAACTCCATCTTTCTCAGTGAAAATTCTATCAACTGACACCAGGCAAATCTTAATAATGTATGGATAACAAGATTCAAACTGTTAGGGAAATGGAGGTTATTATTAGAAACTTGCATTTATATACCTTCCACAAAGTGAAGATATCCTAATGAAGATATTTTGAAATGCAGCCATTGCTTAATTTAAGTAATACTTCTGCAAATCTTCACAGCAAGGTTCTATAATCAACAAAGAATAACTGGATTGTCTAATTTGGAGTGTCTGAATGAAGAAACTTAAGTTGCTAATTGGAATAAATGATCTAATTTCACATTGCATTCTTTATTCTACAGTTAAGAATTGGCTGTATGTTTAATTTTCTTAAGGGAAATGCATCCTGTAGGATAAAAATGTCAGAATGGCAATAAAATTACAAGCGGGCTGCTGCTTTATATAAAAGACAAATGAACAGTCTAGGATGTTAGAAGGCATGGCAATTGAGGATTCTGTGAACATAACTTGTAGACTTGTCTGGGATCTATCAAGCCAACATTTGTTAGGCTTCTAAATAAATTGTAGGTTTGTGTAATTTTACAGGCTGTTTCAAGTGCTAAAATTGGTTTTGGCATAGTGTCAGATATTCTCTCCAAAAAGAGAGAATCTAACCATCTCCTTGACATTAAATGACAACCATTGCTGAATTCCACCAATATTCTGGGGTTCCTGTTATTGAACTGGGCCAGCCATTTACATGCTGTGCTGACAAGAGCAGGTTAAAGGCTGGGAATTCAGTGGCAAGCAATTCAACTTGTGACTTCTCAAAGCTTGTCCATCATCTACAAGGCATAAGTCAATGGAATACTATTTTAATAATTTTATATAAATTAAGCAATGTGCCTATCTGGATGAGTGCAGCTCTTAACAATAAAAAATCTTGACAGCAGCCCACTTGACTGCTATTCATTATACCACCTTAAACATTCCCTCGCTGCATTACTGATGCCCTGTTGTAACAGTATTCACTGTCCCCAAGACATAAGCAGCAACTAACTAAGCTTCCTTCAGCAGCAGGATGGAGAACATTTCTTTATACATGATGAAACAAATGAATGTTTCAAACTGTTCTGTCTCCTACAATCAGCACAACTGTAGAACACAGCTTTCTCTATTGACTGAAACAAAGGCACTGTATGTCACAAGTAGCTTAAACAGATGCAACTTTTGAAGATATATCCACACAAAAAGCTGCATTTCCATATCTTTGACCTCTACCATCTGGAAAGACAAAAGCAGAGTAGATACATGAGCACACCAACACATGCAAGATTCCCTTCAAGGCCCACATGATACTGATTGAAAATATATTGCTATACCTTCATTGTCACTGGTCTAAACCCTGGAACTTCTTTCCTGTGAGTATCTATACCAAATGGACGGCAGTAGTTCAAGAAGGCAGCTCACCACCATCATTTCCAGGACAATGAAAAATGAGCAATAAATGCTAGTCTAGCTAGTGATGCCCTCGTCTCTTGAATTAATAAAATGAATACCGTGCTTTTTTTCCTGAAGTTTCTCTCTTAATCAGAGAGTTGCAGGTTTAAATTTCACTGCTGAATTGCAGCATATCCATAATATCAGTTGACATCAGCACAGTGTTGTTGGGGGTACTGCACTGTTATGATCTTGCATTTCAGGTAACATTTTAAAGCAATGTTCCAGTGTCTTAGATGTATGATCAAAGATTCAGAGGGGGGCAGGGAGATCTCCTTAGGTTTGACTAACATTTGTCATTCAACTAATTCCACCAGAAACCACTAAATAATTAATCTCCTTTTTAGAGAAACATGCAAATTAGTGATATGTATGGGACAAATACACTCAGTAATTACTGTTCCAAAGCTGTTGTCAACTTTTTCCTCCCCATTAACTTCATATCCATGAAACACATGTTTTAAGTATAGATTCTAGAGTTATTTGAAAAGGTTGTATAAAGATATGATCTTTAACTTGCACCATTGCTGAAGAGCTTTCAGTCTTGTGATAATAAAAAGTATTTTGGAATGTTGTATCACAATCTGTACCTGGTGATCAAAGTTGATTTTGTTCTGCGCAGTCTGATGCACTTGCTTATTGCAAACAGTGATTCCCTTGCCCTAGTATTAGCTGACAAAACTATTTCAAGAACGATGTGACTCACTGGACGCATTTAGTGCTTTAGTCAAAGTTCTACATATTTGTTTGGTTCACCTGACCTCTTGGTCACTCTTAATATCTAAAATTGTTTTGATGTGCCCAAAGTTATTTCACATACCTCTGATTAGCTGGCTTTGAGTCAATTGATTTCTGACCTTGATAGCTCATGGTCGAGATGAAAGTCCTGAACTGAACATGAGAAACTAATTTGATAGCATCGATTTTAAACCAATGCCCAAGAAAGTTTTGACCTGCAAGTCAGTGCAGAACATTGTTTCCAAAGGTTAATCTAATTGTTCCAAGGCGGTGCATGTGCTCAGCTTACAGGAACCAAACAGGTTACTTACTGTATAACTTAATCATGACAGGTTCAATGCTTGAACTAAGAACAAAGTGCTAGAGAAATTCCAGTTTCACAGCTTCTGTGGAGAGAGAAACCTGTTTCAAATCTGATATGACTCTTGATTCTGTTTCTGTTTCCAGATGGTGCTAGACTTGCTGAATTTATTTAGCAATTTCCTTTTATCATATTCGGTACTAGGATCTTTGAAGCTGACTTGATTTGATTAAACTGTTATTCTCTGAGGTTTCTTTTGAATGTGAAATTACAGGATGCTGTGAGACAGGTCCTTGGCTCACTCAAACTAAACATAGTCAGGTAACTGGCCAAACAAAATCCACAAGTACAGAGGGGAAGATTTAAGTAACTTATTTCAACTAACAAGATTCCACAGACAGACATGCCATAACCAGATTACCTGCCTTTAGTGTCATTGTTTGAGGCATAGATATTGGTTGGACTCCATGGCAAAGTCCCCTTCTCATCAAAAAATTACTATAGGATCTTTTATGTTACCTTTTACATCTGTCCTCTTGGGTTTGTGTTCCATGCAAAAGAAGGCAGCACTCTCACTGTTTCAGATTAGATTATGTACTGAAGTTCTTTGTGTGGGATGTAAACCCATAATATCCTGGCTTGCTGTACTGTGCTGTGATTGGACCGCATCTGACACATGTGCAGCAGTGCTGTTAAGAGGTTGTGTGCCCCTAAAGTAAGATGTCTAATTGTTATCCATTCATATATTTTTCTGACTATCTGAAACATGACACAGTTTGAACGGAATGTTGTACCAATAGCAAAATGAGAAACTACTCAGAATTTCAGAAATGCCATTGGAAGAAAAAGTTGTAGAACAGAATGTTCTTTCCGATACAGAAATACATATTCCTGATAAGTGAGAAGTATATTTGCTGAGACACAATTGCTTCTGATCCTAAAGCAAAATTCCCTTTCTGCAGTGTTGGGTAAGTGTGAAGTTTGGTGTGGTGCTGAGTCATGTAGCTCAGAAATGACTTTCAGTCTGCCTTTGCAAGTCATAAAGTCCATTAGATTTTTCATTTATCCTACATCTCTGAAGAATTGACAGGACAACTTGAGTGTCCTTGGACTTGTTAAAGATGAGAGTTAGTTAGATTCTCACTCAGGATTGGACATCCAGCAAAATCCCTGTTCAGAGAGGTACCTATTAAGGTCAAACCTGATCAGCTGTGACCTTAACTTGAAGAACGACTGCATCCTGTGCCATTCAAGGACCCCTACTGTCTAGACATCTGGATCTATGAATGGGCTTTGGGAAAGAAAGTTGGTACAAAGAGATACTGACCAAATTCAGTCCATGTTGTTTACTTTGTGATGAATAAAATTATGTTGTGGGACATTTAACATTTAACTTTTGTGTGTTCTTTTTGCAGTGTTGTGTAATCCATCAGGGCAGGAAAGTGAACCTCCAACTGCAGCACCTGTGCCAGCTCCAATTCCAGCCCCAGTGCCGCCTCCTGCCTCCACAGCTGTGCCAGTCCCAGCTCCTGCCCCAACTCTAACTCAGCCACCCACACCTCCAGCTCCTGGCCAGCCACAGTTAGAGGATTTGATTCAGCAGAGTGTGTGGAACCTACAGCAGCAGGAACAGCATCTCCTTGTGCAAAGACAGGTCAGTCGTGATACCTGACTAGACCCCAACAAAGATAGCGGTCCATTGTCCTGGCATAGTATAAACTCAGTTATGCACTTGAGTGTCTCAGTTAGCATCTAAAGCCTTGACTTTGCCACTAAATACTCCTAATTTGAAACAATCTTCTGTGTGCTCTGTGATATTTATTTCAATTTTCATCAGCAGGAGGAATTCAGATAAAGGATAGTGGAAATACAAAATTCTCTTCAACTGAAAAGACTCTGGATGCTGTGGTTGATTAAACTTTCAAGACTGTGGCTAATAAATTTCAATGAGACTGCAAGATGTAGAAACAGAATTAGGCCGCTTGTCCCATCAAGTCTGTTCTACCAGTCAGAGATCATGGCTGATTGGATAAACTTTAACTCCACTTTCCTCCCTTTTCCCCATAACCCTTGATTCCCTTACAGTCTTTCCCTATTTAAATAATATTCATCTCTTCTATTTTTCCTACCAAAGTGCATGAACTTACATTTGCTCATTGTGTTTCATCTGCCAAGTTTTTACAGACTTGATTAATGTGTTTATTTCATTCTGATTTCTTGTGCAACCCTCACCACCTCCCTTTGGATTTATTTTTATGTCTTCATAAACTTAGCAATAGTCCGTTCACTTTCGTTATCCAATGTATTAATAAACATTGTAAAGTAATGTGTCCTCAGGCACTGATACCTGTGGAACTTGACTAGTTACAGATTGCCATCTTGAAAATACCTCCTTTATCCCAGCTGTTTCTTCTATTATTTAGCCAATCTTCTGTCCAAACTAGTATGCTACCTCCAGCACCATGAACTGTTATCTTATTAAGTAGCCTAGTGTGATGCATTACTAATTGAAATATATTACATTCACTGTTTTCTCCTTTATCTATCCTGCTTGTTGCATCGTCATAGAATTTGATTACATTTGTCAGACATGATTTCTCCTTCGTGAAGCCATGCTGACTCTGCTTGTTTATATAGTTCTAAATACTATGCTGTTGCGTCCTTTTTAATAGACCCTTACATATTGACAATAACAGATGTTAAGCTAACTGGCCTGTAGTTAGCTGTTTTTTGTCTCCTTTTTCTAAGAAGGTAGATAAGGGTATCAAGAAATCTGGGTCAACAGCTTGCACTTATACAATAAAATTAAACAAAACTGTGAATGCTGGAAATCTGAAACAAAAACAGAAGTTGTTGGAGAATCTCAACAGGTACGGCAGCATATGTAGAGAGAAAGAAGAGCTAATGTTTCACGGGACCAGTTCTGAGGAAGGTCACCGGACCCGAAACGTTAACTCTGTTTTCTCCTTCACAGATGTTGCCAGACCTGCTGTGCTTTTCCAGCAACTTTGTTTTTGTCTTTACCAGGTTATTGCCTGGGCTGGAGAGTTTCAATTATGAAGGGAGATCAGACAGACTGGGGTTGTTTTCCTTAGAGCAGAAGACATTTGGGAATCATGATTGCTATGCATAAAATTATGGGGGGCACAGACAGGGTAGACAGGAAAGAACATTTTCCCCTTGGTGGATCGATTAAAGACTGGGGGCATAAATTTAACATTGGGGTAAGAGGTTTAGAGACAACGTGAGGGGAAAGTGTTTTCACTCTGGTGGGAGTCTGGAACTCACTGCCTGTAAGAAATATTTAGATGTACGCTTGCAATGCCAAGGCGCGGGCCTGCAAGGCTATGGCCTAATTGTTTGCTTAAAAAATGCGGATTAGAATAGTTAGGTGGTTGTTTTGGACCAGTACAGACTTGATAGGCCTTTTTCTGTTCTGTAGGCCTCTATGGCTCTCTGGAAGGTGATGAATGGGTAGTTTAAAGGAAAAAACCACAATTTGAGATGTGGTCCTTCATCAGAACTGTTATTGATTGTGTTTCTATCATTTCCTTTGTCATTTGATCCCTTCTCTATTTAATGAAGCTTTTTATTCACCTAGGAGCAAATAACTGCAGCAATTGCCTTGGCAATGGAACAACAAATACAGAAGCTCCTGTCAGAGACGCAGCTGGACATGACTGAATTTGACAGCCTGTTACAACCCATTATCGACAGCTGTACCAAAGATGCCATCTCAGTACGGTGCCTCTCTTATTGACTTGATTTGAACTTGCAGGTTTCACACTGATACAGTATTAAACAGAGATTAATGTTGGCGCTGGGTCTTAGATGAAAATTCCAACTGTGCTTAATCTAATCTAATTTTTAGCTACTAAAGCTTGCAACAAAACATGTGATACAATGAAGGGGAGACACACAATACTACTGTTGTAGCTGACATAGTTACAAATACCTCTGTAAGTCTTGATCCTTGGTTTATCCTGAGTTATCTGACACCATTAAAGACAGTAGTATGGTTGCTTGGGGAGAGGCAAGAATTCCACTTCACTAACCAGGAATGCCTGCAGTGTCCTTGTGTGTGTGGAATTTGAATATGGGTGCTGATGGCAGTGAAAATGATCATATTTTTCCCATCTGCACTCAGGCCTGGGTTTTCACATGAAAAATGGTCACAGTGCCCGATGTACAAGGGAAGTTCTATGTCTGTAGAACTGTACTCCATTTGTGGTGCTAGCTGCAAGAGTGCTCAGATAAAGGCAAGAAAAACTAGTATATGATGAGGATTAAAATTTATGTGTTGCCACTTTGGTCACTTTTTTTGAACATCAGCAGTGTATCATTGGGGTTCACATTAGATCCATGGGATTGCAGCAACTAAGCAAATGCATCTTGATTTTTTTTTTGGCTCTTTGTAACAACAGGGGAATGTACTTTGCCATGGAGATTGCAAAACATGGATGTTCCACTCCACAACGCTGATATGAAGAATGCAGACCCCCTAAAAGTAGCCAATTGCAATCATGTTGCCGGCAGTACCGCTAGGGGTTAGATACTGTTTTCTCTTTGGTGGCGAGTGTACTTCTCTAACAGTAGCTATACTGTAAGACAGTATAAATCAAAACATAAGACTTGTAAATACTGCCATAATTGGTGGCAATTTTAATCTTCACATAGATTAGACAACAAATTGTCAAAGGTAACTTTAAAGATGTATTCAGGACATTTTCCTAGAGCAATACCTTCTGAAACCAAAATAAAACAAAAATTGAAATTACTGCAGAAACTCAGCAGGTCTGTCAACATCTGTGGAGAAAATGAAAATTAAGATTTTGGGTCCAGTGACCCTGCTCCAGAACCTGGGCCAATACATTGTGAAGCTGGAGGAACACAGCAGATCAGGCAGCATCAGAGGAGCAGGAGAGTCGACGTTTCAGGTGGACCCTTCATGAGGACATGAGTCATTAACCCTGTCTTATTACATAACACCAAGTCTAAAGTAGCTGGTTTCCTGATTAGTTTCGGAAGTAGAAGGTTCTGAAGAAGAGATAGCAAGAACTGAAGATGCTGGAGTCAAAGTCAATACATTGTAGAGCTGGAGGAACACAGCAGGTCAGGCAGCATCAGTGGAGCAGGAGAGTCGATGTTTTGGGTCAGGGCCCTTCTTTAGGGCATGCTATCTCTTCTTCAGAACCTTCTGCCTTTGAAACTAATCAGGAAAACAGCTGTTGGAGACTTGGTGTTATGTATTGTGGCAGGGTTAATGAATAATAAAGGATCCTAAAAGTCAGATTGATCACAACTTGATAGAATATAAATGATAAGGTATAAAGACAAAGTTCACTAAAGTAGTCTGGAAATAACTTTAGATAAAATGATAGATAAGCAGTTGCATATGCTTACAATTTGTATTAATGACTTAGATGAAGAGACAGATTATATTGTAGCCAAGTTTGCTGATGACCAGATAGGTAGGAAAGCAAGTTGTGATGGAAACATAGATGGATAGATTGAGCGGGCAGATGTTTAGCATTTGGAGAAAATATGGAAAATGAATATTATTTAAATGGAGTGAGAGATTGTGACAGTTCAAAAGAATCTGTATGAATCACAAACAGTGAGCATGCAGGTGCACCAAGTAATTATGAATGCAAATGCAATGTTATCCTTATTGCAAGGGAGTTGTAGAAATAAGAAAGTCTTGCCACAATTGTACAGATCTTTGGTGAGATTACAAGGAGAATGCTATTTACAGTTTTGGCCTCCTTATTTCAGAAGGGATGTACTTGCATTGGAAGAAATCAGAGAAGGTTCACTAAGTTGATTCCTAGGGTAAATGGGTTGTCTTATGAAGAAATGTTGAGAAGTTTGAGTCTATACTCTTTGAAGTTTAGAAGAATAAGGGTGATCTTATTAAATCTCAAGATTCTGACTGGGCTTGACAGGGTAGATACTGAGCGGATGTTTCCCTTTATACAAGAATCTAAAAATAGGGTGCGCCTTTTCAGAACAGGGATCTCGTATTTAAGGCGGAGATGAGGAATCATTTCTTAGAGGTATGTTCATAGTTGGAATTTACTATCCTAGAGAACAGTAGACGCTGGGTAATTGGAGATACGCAATAATGCGTTGGACATATTTTCAATCAACAAGGGATCAAAGGTTAGGGGGACCAGGCAGGAAAGTGAAGTTGATGTCACAGGTAGAGGACCAGTGTTGTCCTCCTCCTTTTTGTGGCTGTGCTTTTGATGTGTATTGTAGTGAACTTTAATTCTAATTTAGAACATCTGGGATTGGAATATCTTGCCTCACAGTTGAAGCAGTCTGTTGTAGTCGCCAAACTTATTGATTGATTGATTTATAATTGGTACCAATAAGATGAATTGCATTTAATCTAATATGTTTTAATGTATCGGTTTTCTCCATGTCGTGTTGTTAAATTATCTCATTTATTCCCATCAGTATCACCTGTGACAACGCCAGCCTTCAACATTTTACCCTTGTTAAATAACTCCATGATCTCTCTAGCCATGATCCAAGTTCGAAGGAAATCTAGAATTGTGTAGCTGGCTATTTTTTATAGTTTAAGTGAATATGATCTGAAGTTGTTATGCGCAACCATTGCCCTTGATCAGAATTATTTTTACAATCTTGAATGTTTCTGCATTATGCATTGAATATTTCTTGGTCATTGATTTATTGGCACTTGGTTAACTTGAGAAGATGGCCCTAGTCCAGTAGTAGAGTTCATTAACGTGCCTTTTTTTTGTTGTTGTACACGTCCAATTCCTATTAGTGCACACGGTCTTTACCATATTTTTGCACCACCCTGCAAGCAACTGACATTGAGAAGCCAGCTTGTTTTCAACCTACATGGTGTTCAAAGAAACTTGCAGGTTGTTGTGTGACTTAGAGGGAACATTGGTCACCACTCATGTAATTTTTAGCTTGCGTTCTAGCTGTGATGTTGTATATCTGAAATGCTAATGTAAAGGCTAAATTGGGTTGTGTGAAACAACTTGGGAATGTCTCTGCATCCTAGTGGTGTTGCAGTTTGGACAAGGCATCCTGCTTGTTTAGTATTTTAACTGTGACAAGGGGTAGATGTCCCTGGCCGTTGAACTGGAACAGCTGGAATCCCTTCCTGAAATCATTGTGAGGGTTCCTACACCACAAGGATTATAGCTGTTTGAGAGCCTTTTCCAGGGCAGTTAGGGATGGGTGATAAATGTTGGCCCAGCCATTGATGACCACATCCCATGATGAATTAAATAAAGTGGTAGTGACAGGGCACTACTGAAAACTGAACCATGAAAACAGCTGGAATTCAAATATATAAAAATACCCCTTGCCATCATTCTCTTCCCATTAATGCAGTATTATTTTACTATTTTTTAAAGTCAATGTTAAGGTCACAATAAAAACAAAAGATTTTGGTAAAATATTATTTTTGATGAATGCTGTTGGAGATGGTGGTTTTTTTTAAGTTGCAACCCTCAGGAGTGACCAAAACTCTCATGATCTCCTGTGTTCTCCTTTCTCCTTTAGGCTGGTAAGAACTGGATGTTTAATAATGCGAAAACCCCACAGCACTGTGAGCTGATGTCTGGCCACCTGAGAAACCGTATCACAGCTGAAGGAGCTCATTTTGAACTACGCCTTCATCTGATCTACTTGATAAATGATGTGCTGCATCACTGGTTTGTATCCAGTTATTAGACCTGTAGAAAAAAAGACCAAAGGTGAAAAATCATAAACATATTATCAGAGTTTTGTAAAACAACTTTTGTGTGTGGTGACAGATTGGGATGGGAAGTAAACTAGGCTATAATGCCCTAATTTCATCTGATTGTACAGAATGCCTTGTCAACTCAGTAATTCTTCTTATTCACTTGTGGAAAGTGGGCGTTGCTGGCTAGCCAGCATTTATTGCCTATCCCTAGTTGCCCTTGGGAAGGTGGTGGTGAGGTACTTTCTTGAACAGTCTATATGCTGCAGTCCACAACACCATTACTGGAGAAATGTAAATGTTGGTCAAGGTTTTGCTATAATGGAGATGCAGCAGAGCATCTTCAAAATGCTGTGTTATGGACTGGAGTCATACAATGGTCGTCATTTGCTGTCCCTGGATTTGAGGATATATCTGTGCAGGATCACAAATTTATGCCATTGTTCTTCATGTGACTGAACAGGTTGATTCTCAACTTACAGATTTTTGGGGTGTCCTGCCTTATGCCCATGAAATAATAGGATCACGAGTGCAGAATTTGCCAGACAAGTTACTGCCATTTTGAACAATTGGCGTTAAGTTTTTCCAGTCATCAATGTCAATGCAAGCACCCATCAAACGGAGCTTCAGAGTGTCTGTCCTCCCTGGAGTTCTGGCCGTTTGAGAGTTGAGGCACAGCACTTGGTGGTGGGGAAATATATTTCAGCACCTGGACACTGCCAATCTATCGCATTTGATTTTATAGGCGTTTTGCCTGAACTGGCTTCAAGGAGAACACTATCATCTGTTTGTCCTCCTGATGAATCTAAGGCATGTGGCAGAACCATTGTTGATGGAATTTCTTTAATACTTGTGTGTGTTACTGATGAGTCATAGAGATTTGCAGCACGGAAACAGACCCGTCGGTCCAACTTGTCCGTGCTGACCGGATATTCTAAATAAACCTAGTCCCATATCCCTGTAAACCCTTCCTATTCGTCTATTCATCCAGTTGCCTTTTAAATGTTGTAATTGTACCAGCATCCATCACTTCCTCTGGCAGGTTATTCCATACACGCACCCACCTCTACATAAAAAAAGTTACTCATTAGATCCCTTTTAAATCTTTCCCCTCTCACCTTAAGCCCACGCCCTCTAGTTTTGGACTCACCCACCCCGAGGAAAAGATCTTGTCTATTTTCTGTCTCCATGTCCCTCGTGATTTTATAAACCTTTACTAAGATCACCCCTTAGCCTCCAACGCTCTGGGGAAAATTACCCCAGCCTATTCAGCCTCTCTCTATAGCTTAAACCCTCCAACCCTGGCAACATCCTTGAAAAGATTTTCTGAGCCCTTTCAAGTTTCACAACATCCTTTTTGTAGCAGGGAGACCAGAATTGCACACAGTATTCCAAATGTGGCCTAACCAGTGTCCTGTACAGCAGTAATATGACCTTCCAGCTCCTATACTCAATGCACTGACCAATAAAGGTAAGCGTACCAAACACTTTCTTCACTATCCTGTTTACCTGTGGCTCCACTTTCAAGGAACTATGAACCTGCACTCCAAGGTCTCTTTGTTCGGCAACACTCCCCAGGACCTTGCTGTTAAGTGTATAAGTCCTGCCCTGATTTACAGTTCCAAACTGCAGCACCTCTTTTATCTAAATTAAACTCCATGTGCCACTCCTCAGCCCATTGGCCCATCTGATCAAGATCCCTGAGGTAACCTTCTTTGCTGTCCATTACAGTTCCAATTTTGATGTCATCTGCAAACTTACAAACCATACCTCCTATGTTCACATCTGAATCATTTATATAATTGATGAAAAACACTGGATCCAACACTGATTCTTCCTGGTCTCTCTGTACATAATGTGGGTACATCAATTGCTGTGTACCTCAGCACTTCAGTTGACTTGTGGAGATCTTTGTTGATGCATCCTTGCTGCTTTAGTTTGTAGGGACTCAACTGGCACTGTTGAATCTCTTTACCAAAGGTGTCTTTATGAGAGAGGTAGCTGCCAAGGTATGGAAAGTGCTCAACCTACTCCAGAGCCTCTCCTTCAACATATGAGAGATGGAGTATTTTACTGACCATGTCTACATTATATACAGACCTAAAATGATTCATAATTTCTTGTAAATTGGGTGAGCTGTGGGAAACATTGATGTGCATTTGTGGTGATCAGTTTAGTTTTGACGCAGGTGACTGAGGCTAAAGAACTTCCATCTCAATGACACCAGACAGCAGCACTTTTATGTCACTGTAGGATAGATTGTAAATAGTTTCAGGGCTATAGTATGACAGTTATCTGGCTTTCAAAGGGAACTATAGCAGATCTCCCACTAAAGCCAGTTCAGACATGTCATCTTGAAGTAGCCGCAGGATTCTGAAGTTTCTATATCTTAAGAGTACGTGCCATAGAGCCTCATGATGAGTCAAATACTTTGGGCGGGCTGACTAATAAACTGAAGAGTTCCTGGGCATGGGGTGTATTTCTTTGATTTTCCTGACGACAGAAACTATGTCAGAATTTTCTCTGGTAGTCTAAAGTCACAGTGTGACTTGGACCTGATTTTGTTGGTCACAGGAAATAGTTTTACGGCATGATTTATTTGTTGTGAAGATACAGTTGTCAGCAGCAGTGAGAGATAGTACAGAAATTGAATTTCATTGAAAAAAGAAATCTTGTCAAAGCAGACACCAGAGTCATGACCAACTGTTTTGTGAAAGGCCCAGAAACACAGTCTTTTCTTCTGAAGTAGCAGTGAGCTTCAAAGTTAGAATAAAACTTTTCCTGAGCATTCTCACTGGATTCAAGAGTCAGGCATAAACACAGATGGCAGTGCTACATTTTGAGGCTGAGCTGGGGATGAAGTATTATGAGTCTTTCACTTTTACAACTGGCAGTGCATCCAAAATCTTGATCCAAATGGTAACGCTACTCAGATACAAGGGTCGCGTCAACCTTTCCAGTAAAGGGCACGTCACCCACTCCTTCTTTGAACTGCGCTTCCTCTATTTAGAGGGCAGGTCTCACTGAGGCAGAATTTGGAATCTTGATCATGATGCACTTGCAGTCCTTCTTTCCAGGAAGTCACTCTAGAGGTTTTAATATTCCAAATTACGGGCACATGGATGTACCCACCATAATGAGTCACAAATCCTGGCACTCGCCACACCAAGATCAGATGCTTTTCCATGGGGTGCTGGGAGAGGAAATCTACAAAGGCAGCTCGGCTGGATTACCTGCCAGCACCACCTTATGACCACTTCAAGAAGGATGCACACACTGGTGGTCAAGGCATGATGCGTGGGACAGGGAGGAGACACTGATAAAAAATGGGGTCAAATTGTATATATTGGGTATGTTAGCAGCTGACCATGATACTTGTGTGTAGCAGATCCTTTAATGTACAGATATAATCTGTGTATGGCAGGTGTAGGAGTCTGTTAGCCAAGGTGTAATGTACTATGTACAAGGAAGGGTCTAAACATCCGAAACGTCAAGTTTTCCTGTTCCTATGATGCTGCTTGGCCTGCTGTGTTCATCCAGCCCCACGCCTTGTTATCTCGGATTCTCCAGCATCTGCAGTACCTTTTATCTCTTATGTACAAGGCAAGCCTTGTTTTTCTGTGCCTAATCTGTTCTGAGTTAGTAACTTTAATTTACGAGGGCTGTGCTTTACTACTCAGAAGCACTCAGTAGGAAATGAAATTAACTCTCCGCTTCCCTTTCAGGACTCTGATGCCACTCCACTGAGTGGGTCTGATCAGTAAGCATACCCATATTAATTCAAGAATCTAACCTAAAACAGATGTTGCAGGTTAGGAAGAACACAGCTGCCTTAGTACGTTCCAAAAGACAAACATACAGTCAGAAGTCAGATTCAAGAGTATGCTATTTATATTAAAAAATAGAATGACTTTATTAGCCTAAGCCTAAATTTAATCCAGTAGCTCCAGGGAGTATTTAATCAGGCAGTCTTGTGCTCCACCTTTTTCCATTGATAATAGGGCCTTTAATGCACTCAGTTCTGGCTACTTTACAAAGTTCTTGGATGGTATGCACCATCCAGTGACTGAAACACAGACCGCAAGAATTGTGATACTGTTGGGTCTCTCTCCTCTGCTTTGAGCTTCATGTGATGGCCTTGTTAGAATTTCTGTAGTCCGAGACTTTGCATACTTCCTTAATTCCTTACATATTTTCTTTCTTGTCAACGTGTCTGAATGAACAGAGAAGTTCAAATGTTGTTAATAATTGAATTGTTTCTTTGTTTTGGGAGCCTGTTGCATCTCATCTTTCTTCTGTTGTGTGTTCACAGTCAGCGGAAACAGGCCCGAGACCTGCTTGCAGCCCTGCAGAAAGTCGTGGTTCCTATTTATTGCACCAGCTTCCTTGCTGTGGAGGAGGACAAACAACAGAAGATTGCACGGGTAATTTTCCCTACTTGCTCATGAGTCAGCTTGTTCACCAAGAGGGGGCAGTAGTGTGTTATTTAAGTTTTTTTTTATTTTTATTAATCTGTGCTGGAAGAAATTTTGCATGATATGGTAATAAGCGAGTGATTTGCAAACTGTCGATTGCAACTCTAATTTGGGTAGCAGAAAGTGAATGGGGTCACAGGTTGTCCCTCCTTTAAGACTGTACCCACCCCTCAATGAGGCCCAGGAGGTATTCAGCCCTGCCCTTGCCCTGCTCGTCTCTTAGTCTCTTTCTCTTCGGGCCATGGACTTCAATTTCGTAGCCACTTCACTGAGTCTTAAAGCTCTGCCCTGACCATGAACCTGGTGGCGATGTCTCCGCTGCTGAGCTGCAGCCTCACCCTGTCACCCTGGTGCTGCTGAATGACCTGGACTCCAACATCAGCCACCTCAAGAACTTCAGCCTGTTCTTCTGCTGCTTCCTGGCCAAGGTCCATGAGCTGGTATAGCTCATATGAAGTACTGGGCTGGTGAGTACACAAAATAATATAATATTTTAATAACATTAAGAAGTATTTTCAAAATACAGACTTTCATTAAATGATTTATAATTATACGTACTATTCATAAAACACAGTACTAAATGTTGCAGTGCTGCTTTATTGCTGTTTTGTTTTTGCTAGCATTTGGATTCATGTGAATTTTGAAGTGTTAACATGGGCCTTTATTGGGAAATAGTTTGAGAAATGTATTCAACAGTGCTTTATCATACAATTCCATAAATGGTGAAGGTTGATACCTTTGTTTCATGGCTGACATTTTTAATGCACACAATAAAAGACTTGCTTGGCCCCAGATATTGTGCTCAGTTCTTTACTTCTCCATGCCCTCATCTCAATGATACACCTGCTCTAATGGGATAGCACAGTGTCTATTTTGTTGCGGGTTTCTTTTTTTTAAATCATGCGTGGGAGCAGGGTGTTACTTGCTGGGCTAACGTTTATTGCCCATCCCTAATTGCCCTAGAGAAGATGATGAGTTGTCACCTTGAATCACTGTAGTTAAATTCTGCAGTACATTACAGTTTGGTCCTTTATATTTGGTGGTTTTTTTTTATTTTTTGTTGCTCAACACTATAGTCACTGGTTGAGCCCAATCGCTGATGAATCAGTTCTCAGTGTAGTTAAGAGCAATTGGATCGCCAACAATATGTCTTGATCTGTTTACAGTAGGACCCAAAACTGGGCTGTAGGTTAATTTTAATAATAAAACCTTAATCACAGTGACTAAAGAGGATAACGTTGCAGAAAGTTCATGGAAAACATAGATTTATATGTAGAATATTTAAGTAGTCAGAATAACTCTATATAAATCCTTTTGTAGGATTGAAGTACTGTGTTTCAGTTTTAGCCCCTACAATAGATAAGTTGAAACTTGTGTGAGGACACAGCTTTGAAGCTCTAGGAACTTGAATGAGAGAAACATAAATATGAAGCACAAAGTGGGAAACAGTGGAGTCTATGGGATCATATGATAAAGACGTTTTAAAATTTATGCAAGAATGGGCAGAGTAGATAGGAATTGACTGGAGCAGAAGGAATGGGAAAAATTAAATGCTTAGTGGCGGCACTCCAGAAGTCACCAGGCTCAAATGGGGTGACTCTTAGATTGCAGATAGACTGAAGGGAGCAAATTGCACAGGTGTTGACAGAAATCTTCAGGCCTCTTTGAACGCACCAGAGTACCAGAGGATTGCAAATGTGACACCGTTGTTTAAGAAAGGGACAAAGGATAACGCAGGAAACTATAGACCTGTCAGTTTGACACCAATGATGGGAAATCTCATGGAGGACACAATACAAGATAAGGTGAATATACACTTAGAGTAAAATAAGTTCATACTAGACAGTCAACATGACTTTGTCAAGGGCAGGCCACATATGACACAAGCAGTGGATGAGGGTTCTGCTGTGGATATTGTATATTTGGACTTTCAGAAAGCATTTGATATGGTACCACATTGGCAGGTTGGATAGCAAATTAAAAATATTTGAGATTGATGGGTCCTTGGCAGCATGGATTAGAAATTGGCTAAAAGATAGGAAACAGGGTCGGTATGAATGGGCATTTCTCAGATTGGAGATGAGGTGAAAGTGATGTCCCCCAGTGATCGGTTTTAGGTCTCTTGCATTAAATGATTTATATAAATGATTTGGAGGTGAGTGCTGAGGGCAAAATCACTACATTTACAGATGAGCTAGGGAGAATAGACACTGAGCAACTTCAGAGGGACATTGACAAGTTGGCCAAATGAGCAAACACCTGGCAAATGAATTTCAACGCAGAGAAATGAGAGGTCATTCATTTTGGTAGGAGAAACATGGAGACACAATGCAGGCTCACCAGTACAACTTTGAGGGGAATATAGGAGCAGAAGGGTCACAGGGTTCACATGCATGATTCTCTGAGGGTGACCAGGCAATTTGAAATAGTTGTTGAGGAGCTTTGTGAGATCCTTGGGGTTTATAAATAGACGTATTGAGTATAAAAAACAGGGAAGTGATGCTGCACCTGTACAAATCATTGGTCAGGTTACATTTGGGGTATTGTGGTGAGTTCTGGGCACCCCCTTTAAAAAAGGGTGTTGAAGTCCTGGAGAGTTCAAAGGAGATTTACTAGAACGATCAGGGATAAAATGGGTCTAGGCCCGAAACGTCAAGTTTCCCTGCTCCTATGATGCTGCTTGACCTGCTGTGTTCATCCGGCCCCATGCTTGTTATCTCGTTTACTAGAACGATACCAGGGATGAAGGATTTTAGATAGAGTTTGGGCCTTTTCTTCTTGGAGCAGAGAAGATTAAGAGATCGCTTCATTGAGGCGTTCAAAATTATGAGCAACTTTGACAGGGTAAAGAGAATATTTGTTTCCACTAGTTGGTATGTTAGTAACTAGGGATCAGAATTTCAAGATTGTTGGCAAGAGAGCTAGGAGTGAGATGAGCAACCTTTTTTAAAAAAAAGAGTTGTTAGGAATTGGAATGCGCTGCCAGGGAGATTGGTGGAGGCAGATGCCGTAGGAGAGAGCTGGATATGTATTTGAAAGTGATAAAATTAGAGGACTGTGGAGATGGGGGTGGGGAGTGGGACTAGCAGGGTAGCTCTTTCAGGAACTGGTACAGGCACGATGGGTCAAATAGCTGCCTTCTGTACTGTAAAATTCTATGATTCAAAGATGTGAATTCAAGGGAAGGAAGAAGACTCCACTCAGAGCATTATAAGGCTGTGGAATACAGAACTGGAGTTAGAGTTTACAAAGACTATGGCAACATAAAGGTAATTGAAGGGAAGAGGAGTTTATAAGATCGGAGAACAAAGTAATCATTTGATATTAAGGCTACTACTTAGTGGGGATGATTGATTTTTGATATACACCTGGACTAACAAAAACAAATTGCGGGTTTGGCGGGATCTGTGGACAAAAAACAGAGTTAACATTTCAGATCCAATGACCCTTTTTCAGAACTCCTGGTTGCACAAAACATTTATGGTAAGGTGCAGAAAGACAGGGTAGTGGCATAACACAGACATGATTAAATGGTGACCAAGGGTGAAGCAACATGCTGAACCAATGAAGGATAAAACTAATTCAAATCTAGTTTTGTGCAGAGAGTTGGAATTATTTAGTAATGCCACACTAAAATATTCACTGTGAAATAATCAAAATACAGTGGAATTCTATATCATATTTGAAATCTGCATTTTCCCATCACAAGTAAGAATCTGAACTGCCAATTACGTAGGTGTGAAGGGTGAGCTAGCTCAGGTTAACTGTATAAATAGAATACAAGGTGTGGCAGTAAATGAACAGTGGGGAACGTTTGAAGAAACAATTCAGAAGTTTCAGCAAAATGCATTGAGAAAACTTCAGTGAGAAAGATCCAACCATGCCATATAAGGAGGCTAATGATGGTATTAAGTTAAAAGAAGAAGCTTATAATGTTGCAAAAAGTAATTATAAGACTGAAGATTGGTAATGTTTTAGAAACTAGCAAAACTTGTTTAAAAACAAGGGGAAAAAATAAAATGACAGCAAACTAATTGATTGTAAGATATTTTACAAGTTTAGAAAAAGACAGAAAGTACCTAAGGTAAATGGTGATCTGTTAGAAGAAGAGACAGCAGAAATTATCATGAGAACTGAGGAAATTACCCAAAAATTTATCTTCTATTTGTCTGACTTTACCTTAGGAATCACAAGTTGCATACCAGAAATAGAGAATAACCCAGAGATGAACAAGATGAAGGAAGAGAACTGGAGAAGCCTCAGATTAAAATTCAAATACCTAGGACCTGATGGCATCCATACTAGGCTTCTAAAAAGGATAGTGCATTTGATAACATCCCTCAGATATGGGCCAAAAGCAGGCAAATGGGACTTGTTTAGTTTAGAAAACCTGGTAGGCATGGACGAATTGGACCGAAGGGTCTGTGTCCATGCTGTATGACTCTATAACTGCAGAGGCAGTGGCTGCTTTAGCTAGGACTTTCCAGAGTTCTTTACGTTCTGGAATGGTCTTAGAGATGGGAAACTAGCATATGTAACAATGCCTGCTGAAGAAAGAAGGGCAAGAGAGAACAAAGGGACCTATAGGCGCGTTAAACCAGGCACCTGTCATCAAAAAGTGTTATTAGGGAAGTCTTAATATTACACTTGAAACAAAAATTCACAGTACAGCTAACTGTGCTTTTACAGAAAGGAAATCCTGTTTGACGATTTTTTTTTGAGGATGTAACTAGTAGGGGAACAGGATATGTGGAATACTTCAGTTTCCAAAAGGCATGAAATAAGGATCACATAAATACAAAAGGTTTAAACAAAAGGTACATTGAGTTGGATGTGATATCATGGATAGAGGACTACTTAACAACAAGAAACTGACAGTATGGATGAATGGGACTTTCAAGTTGGCAAGCTAGTGACTAGTGTATGCTGCAAGGATTAGTGCAGGATTTCATCTATTTACAATCTATATTAGTGACCCAATTGCAAAGGTAAGGTGTAATGTATCTAAGTTTACTGGTGTAACAAAGGTAGGTGGGAATGCAAGCTCTGAGGAGGATGGAAAAGAGATGTAGACACGTTAAGTGAGAGGCAATGTATTGACAGATGGAGAATAATGTGGGCAAGTATGAGATTGTTCAATTTACTTGTAAGAATAGAACAGAAAAGCAGAATTTTTTTGAAAGGCATGAAACATGTAAATGTTGGTGTTCAAAGAGGCGTGTGTGTGTGGAGAAGAAGCACAAAAAGTTTTGCTTCAGTATGTAAGGCTTTGGTGAGACAAAACTTGGAATACTGTGCATGATGGATCATATGGTTTCTGTTCCTGCTTGTTAAACCACAGGTCCTGTCTGGGTAATCTATGTCAACACACCAAGTTCTAACAGCTCCATCTTTATTTGGTGGAGAAATCCAAGATGAATCAACCAAGGGGCTATTTGTCCTCTTGGCTCTGGTTGATCCGTGATATCAAAACAATCAAAGTGGGAGGAGAGATAGGGAGCAGTGAAGCTCAATTTGAGACATTTATTGGTCTGGCGAAAGAGTTTGCTCAGTTATGGAATGCAGTCCCAATCTGCCCTTGCCAGTAGCAAAGGCCTGAGTATCTGGAATGAAAATGCAAAATCCTAAAAATACGTAGCAGGTCAGTCAGGATATTGAGCGTAAAAGACAACAGGGTCACACTCAAACTGTCACCAACTGTTGTTTTTGCCCTTACAACTGTTGAATAACCTGCTTTATCTTTCCAGCATTTTTATTATATGCCTTGTACCATTGTACCTGTAAACTAATGACAAGTGGCTTTAGTACCACGTAGGTCCTAACATCTTGTTATGGAGGAGCATTGCCTGCACTAGTTTGCAAGGTACATGGCATTGATCGGCAAACACAGGCACTAATAAGACAAAGCTGTAATTCTTAAAGAAGCCTGGATATTTTTTTAAACCTAGTTTGATATATGTTCTAAAAGATTCAGCAGTCTTTCATTGCTGACATCGCCTAACACAGAACTTTTTTTTTGTCATTTTTCAGCTGTTGCAACTGTGGGAGAAGAACGGTTACTTTGATGAGTCCATTATTCAGCAGTTGCAGAGCCCAGCTCTTGGACTTGGACAGTATCAGGTTAGTTACTTGTGGTACCTGTAGCAGCCTGCTATTCTGGAGACTTAACTAGCAGTGGTAAAGAATGCAGATAACCTACTGGTCAGATTTGACATAGTTGACATTTAAAGCAAGTTCAGACTAGGAAGTGAGCCTATTTATCAGATTCTTTTTAAATAAAATCCTCCTCTCATCTAAGCAAAAAGGATTCAAGTCCCCCTTCCACCATGTTTTTGGCAGTGTGGCATAGCTGAATTTATTGGATGGCTGATGTGCAATGCAAAATGATGCCAACAGTATGGGTTCAATTCCTGCACTGGCTGAGGTTACCATGAAGGTCTTGCCTTCTCAACATCACCCCTTGCCTGAGATGTAGTTAGCCTCCTCTCTCTCTCTCTCTCTCATGAGAAATGGTCCTCTGCAATTATGGTGACTTATCTTAACTTTACTTCAAAGCTTGCAAAACAGTCAGGGTGACATGGTAAGCTAGTTCATCTGTGACCTGTGCTAAACATCAGCATAGATTAATTAGATCAAAAATTCCTCTCTTTTCCTTCTAAGGATCCAACTTGTCATAGATTTGTATGATTTTGTTTCCATGCTTAGTAGATGTTGGCTTGTGGCGTTAAAATAATGCAAATTTGGCACTAATTGGGAGGCTAAAGCAGGGTATTTGCAATATCAACTTGTGTGATGAATTGAAAATTGCATGGTAGTTCAGGAGATGGCACTGGTCTAAAGTCATGGCACTTGTTCAGGTAATGATAGCTTTTGCGACTGACTGTGCTGACCTTGGGAATGTATGATATTGAGACTGGTGATGGGTATCAAGCTCATTTTTAACTCAACAGTGCTCCTAATGAATTAAACAACTAGGATTTAAGGTTGCTGCATCATGTAAATTGAGTTTGTAAAGTTTAATGTTACAAAAATTTCAGAATCTCAGTTGTTACAGTGCAGAATGAGGCCATTCAGCCCATTTCATCTGCACTGGTTCTCCAATAGTTGTGATTTAATGCCTCTCCTACATGTTTCCCAACTACTTGTGATGTGAATGATTTTTCTCATCATATTCCTTCTTTTGCAAATTACCTCGTATCTATGCCTTCTTGCTGTCTACAGTTTTATGAGAGGGTACAGTCTGTTCCTATTTACTCTGTTCAGCTCCTCATGATTTTGAAAACTTGTGTCAAATGTGACAGTTTCTAGATGGAAAGAAAATCATATTGCTCCTGTCATGACCTCAGGACATCCAAATGCACTTTACTGCTAGTGAGGTACTTCGAAGTATAATTTACCTGTAGTAATGTAGGCAAATATAGCAGCAATAGTGCACCATTTCCCGGCAAAGGAAATAAATGGTCGGATTGTCTGATATTGGTTGACCGAAAAATGCTGTCCAAGTCACGAGGAGAATCCCCCCATTTTCAAATATTCTTATAGGATCTTTTAGATCCACATGGATAGATAGGAGTGGATAGATAAAAATAGCACTGCTGACAGTGAACTGCCAAGTACATAACTGAAGTACCAGCCCAGATTGTGTGTTCAGATTACTTAACCAGTTTCTGGCTCAGATCACATTGCTACCACTGATGCAAGAATGCCACAATGCATAACTGCATATTAAAACTGTTAGCAATTTTAGGAAAGAAAACAGAACCCCTACTGTGAAACTGTTATGGGAGTTAGAGATAAAAGGTACTATAGATGCTG
>JAHRHZ010000132.1:2549363-2559987 GCA_024137785.1 Ginglymostoma cirratum
TTTCTGAAGAAGGGTCCAGACCCGAAACGTCAGCTTTCCTGCTCCTCTGATGCTGCTTGACCCGCTGTGTTCATCCAGCTCTACACCATGTTATCCAAAGTACTTACCAAATTTTTTCTTTCTACCGGTATCTTACATAAAGCTCATGTTTACAGAAATGCTGAATTAGGCTGTTGACCTTTAACCTGATGAGGCTTGACCTTTCAGGATAAGTATAGGCCCAAGAGGGGTCCTTCTCTGTGAATGCCTGTGTTTGGAATTCAGATATGGAGCTGCTATTGCACATCTCGTCTGGGTAAAGAATAATCGGAGCAAAGTTAGATTATTTGCAACACAATTAGAGTGAGGGCAAGATACTCTGTTTTCCTTTGTTGATAGTTTAAAAACTTTACCAGAAACACTGTGCAAATTGGCAGCCTCACATTTCACTTTCTAAACTCTTCATGTGAAAGTGGATCGGCCTGGTAGGGTTGGTTATTCAACTTAAAAGTTCTTGAGAAATTCCTGAGCTCTGTGATGGAGTCTTACATAACAAGGTCACTGTGTCTGGTCATTGTTGGTCTTTCACTGTAGAAGATGCAGCCTGAGAGGCCATTTCCTCCACACCCACCCCATACACCCCCACCCCACAGACAGTTGGTTGCCGTGACTCTTTTTGGAAAGCCAGCCAATTAACAGTAACTTTGGTGTTTACTGTTTGTAACATGTCTGAAGTTTTTGTGGAGTGCTGTTGAGAGGGAACTACTTTTTAACATCTTCTAACTGTGTTACAGATGAGGCCAAGCCACCACATTCCCTCCCTGAAAATGTGCCAAGTGGAGGGCAAGAACCCAGTCCAGCAGGACAACGAGGACCTGGGCAGCATGAGCACTCCTCTTCTAAGCCACCATGGTTTGAACGTCCTGCCATGCCACTCTGGGGCCAACAGCAACAGGTACTGGTTTGGGGAATTTTTCCAGGTGTGTGGAGTAAAGTGCGGCCATTGAGGATACAAGCAAATGTCAGGAATGAGGGAGCTGCATCAACAAGCTCCTATTTAGGAACAATAGAATAAGGACAAATAATTACAGTATCAGTAGAGGAATAAATCAAGTAAACTGCTTGTCCCAAAACGGGCAGTCTGCATTGCCCAGAGGATTGTGCATGAGAACCGCCCGAGAGGCAGTCAGCATCACAAAGGACCGAGTGAGCAAGAGGAGTACCCTGACACAGTCAGCATCACCTTAAGGAGCGGGTGACAGGAGAATCCTGAGACAGACAGGCTTACTGTGAAAGCAACTGTCAATAATGATATCATAGGAAAAGTTGATTGGCTGGTGAATAACTGCTCTTGGGGAGTGTGTAAATAACTGGAAATTAGAGAAACATAAAGTTTAAAATATTTTAGGTGGTAAAGGTGAACACAGTAAGTGGTGGAACAAAGGATCCTAAGTAAAATGTTTAAAGGATATTAATTAATTAAAGTAACCACGCAATAAATTATCACACATTAAGGATGGAAGGCAAGTGATACGTTGCAGCTTTACAAGATCAATGCATCTAAGCCAGTGAGATCCAGGATGCTGAATGCAGAATGTTTAAGTGAACATATTACACATGTTTGATACTATCATTTGCTTATATAGGTAAGATACATTTTCATTTATATAGATTTGATATGTATATTTAAATTTATACACATTATGTCCACAATTTTGATCTATAGATACAAGATTTATATTTTCTCCCTCGTTTTGTTCTTATTTGACTTTCAGCCCTTCCTCCCATCTTAGGGACCCCAGCAGATATTCTTCCGCTTCTCCATGTTTCCCCGAATCCATTGAAATCTAATTGAGACTGGGGACTCAATACAACATGGATTTATGTGCCTGCTTTCACTCTAACTTGAAGTGCATTTAAAGGCTAACAGGGAATCTGTAAATAATACTACCTTTCTCAACCAGTGCCCTGAAAAAGGACACAAAGTCTTGCCATTAAAGTCTCCTGTGCCTTTCAACCGAGGCAGTGCTGCTGTTCAAGAATGCTTTCCCATGAATAGGTTTCTCTGTTGGCATCTTTTTACATGTGTGTGATGTGAGTAACCTTATGAAACACGTGGCCTGATTGCAATTAAACACATGGCCTGGTTGCAATTAAATAACATGTCAAGCCTTTGTAGTACATACTGCTCAGGATTTCTAATTTAGGAGTGATCACTTTTAAAATAATCATGTTGTTGACACACTTCCTGCAGCAAATACCTGTGTATTTCTGTAAGTGGCACTAGTCTACAATTGTCCTTTGTCACTATTTTGCATTTTCTTAAAGCAGCAGTTGAGTGTTTGCTTGTGTTTTTACAGCATTACTTGGTTATATAAAAGTGACCACTCATTTTAATGACTGTTGCAATAACAGAAGACCAAGTTAGTAGACGCCTAGTGAGGACAGGATCAGGCTTGGCAGTATATTTCTCTCATAATGTGTGTGTAAAAAGGTTTCAACAGCTAACTGTACCTGAAAGGAGAAATATTTTAATTAGAAACAAAAATAGATTGCTGGAAAGGCTCAGCAGTTCTGGCAACATTGTGAAGAGAAATCAGTTCTGAGGAAGGGTCACTGGACCCAAAACATTAACTCTGATTTCTGTTCACAAATGTTGCCAGACCTGCTGATAGATGATAGACAATAGACAACAGACAATAGGTGCAGGAGTAGGCCATTCGGCCCTTCAAGCCAGCACCACCATTCATTATGATCATGTCTGATCATCCACAATCAGTATCCTGTTCCTGCCTTATCCCCATAACCCTTGATTCCATTATCTATAAGAGCTCTATCCATCTCTTTCTTGAAAGTATCCAGAGACTTGGCCTCCACTGCCTTCTGGGGCAGAGCATTCCATATATCCACCACTCTCTGGGTGAAGAAGTTTTTCCTCAACTCTTCTAAATGGCCTACCCCTTATTTTTAAACTGTGTCCTCTGGTTCTGGACTCACCCATCAGCGGAAACATGCTCCCTGCCTCCAGAGTGTCCAATCCCTTAATAATCTTATACGTCTCAATCAGATCCCCTCTCATCCTTCTAAACTCAAGTGTATACAAGCCCAGTCACTCCAATCTTTCAACATATGATAGTCCCGCCATTCCGGGAATTAACCTCATGAACCTATGCTGCACTCCCTCAATAGCAAGAATGTCCTTCCTTAAATTTGGAGACCAAAACTGCACACAGTACTCCAGGTGCGGTCTCACCAGGGCCCTGTACAGCTGCAGAAGGACCTCTTTGCTCCTATACTCAATTCCTCTTGTTACGAAGGCCAGCATGCCATTAGCTTTCTTCACTGCCTGGTGTACCTGCATGTTTGCTTTCGTAGACTGATGTACAAGAACACCTAGATCTCGTTGTACTTCCCCTTTACCTAACTTGACTCCATTTAGGTAGTATTCTGCCTTCCTGTTCTTGCCACCAAAGTGGATAACCTCACATTTGTTCACATTAAACTGCATCTGCCATGCATCCGCCCACTCACTAGCCTGTCCAAGTCACCCTGTACCCTCATAACATCCTCCTCACATTTCACACTGCCACCCAGCTTTGTGTCGTCAGCAAATTTGCTAATATTACTTTTAATGCCTTCATCTATATCATTAATGTGTATTGTAAACAGCTGCGGTCCCAGCACCGAACCTTGCGGTACCCCACTGGTCACTGCCTACCATTCCGAAAGGGACCCATTTATCACTACTCTTTGCTTCCTGTCAGCCAGCCAATGTTCAATCCAAGTCAGTATTTTGCATGTGCCCTAATTTTGCTCACTAATCTCCTATGTGGGACATTATCAAAGGCTTTCTGAAAGTCCAGGTACACTACATCCACTGGCTCTCCCTTGTCCATCTTCATAGTTCCATCCTCAAAAAATTGCAGAAGATTAGTCAGGCACGATTTCCCCTTCGTAAATCCATGCTGACTCTGACCTATCCTATTACTGCTATCCAAATGAGTCGTAATTTCATCTTTTATAATTGACTCCAGCATCTTTCCCATCACTGACGTCAGGCTAACTGTTCTGTAGTTCCCTGTTTTCTCTCTCTCTCCCTCCTTTCTTGAAAAGTGGGACAACATTAGCCACCCTCCAATCCGCAGGCACTGGTCCTGAATCTATAGAGCATTGGAAAATGATTACCAATGCGTCCACGATTTCTAGAGCCACCTCCTTAAGTGTTCTGGGATGCAGATCATCAGGTCCTGGGGACTTATCAGCCTTCAGACCTAACAGTCTGTTCAACACCATTTCCTGCCTAATATAAATTCCCTTCAGTTCATCCATTACCCTAGGTCCTTCAGCCACTATTACATCTGGGAGACTGTTTGTGTCTTCCTTAGTGAAGACAGATCCAAAGTACCTATTCAACTCTTCTGCCATTTCCTTGTTCCCCATAACAAATTCACCCGTTTCTGTCTTCAAGGGCCCAATTTTAGTCTTAACCATTTTATTTCTTTTCACATACCTAAAAAAGCTTTTACTATCCTCCTTTATGTTTTTGGCTAGTTTGCCTTCGTACCTCATTTTTTCTCCGCATATTGCCTTTTTAGTTATCTTCTGTTGCTCTTTAAAAGTTTCCCGGTCCTCCGGCTTCCCGCTCATCTTTGCTATGTTATACTTCTTCTCTTTTATCTTCGTACAGTCCTTAACTTCCCTCGTCAGCCACGGCCGCCCCTGCCTCCCCTTAGGATCTTTCTTCCTCTTTGGAATGAACTGATCCTGCACCTTCTGCATTATATCCAGAAATACCTGCCATTGCTGTTCCACTGCCATCCCTGCTAGGGTATTGCACCATTGAACTTTGGCCAGCTCTTCTCTCATAGCTCCATAGTTCCCTTTGTTCAACTGCAATACTGACACTTCCGATTCTCCCTTCTCCCTCTCAAATTGCAGATTAAAACTTATCATATTATGGTCACTACCTCCTAATGGCTCCTTTACTTCGAGGTCCCTGATCAAATCCGATTTGTTGCACAACACCAGATCCAAAATTGCCTTCTTCCTGGTAGGCTCCAGTACAAGCTGTTCTAATAATCCATCTCAGAGGCATTCCACAAATTCCCTTTCTTGGGGTCCAGTGCCATCCTGATTCTCCCAGTCTACCTGCATGTTGAAATCCCCTCAATCTTTTCCAGTAATCTCTATTTTTGTTTATGATTTACAGCATCCGCAGTTCTTTTGTTTTTTATTTAGTATTTTTAATTATTGCCTATTAATAATGATTGCAAGGTTAGTACATTGTTCAGTGAGTTGGAGGTTCTCTTTGTCACTGGTGATGCATCAATTCACTAGCTGGGCCAGTCAGACATCTCTTAGTCAAGTTGAGCAAGATATGAATTAGCTGTTCAACCCAAACCCATCTCTTTGGATGAATTAGGTAAAATTGAGAAAGACTTCTTTATGAATCAGTTTGTTTGACTTGGATCTCACCATTACCAAGGTGTCATGTACTCCACCTGTTTAAAAGGACAAGTCAATTGGTGTTGATAACTGCAGCTTAAACTGTGCTAATGTAACATTTGGTGAATAAATGGTTCTGTGCTGTCAATTCACTGTAATTTAAATAATTGTCTTAGAGTCTGAGCGTGTCTTTCTCTTTTTACCACTGCTAGTTTGACCAAGGGTTTAATGCTCCACATCAAGGACCGCCTCATTGCCAACCCTGGAATAACAATCATGAAGGCATGTGGAATGACCAGCGGGAACAAAATTGGAACAACCAACGGGATGCTCCTTGGAACAATCAGCATGAGCCATCCTGGAATAATCAGTTTGAACCCCCATGGAACAACCAGCATGAGCCACCCTGGGGAGGGCAGCGGGACCCACCTTTCAGAATGCAGCGACCTCCACACTTCCGCCAGCAGCCCCCATTCCCACCCCACCAGCAGCACCCACCATTCAACCAGCCTCCACACCCCCACAACTTTAACCGCATTCCTCCGCGGTTCATGCAGGATGACTTCCCTCCTCGACACCACTTCGATCGTCCTCCATATCCTCCGCACCATTTTGACTATCAACAAGGAGACTTTCCACCAGGTAAATGATACCCAAAAACTGAATACTTTGCTTCAGTATTCACCAGTGAGAAGGACCTTGATGTTTGTGAGGACAGCGTGAAACAGGCTGATCTGCTTGAACATGTTGATGTTAGGAAGGAGGATGTGCTAGAAATTTTGAAAAAAAAATGAGGATAGATAAGTCCCCTGGGCCAGACGGGATATACCCAAGGTTACTACAGAACGCGAGGGAAGAGATTGCTGTGCCTTTGGCGATGATCTTTGTGACCTCACTGTCCACTGGAGTAGTACCAGATGATTGGAGGGTGGCAAATGTTATTCCATTGTTCAAGAAAGGGAATAGCGATAATCCTGGGAATTATAGACCAGTCCATCCTAGTTCTGTAGTGGGCAAATTATTGGAGAGGATTCTGACAGATTTATGATTATTTAGAAAAGAAAAGAATAGTTTGATTAGAAATAGTCAGCATGGTTTTGTGAGAGACAGGTCATGCCTCACAAGCCTTATTGAATTCTTCGAGGACGTGACAAAACCCATTGAAGTTTGAGCAGCAGATGTGGTGTATATGGATTTTAACAAGGCATTTGATAAGATTCCCCATGGTAGGCTCATTCAGAAAGTAAAGAGGCATGGGATTCATGGACATTTGGCTATCTGGATACAGAATTGGCTATCCAATAGAAGACAGAGGGTGGTAGTAGATGGAAAGTATTCAGCTTGGAGCTCAGTGACCAGTCGTGTTCCACAGGGATCTGTTCTGGGACCTCTGCTCTTTGTGATCTTTATAAATGACTTGGATGAGGAAGTGGAAGGGTGGGTTAGTAAGTCTGCCGATGACACACAGGTTGGTGGAGTTGTGGATAGTGTGGAGGGCTGTCGTAGGTTGCAATGGAACATTGACAGGATGCAGAGCTGGGCAAAGAAGTGGCAGATGGAATTCAACCCGGAAAAGTGTGAAGTGATTCATTTTGGAAGGTCGAATTTGAATGCAGAATACAGGGTTAATGGCAGGATTCTCAGCAGTGTGGAGGAACAGAGGGATCTTGGAGTCCACATCCATAGATCCCTCAAAGTTGTTACCCAAAGTTGATAAGGTTGTTAGGAAGGCATATGGTGTGTTAGCTTTCGTTGGCAGGGGAATTGAGTTTAAGAGCCGCGAGATTATGCTGCGTTGTATAAAACCCTGTGTAGAGCACAATTGGAATATTGTGTTCCGTTCTGATCACCTCATTATAGGATGCTGCCTGGACTGGAGGGCAGGTCTTATGAGGAAAGGTCGAGGGAGCTCAGGCTTTTCTCATCGGGGCGAAGAAGGATGAGCGGTAACTTGATACAGGTGTACAAGATGACGAGAGGCATAGATAGAGTGGCTAGCCAGAGACTTTTTCCCAGGGCAGAAATGACTATTATGAGGGGGCATAATTTTAAGGTGATTGGAGGAAGGTATATGGGAAATGTCAGAGGTAAGTTCTTTACACAGAGAGTGGTGGGCATGTGTAATGCGCTGCCGGCAGTGGCAGTGGAGTCAGATACATTAGGGACTTCCAGGCGACTCCTGGATAGGCACGTGGATGATAGTATAATGTAGGGTATGCAGGGTAGTTTGATCTTAGTCTGATAATAGGTCAGCCCAACATAGTGGGCTGAAGGGCATGTGCTGTGTTGAACTGTTCTATGTTCTGTGTTAACCCGTGCAATGATAGCACCATGAGGTCAAGTTCGTTCTTAAGAGTTTTTAAACTTTGCATTATTGTGACTACCAGCTGATTTCAAACACTTAACTTCCGTAGAGGTTTCTTCCAATTGTTTGAAGAGAGAGAAAGACTTCCATTTATACAGGCCTCTTACAGTCTCAGTGCCCCAAAGCATTGAGGACAAATTGACCCCCTGGTTAATGCTGCATCAATATGACCTCCAATAGTGCAAGAACTTCCTCTACTGTGTTGTCATGGTCAGCCTAGGTTTTGTGCACAAGATTCTGGGGTGGGACTTGAATATACAATCCTGATTCAGAAGCAGGAGTGAGCCAAAATCAATGAGCCAAAAGCCAAAATCAATACTTCATCAGTGATACAGCAGCAGTGGGCGAGATTCTAGTTCAGAGCCTTGTCTTGACCGATTGTTACACTCTAGTTTTATCTGGCCCTGACTTACCGACCCTGGAGCAGTTTTTCTGAGCTAAGTCTGTAAAGTGCAGCTCTTTTGGAATAACAGTGATGCTATCTTTGACTAGATTCTTTGCATTATAATTATAACCGAAGGAAGGCAGATAGGAAAGTCAGGTGAAATCTGTTAGATGCTGCATTTGGGAAAACATAACCTTGGTTTAGATGCGCAGAATAGCCTTTTTCATTCATAGTTGTCTTGTGAAACGCATATATAATTCAGAATCAAAGCTGGTTATATTTTGTCATTGTTGAGCAAAATTGTGATTCTGTATGAATCTCACATATCTGTCAAATAAATTATTTATAATTTCAGTTTGTAGCTAGATGCAAGATTCACATTAATGATCCTTCATAAACTACAGTTTATTTATTTTCTGATAAAAGTTGTCTTAAATGCCTTTATAATTTGACATGTCTGGGTCAGGTGTAATGTTATTAGGTTATTCACAAGCCTGATACAGCAATACAGTAAAAAGACAGAACCAGGTATTGACCTTTGGCTGAAATGCCCCTACAATGTTAATATTCCAGATATGGGCCCTCCTCATCATCCTCCACACCGAATGCCTCCGCCAGGAATGGGAGAACCCCCTCCATGGGGTGGGCCCCAGCACCCAGATTTTGCTGGTCCCCCTCCAGGTTTTAATGGACAGCCTCCCCATATCAGACGGCAAGGGCCCCCTCCACCGCAGATCAGCCCAGATGATCCTAGCCTGGTGCCCAATGTGCCATATTTCGATCTCCCAGCAGGATTAATGGCACCACTGGTGAAGGTAAGTCCAGATATTGCTCATTCTGCATATATCAGCAATAACTTGCATTCCATGTGGCATTCTTTAACGTGGGGAGGCACCAAAGCTGCTTCATAGGCTCCTAATCAAAAGCTGACATGCAACCATCAAGGTATATGTAACTAAATGTTGGGTCTTAAAGCAGCAGAGTGTGATAAACTCACATGTTTGGCAAAGAAAATCCAGAGTTTAAGATCTGTCGTTCAACAAATGACCAACAATTCTCCAGCAAAGAGTGTGGGATACAAAGGCGGCCAGATTTGGATGGATGCAGAGTCTTTGGATGTTTTTAAAGGTTATAGAAATGGGAGGGTGAGGCCATAAAATGATTTGTAATGCTAAATTAAAGGTGTTGGTTGCCTGGGAACCAATGTAGATTGATAAAGAACAGCATTGGTACATGTGTGGAATAGAATATAGGGCAGCAAAGGTTTAGATGAGTTCAAGTTTAAGCAAGAGTGGATGTTGCGGGGAGGAAAACCATCTGGAACGCTATGGAATTGCTGATTTTGGAGGTTATGAAAGCATAGATACCTGTATTAGTGGTTTGATAAGCTGAGACAGGGTGAAAATAGCTGATCTTTTACAGAGCTGGAAGGAGACAACTTGAGCGATAGAGGTGATATCAAGTTGGAGCTCAGCCCTGGGTGATAAGGTTACAATCTGTTCCTTTGTAGAGTCATTCTGGCATGGGAGTCCATTTAGCCCATCAAGTCTTCAGTGGTTCTCTGTAGAACAGTCCAGTCAGTGTCTTTCCCCTGCTCTCTCCCTGTAGCCCTGCAGGTTTAACTCCCTCAAACACACATCCAATTTCCTTCAGAAATCGCTAGCTGTTTTCCATCACCCTTGATGGTGAGAGTTTCAGATCATTACTAGTCACTACGTTTTAAAAGAAAAATCTTCCTTAGCCTTCTCTTGCGTAGAATTTTACATCTGTTTCATCAACACCTTTGTTCAACCAAAGATAGTGGTTTATGAGGGAGCTCAAATCAGCAGCAATTGAACTCAGTTTGTGGGAGGGCTGAAGACAAGAACTCCCTCTCTTTTAGTTGTACCACAGAATCCTTCACATTCACCACCTGAGAGGTCAAATGGAATCTTGGTTTACTGACTCATCAAACGATAGTACCTCTGAATTATGTGCTTAATTCCCAGGAGTGGGATTTGAACTTGCCTAGATTAGTTAGATTGTGGTACAGGTGCTGAAGTTATAGACATTGAGATGGAGTTAATATCGATGTGATGCTGAACTATCAATGACTTTTGTTATCGGTACCTGTAGTGTAAAGTGCCAGCCATTCAGAATGCTACATCTATAAGTTATTTTTTAAAAAGCTAGATTCAAATGGCTTCATTAGAACTAGTAGCAAGATCTATTGTCAGATACTTCTCTCCCCACTTTTTAAGAAAAAGACATACCAGACTACTAAGCAACCTGCTAAATACACTCCATAAACCAACTGTTTATGATTACTCGTCCTTACTTTAAAACAGCTGGAAGACCATGACTACAAGGCTCTGGAACCTAAAGACATGCGCCTTCCACCTCCAATGCCACCTAATGAGAGGCTTCTTGCTGCAGTTGAAGCATTTTACAGCCCACCATCACATGACAGA
>JAHRHZ010000132.1:2560387-2616078 GCA_024137785.1 Ginglymostoma cirratum
GAGAAAACCGAGTTAACGTTTCGGATCCGGTGACCCATCCTCAGAACGGTTCTGAGGAAGGGTCACCGGACCCGAAACGTTAACTCTGTTTTCTCCTTCACAGATGCTGCCAGACCTGCTGAGCTTTTTCAGAACTTGGTTTTTGTTCCTGATTTACAGCAACCGCAATTCTTTTGTTTTTTATTTTACAAGGAATCTTTGACCACCCTCGTCTTTCTTTCAAAACACAATAACTCACATCTATATTAAAATGAATTGTCAATCCATATCCATTTTGCAACTTCTTTATATCATCTTATAGTTCATTTCCATCTCCTCTGTATTAACTCTTTTTTTGATTTTGTGTCATCCAGAAGTTTTTTAAATTGTACTCCCAAATCTATATCCTTGATGTAAATGATGAATAACAGTGGACCTATGTGGAACACCAATCCCCACTTCTTCCTGTTTGAGTAACTAGCTATAACACAAGTCTTTTGTTATCCAGTCTGCTGGCAACAGATTCCTGACAACATACTCTGAAAACTTAATTATGAATCATGTGACAGTCTATTGAAGCCCTTTTATAAATCCAAATATGTTGCACCCACTGTATTAACCTTGTTTACCCTTTTTTATATAATTTCAAAAAACTTGAGTCTGGCCAAGCATGGGTTTTCCTTTTTGAAATCAGCGCTATTTGTTACTAATGTTCAGTTCGTAGATGTTTAGGATCTTTACAGATCTGTCCTGTAGGAAAGATAATGGAATCTGTACTCCTAGTGATGTTAAGCAGACTTGCCTAAGTTTCCTGGACCTTTTCTGTCTCCCTTTTAAGATTCAGGATTAGCATTAGCTACCTGATAGTCCTGTAGCGCAATCCTTTACCTGATGAGTTTTTTATACGTATCTATGTGTAAAAGTGCCTTTGCTATCTTCATCAGACTTTTACTGGTACAGGTAGAATGCAATTGAGGCTTTTACCTATTCTACATTTCGTTAATTTATCGAGCTTTCTCTCTCTTCCCCCACCCTGTGTTTTTATTCTGCTGCGTAGGTGAATTCTGTGTAAAGATCTTAGTAAAACTTAGGATTCTTGGTTTCTATCGATACCTTACAAATTTAATGCCAGTACCAGGTTCACAATGTACTTCTGTTCCATTTTTCTAGCTTTATTTCTGTATGTTTTGATGTTTTTCCTATTGCAACGTGTATATCTAAAACAGGGTGAATGGCTCTCTCAGTAAACACTTCTTTTACTTTGTTGCATGCTCTGATAGCATAACATTAAATTGTCAATGAAAAACTTACACTGTTTACAATGCAGACTGTTCAAAACTTTAAACTTTCCCCAGATCCTACTCTCAACTCACGTATGTTTCTCAAGTCTTTTATGATTTTGTTGTATTATCTTTATCTTATAGTAAATTTACATTGTGGCATTTCCATAAGTCCCATTGTTTTTCTATTATAGAATGGAAAATGCTACAGTACTAATGTATGCCTAGTTAGTGTCTTTTCATTTTCATTGTCACTTTACCACTTTCGTGTTGAGTCTCACTTTTGCTTTTAATGTCATTGCCACCTGCAATCTGCTTTTAAATAATGTGCATCAGTAAAAAGGAAATTGGATGTATACTTCAAATGAAAATATTCCAGGCATATAGGAAAACAGGGCAATTCGCAGAACTAGTATTGACACAATTGGTCAAATAACTTCATTCTTTGCTACATGATTCTATCATCCGTGAATCGGTAACTCCTCAAATACCCTTTTCCTTCATTTTACTGTTAACGAAATTGATGGTAAAAGTTAAATTATTTCACTTGTGTTCTTTTTCCCAAACTGTAAGCCACATTTATCCATTTAAACTCTGTTACAACATGTTTGCCTGTTCTGTAGGCATCATTTAGTGGTGTTCTCCAACATTTGCTACATTTACCCACATCTATCCATATCTCTATTTTTGTACAAGGAAAAGTGAAAATCTCTGCTATTAGTTTCTGGATTTAATATAACAATTGTTCGCTTGGACTTGTTTCACCTTCATAAATTATGATTTCCTTGTGCAGTGAAGGTTGGGAGCAGAATGGACTGTATGAATTTTTCCGAGCCAAAATGCGAGCCAGGAGGAAAAAGGGGCAAGAAAAGAGGAACAGGTGAGCGCTTATTCAGAGAGGAGAGAAATGGGATGAAAATTTGGATTAAAATGGTGAAAAATTGCATGATCAAACCTGTCTGATACTTAATTTTATATTTTTCTGGTTACCTTGTTATTGTCTAACGATGATGTCAGTCATTGCCAGTTAATAGGTTGGAATGTGGACAGGCCAAACACGCCCATGTCAGACTGAAGCTGAATGGCAGCTCAAATCCATTTATTATCCTTAGCTTCATATCCCTTGTTAACCTCTTTTAACAATATAATCGGAATCTTAGACTACGGAGCACCTCAGATTCAAATTTTCGTAAAATGATTCCAAATTTAAAATACTTTGTATAGAAAAGGAAGGGTTTCCCTTCTGAATTGCTCGTGTCTAAACTCAAATTCGTGCTTACTTGTTCCAGATTACCCACTAAAGAAACTAATCAAATCTGTGATTAAATCCTTTTAACTTCTTCATCTAAATTTGACCATCTCTCAATTCCAGCAAGTTGGACTTAAACTTAACCTTTTGCATCATTATATCATTCTGATAAATCTGTACTGAACACATTTAATAAAGTGTGAGATAGCAAGAACTGCAGATTGCAGAGTCGGAGTCAATACAGTGTGGAGCTGGAGGAACAGGTCAGACAGCATCAGAGGAACAGGAAAGTCAACGTTTCGGGTTGAGATCCTTCATCAGGACATCAGACCGGACGAAAGGTCCCAACGCAAAACATTGACTTTCCTGCTCCTCTGCTGCCCGACCTGCTGTGTTCCTCCAGCCCCACACTGTTTTGATTTTATTAAGTGTGAGTGCACAAAACTGAGTGCAATTATTCAGATATAGCCTGACTAAGGCTCTGTACAACTGAAACATGACTTTGTTTTCAAGGCCCCCACTTTAACTAATGAAATGATGTTTGCAATTTTCCAATCCAAAAATGCGATTTCTGAATCTAATGAACATCTAGGGGCGGCCCAGTGACTCAATGGTTAGCACTGTTGCTTCACAACACCAGGGACTTGGGTTCAATTCCACTCTCGGGCGAATGTATGGAGTTTGTATTTTCTCCCCATGGCTGTGTTTTCCTTCGGGTGCTCTGGTTTCCTCCCACAGTCCAAAGATGTGCAGGCTAGGTAGATTGGCCGGGCTGAATTGCCCATAGTGTTTAGGGATGTGCAGGCTAAGTGGATTATCCGTGGGAAATGCAGGGATAGGGTAGGGGGTGTGGGTCTCAGCGGAATGTTCTTCAGAGGGTTGATATGGACTGAATGAGCCGAATGGTCAATTTCCACACTGTAAGGATAGTATGATTTTATGATTTGGAGAATGACTGACATATCTGCAATTTATTATTATAAAGGGTCTTTTCCTTTCATTACCTAGTTGTTCCAAGCAATAGGATTCATCTTTTAAATAGTAGCCAGTGATTTAGCTGAGAGAAATTGCAGGTTTGGTATGTTCCTAGCTGCAAAAGAAGTGAATTAGCCTCAGTATAGAGAACCATATAACCAGGGAGTTCACACTATTATTGACTCAAAAAATAATACAGTTCATCACTCTGTGTTCTCTGTCTTCACTAAGTAATTAGGCAAGTAATGACAGCAGCATTTGTTGCTGGGGTAACAGGATGTTGTTCCTGTGCTTGATCTTCTAAAAGGTTTTATGACATAGAAACATAGAAAATAGGTGCAGGAGTAGGCTCTCCGGCTCTCCGAGCCTACACCATCAGTCGACATAATGATGGCTGATCGTGAAATTTTAGTGTCCCCTACCCCTTGATTCCTTTAGCCACAAGGGCCACATTCAGCTACCTCTTGAATATATCTAACGAACTGGCCCCAGCAGCTTTCTGTATTAGGGAATTCCACAGGTTCACTACACTGAGTGAAGAAATTCTTCCTCGTCTTAGTCCTGAATGGTTTAACCCTTATCCTTAGACTGTGACTTCTACCTCTGGACTTTCCCAACATTGGGAACATTCTTCTTGCATTTAAGCCTGTCCAGTCAGATCAGGATTTTATATGCTTGAGATTCCCCCCTCTTTCTTCTCTATTCCAGTGAGTACAAGCCCAGTCATTTCAATCTTCACGTGTCAGTCCCGCCATCCTGGGAATCAGTCTGGTGAACCTTTGCTGGACTCCCTCAATAACAAGAATGTCCTTCCTCAGACTAGGAAACCAGAACTGCATTCAATATTCTAGGTGTAACCTCACCAAAGCCCTATATAACTGCAGCAAGATATCCTTACTCCTTTATTCAAATCCTGTAGATATGAACAAAAACAAAGTTGCTGGAAAAGCTCAGCAGGTCTGGCAGCATCTGTGGAGGAGAAAGCAGAGTTAATGTTTCGGGTCCGGTGACCCTTCCTCAGAACTGATGGTGGCTGGGAAAACGTCAGTTTTTAAGCACCTCACCTCTCGATATCAAGGTCAGCATGCCATTAGCTTTCCTCACTGCCTGCTGCACCTGAATGCCAACCTTCAGCGACTTTTCCACCATGACACCCAGGTCTCATTACACCTCACCTTTCCCTAAACTGCTGCCATTCAGTTGATAATCCGCCTTCCTGTTTTTGCCACCACATTGGATAACCTCACATTTATCCACATTATATCGCATTTGCCAAGTATTTGCTGACCATGTCAAAGTTACCCTGCAGCCTCTTAGCATCCTCCTCACAGCACACGCTGCCACCCAGCTTAATGTCATCTGCCAATTTGAAGATCTGGCATTCAATTCCAGGGTCCAAATCATTAATGTATATTGTGACCTTGACTGTAAAATCCCTGAAATATCTAGAATTTTGACTTTGTTTTAAATTCCAGTTGTGGAAACGCATCAAAGTTTGTGTTAGAAAAATACCTGATTGTGTATAACTATGAAATGTGTAACTGCATATATGAGAGATTTATTGATAATGTAACCTGTAATCCAATTTGCCCAACAATCTTGATACAGGGGGGGTCCAAGCACATCTACACCTGGAACTATGAAACCAGGACCCCGTTTGGAACCCCATGAGACCAGTAGTGGAGTCAAAGCGGAGAAGCGGTTAGTGTGGACATGATACACTGTCTTGGCACGTTCTGTGTGTTTTTCAGGTTTGAGCAGGAGATTTAGACAGATGACTTTACAGAGCGTTTGAGAGACTTTGATATTCACTGCCAGATCTAATGATTAAAGCAAAGACAATGTCAACATTTAAGAATAAATTGGCCAAATTGTCTAAAAAAGTGGACTAAAAAATTGAGGTAAAGGGGCTGGAATATGGGTTTAGGACCTTTTGCTCATTATGATGATTAATACCAACATAGGCTGGTTGGTCAAACAACCTGCTGTGTGCTGCTTCTGTGACAGATTACAGGATCTATTAAAAGAACCAATGACGTCTAATGGCAAAATATTCATGCTGCTTCAGTCTTTGCTTCTATTTTTCCATTATTTTTCTCATCTTCCCTCCTGCTCTCTGAAAAATATTGAACCCTTGACTGTGACCATTGTTCTTTATGTGACGTATACCCTCCTCTCACAAGAGTGTTTCATATCAAGCGTGAGCTGTCCTCACCCACTGTCCATGCTTGCATTTCCAATTGATGTTAGCAGAAAGCAATCAGGAGCAAAGAGCAATGGTTCTTACGCTTCTAACTGTGCTGAGGCCACTCAGAATATCCTTCACTCTAGAATCAGCTAAACCTACACAGATTATAGCTGGGGCCAGGAGCTTCCTGGTTTGTGCAATATAACCCTTCACTGTTCATTCAGTTTTTTAAAAAAAAGTAAATTATCCAGTTTTGAGGTGTTAAAGAGTTATTCTGATGCCAGCTGACCATTGTATCCTTGGATGCACTAGTGCACCTATTTTTGGGACATTTTCCAAACAAAATATAAAGTAGCTTCAAATACTTCTGCTAAGCATCTGGTGAACATCACTTTAGAACTATACTCTTTAGACACTCCCACCACCCTTGGAGTAAGAAAGAAATTTGCTAGAAATTTATCATGTATCTGTAAGTAGATGTGCTATGAGAATTGCTACAGCAATGTGAGTGTTGCCCCATTTGGGGAACCTGATGGAGCACTATATAGAACACCAACTGCAAGCTCCCCTCCAAGCCTGTATCATTCTGACTTGAAAAAATGCCACTGTGTTGTTGAGTCAAAATCCTGGAATTTGTTCCCTAAGGATATTGCGGATCTGCATACAGCATGTGGACTGCAGTTCAAGAAGGCAGCTCACCACTAATAACTTTCTAAAGGACAAGTAGGAGAGGCAATAAATGCTGGCACAGTCAGCGACACTCACATCTAGACATTTTTGTGTCTGTGATTTTTTTTTTTTTTTCCTCTGTATGACGATGCTCTCAAGGTCACATTTAGTCTCATCTAATTGACTAAGAAAGTGGTGGTGTGTTTTCTTCCCTGAATCACTGGATTCCTCATTGTAGAATTTCTGCAGTGGTATGAGGTTATGGAATCCATATTGGCTCAGTAACAATGAAAGAGTGATGTAGATGTCTGAGTCAGGTGGATGTGTGACACGGTGATTGGGTTCCCCATACATAAATCTAAAAACAGTGTGATATGCAATGATTTGATGCACTTCATTTTGCATTTACAATAAAGTTGATCGTAGTTTGATTGTCCTACTCTTGCTGAGTGAGGAGTTGGAGATGAAAACTGTGTTGGAAAAGATTCTATAGAAGAAAAATAAATCCCGCTATATTTAATCCAGAAAGTGATTTGTGCCATTTTTCCACAGTGGGCGATCAAAATCCCGGAGTCGTTCACGGAGCAGGCGTTCATCCTCTGGCTCAAGCTCAAGATCTTCACGGTCTTCCCGCTCTTATTCTAGATCAAGGTCACGGTCTCGATCTCGTTCACGTTCTCGTTCTTACTCCGGTTCACATTCTAGGTAAGAGAAAATAAACTATCCTGTAACCTCTCAAGTCTGGAATACTTGGGACCAAGGTCTTTCTGGATTTCAGAATCTTCTAGCTTATAGAATAAAGTTGGAATGTCTAACTGCAGATGTGTGAATCAGGAATTCCAGTATGTCCTCATTTTTCTTCACTAACGTGGTAATGCCCCTTGTTTTGTTTTATGTTTTTGAAGTCTTAACTCAGATGTTGCTGCGTACTATGATAGGCTTGAAATTTAAAATTTGAGTAGCCAAGGTCTTTTCCCCAGGGTATGGGGATTTCAAAACTAGAGGAACTAGAGCTTAAGGTGAGCGGGGAAAGATTTAAAAGGAACCTGAGGAGCAGCTTTTTCCACACTGAGGTTAGTGCATGTATGGGATGAGCTGCCAGAGAAAGTGGTAAAGGCGGGTACAATGTCAGCATTTAAGAGTCATTTGGACAGGTACATGGCTAGGGAATGTTTAGAGCGATGTGGGCCAAATGCAGGCACATGGGGCCCATTCAGTTTAAGAAACCTAGTTGGCATGGGTGAGTTGGGCTAAAGGGCCTGTTTCTGTGCTGAATGATTCTGAATCTATGACTCTAAAAACATAGGAATTAAAATCTCCATACTATTGTCTTCAGTCACAGCAGGTCAAGGTCATCTCGGAGCAGGTCTCGTTCACGCTCTCGCTCACGTTCACGATCCTTTTCACCAGGAAAGAGGAGAGTATCAAGGTCTCGGAGCCAGACTCCACCGTAAGTTCATGTAAATTAGCATGTTATCCATTACAAGATTTTGCTGCGATAAAGAGTAAACACAAATGATTAGTAGGGAATGAGCTCTGAAGACCCTTTGTGAATTTAATATAAATTTGAAGTTCTTACTTCAATGTTCTCTTTTCTGGTTGCAGGCTTAGTGTAACAGAAAAGTTCAGTGGTAAATTTGTTTACCTTAACCATATTGTGATGTCATAAGTTTGAGGCGTGGTGTTTGCTTCTCAAGACCTCTTACAGTATTGGATTATTGTCTATTTGGGAGTCTGTTTATGAAATGAATAGGAATTTAGCTAGCGACTGCACCCTAGCAGAGTGGCTGCCGTATTCTGAAAAGAAGAAAAGAGCTTGTACTTAAAAGACAACTTCATGATCTCGGGAGAAAGCAATTCCCAGGCAATTAAACACTTTTGAATGTAATGTCTGTTGTTGTAGGAAATTGGCCTCTACCAGCAGACCTGGCAACAGATTGATAGCTTCTTTCTTGTATAGAAAAGATTGTGTGTGCATCTGTCTTAGCCCTTCAAAGATTCCATTCTGCACCAAAACAGGGTTGGTGTTGTTCTGAAATTCATTCCAGTTGTTATGCAAAATCAGGGTTATTTTGGGTTTTATGTTGGCTTTTACCATCCTTTTAACTTCATTTTGTTTTTATTGGAGGCATACTTCAAGCTAAATATCTTGATCTGGCAGGTAAAGGTTTTTAGTGTTGAAGCTGGAATTTTCACCTCAAGTTGGTCCTCATTCCAAGTATAGTGGATTCTCTTTGTTTTGATAACACAAAGTCTCTACTGATTTAGTGTCAAGCTTGTGTTAAAATACTAACCTAAGCCGCCAGAAACTGTGTAATGAGCCACAAGACATTGACAAAACTCTCTGTATTAGGACACTCTTGCTTGATTTGTTAAAGAGCAGAATTTAGACCAGGTTGAAAGTTGGATGAGAAGCCAGAACTGGTGGTACAGACCTTTACAAGCTCCCTTCGAATAGTTTGAAAGCGAGACAACAGGACCAGTGTTCAGATGGGAGGCAGCTCTCCCCTAGTCTTGTCCAAATTAATTTACCTACTTATCTAAACTAAATTAAACAACTGGTTTTGGGTAGGCAATCCTTCCTGAAGGAAGCTTTTGGTCTGTGATTTGATTGAAGTATTACTGTGGTGATCAGGTTCTTCTGAAAAGAACTCCCGAGATCTGAGGTGCATTGTAGAGAAATGGCATTGTACCCAGAGAGGGAGAGAAGATCATTTTGTTGGCCTTCAGTCTGTCTCCAGGTCTCAACGGGATGAGAGGAAAAGGAGGGAGGGAAAGAGAGACACAAAATGTACAGAGATTAAGAAACCTACAGAACCAAGAGAATCTGAGAGTTGCAGGAGGAGAAAGAAAGAAAAGGTTGGCATGAGATTTTTTTTTTCTTTTATTTCTTCACAGGATATGGGTATCGCTGGCTAGACCAGCGTTTGTTGCCCATCCCTAATGGCACTTGAAGGGTGAATGCGATCCGCACAAAGTGAGACAAAGGGGCTAAAAGGCTAAAAAAAATTTGGAAAGGAAAGGAAAAAGAAATTTCCTTTTGTCTCAGCAGTATTTCTAAAATAAACTAATACCACCCATTTCAGAGCTTAATGAGAGGTCAAGATTCTTGCATGCCTCTCCTGAAATGTGAAATGTTGAGTTTGCTGCTGACACTTCCTGAGGCGTGTGTAACTGTGAATGATGACAGTGGACTTTAGCTCACTCCTAGTGGAGCCAACCAGACTAAAAGTGGGCTCCTGCAATAATTTCTGCAGCATAAAAATTGATGACGATGTTGAGCTTTACTGCTTATCATGTGTTAAAGGAGGATGACTGTCACCTGTACCTGCAGGTCTTAGCCAGATTGTACACCCTGTGGTCACATCCATGAGCCGAAGTGGCTTCATGTTCTGCAGTCCTATTTTGTCCAGGTAACAGCTTCTGTTTTGATACATCTGCCTCTTAAACGGCTTTATATTTGTCCAGTCCCATAACTATGTACCAATCATCAGCCACTGTACTTACGTTTTCAAACTAAAACTCCTCTCTCATATTCCCAAATATTTGAGGCAACTGTTTTAAAACATTTCCGTTTGTTCAATTCACTGCTGACATCTCTGATGTAGTTTGAGGCACTTGCCTTTTGATGTGAGTCGTGCTGCTTTTTTTTATTATTAGTCACCTTGAGCTAGTTTTTTTCCCTTAATTAGTGGTTTGTACCCAATTTTTATTCGTTGTCACTCCTCCACTGTTGTAAGACCATCTGTATCATTGGCAAAGTTCAGCACAGTTGAGTTGTGCATTGATGTTTTCCAAACCTTGTCAACTCTCAAATGACATCAGCCTTTCCTCCAATATTTATCAGCATAAGATAGGCATCTGATGCTGGATCTAAAATTACTCCAGCATTCAGCTGTTAGCTGTTCTATTTCACAAAAGCAAAAGATCCTTGCAAGTTGTTCCAACTGTTGCTGAAGGATTGCCTGTGGGAACCTCTGCTTTAGGATTAATTTATTGACATCTGTTTTCCTTTAGTTCCACAACAGGACTTGGAGGTGGTCCTGTCACCCTCACTCCTGATCAGAGACTAGGGGAAGAAAACAAAGGACATCAGCTGTTAATGAAGATGGGTACGGTTGCTTTTTCTGCTTCTAGTCAAGTTTTTCACAGTAATTCTAATTAAGGAACTTGGTGTCTCATGTTATTTCCTCTAAGCCAAAAGGGTGGTTGGGGATTTTTACCAGAATAATTATTAACAATAATTTGGCAAAATTGTGTTACGAGAGCAAAACTTTGAATACAAACTACAATGTAAGGCCAATGAAGGTTTTGTAATTTTTAGTTGAGTGGTTTTGAAGTTGCTTTTACTTAGTGGATGCACAAGACTCAGCAGTGGTAACATCCTGGGGTGTTCAAATCTTATGCCTTCATAGCTGACGTAGGTACAGCTGAAATGGCAATATCTTACAGCAGTGCCAATGTGAAATTTTTGAAAAGTCATTTTGGTTATTTGAGAGAGAGTTAAAGCCACACTCTCATAGAGTCAGCTAACTTAACAAATTTAACCAGAGAAGTGTAAATAGTTAAACTCGCCGAGCAAAAAATACCAACACCAGTGTAAACTCAAGTCATTGAGGCTTCAGAATTTGATATCTAGAGGTCCTGTAACACTGTGTGGACTTCCACTGACTGTGTATTTGGTAGAAAATCATTTGATTGTTTTGGTTTGTTCTAGGCTGGAGCGGGTCAGGTGGACTTGGGGCAAAGGAACAGGGCATTCAAGACCCAATCAAAGGAGGAGAGATTCGTGATAAGTGGGACCAGTATAAAGGAGTGGGTGTCCCACTTGATGATCCCTATGAGAATTATCGAAGAAATAAGAGTTACTCTTTCATAGCTCGCATGAAAGCAAGAGATGAAAGTAAGTTGCATGAATTAATCCAGTGTGGGTATGTCACTCCGAGGTGGTTCTCATGCTGCTTTGGAATTTGAGTTGTGTGCCTCTTGGTGTACAGGATCTGATCATTGATGGTGACAGGTTACAAATGCATGAAATAAGTAGAGTTTAGAGCTCCCTTTAAGCTGGGCAAACAGCTTTTTTTTTAAGCTAAAGATGCAGTAGCTGTCACTTCTGCTGTTGAAATGCTTAGTCCCTGGTGTATGGTAGAGAACTAAACACCTGTGCTATGGAAACCGTTTCCCATAATGTGTTCATTTTTATCTACCCATTACACAAATCTTACCTATTATTTTACTTACTTGATTATCAAAATTATTACAAATATCATGATACGTCTTAAAATAAACAAGATTCGAAACCTGCCTCCGCTGACATTCTTCCATACATTAAAGAATCATCACCTAAACTTAAAACATCCCATGTTCTCTTAAATTTCCAATTTTATGTACTTAAGTATTTTAACTTCAGTAACCCTATGCCAGCATGTTTCATGCACCTTTATTGCAGAACGTATGTATCAGAACATTGAACTAAAGTTTTCAATTGGTAGTAATACGGTGTATGTTTTTGCTATCCGGTGCCTTATCAATAATGTGATCGACCATGTTTGGAACCGGTTCTTCAGTGCATCTTCTGGTGCATTCCAAAGACTGGGTCCTTCTCACAAGCATGTCACGTCTGAACTTTTAGTCCCAAAATCATACAGCATTCAGTGCCTCATGCAAGGCGTTCCTACCCTTCCAAACTATCTGCCTAACATCGGATTTTTTGTTTAGACTCACTTGAATATTCCTGACGCATCAAGTAGTGACAGGCTACTAATAAATATTTCCATCAGGTGGCAAAAACATCCACCGACATTGCACTTATTTTTATTTCAAATTTGTCTGTTCTCAAATGTGAACAATATATTAAGATCAGTCTTTACTTTTCCCGAGTGATTGAACAGCAACTCAAAGCAATGCATCGTGATATTGTAAACAAATGATGTCGCACCTCAATAGTTCTGTGTAACTCCCAGGGCTCCCCTGTCCTTTATTACTAATATGTTAAATTATTGCTTCAGTCACGGTCTCGGGGAGGCTTGTTGGTAACCGTTACATTACGAACAGGAACATTGCATATTTAGTAAAATTAACCTGAAATTTACTGTCAAATTCAGGGCAACAGAAATATTCAAGATGCAGCTTGGATGACAGAATTAATCATTTTCCTACATAGAATTTGTTCCATCATTGTTAACAAACAATTAAAATAATGGAATATTTGTTTTGCTTTTTAATATTTTTCTGTTTATTGCAGTGAAGAAAGAAATACAGGAGCAGCCACCCCCAGAGTGAAGAATGCTTAAAATGGTGGAGCTGTGTTTGTTCTGCTTCAGATGGTGACATCACTCCCATAATTCAATAACAAGGACTTAGATAGTCAAGCTACTTCCTGCTGGACTGATCAATCAAAGGGGGCCTCAAAGCCGAGTATTTCACGGTTGGGACATGAGCAGAGGATTAAATCCCTATTGAATCTTCATGTAGATTGAATATACTATAATTTCATTTTCACATGGGGTACCTGCTTATACAATGATGTGTTTTTCCCAGTGTATTTTTTTTAGGTGAAGCAGTACAAAGTTGTAGGCATCAATGATAGGATGAGAATTTTTATACTGACTAATTGTAAATGTTTGTGTTGGCTTAAAATTGGACATTTTGACTGTCTCCTCTCTTGTGTAGTAAGGAAAGAATCTGAAGTCTTGAAGTATTTTCACTTTCCCTTTTGTGTTTAGTTACTGAGAGGTGTGCCTGGATTGTTAACACTCTCTTGTTTGATCAGTCACTAGACTAGACCTAATGTGAACTTTTGTGAACCATTTTAACCTGTTCATCTGAACTGCAGGAGTAAAGTTTCTCAATCAGTAATTCTTTAATTAAATGCATTCTGTTTATTGTGGCAACCTCCAATTTTGTCACCAAAGTTCCTGTCCCTCTGTATTCTGCTAATGTAGACACGACAGCAACTTGTAAGTATGTATCACCTTTAACATTATAAAACATCCAAGGCATTTCACTGGTGTGATAGAAAATTTGACACTGAGCATCATGGGGTATTATGACAAGAGACTAAAAGATTGATCAAAGATGTAACTTTTGAGGAGAGAATGTTAGAGACATGAAGAGACTCAGCAAGGGAATTGGAGAACTTAATGCTTGGGCATCTGAAAATACAGCTGCCAGCACAATTCAAATGAGCAACATTTTGTGACACAATACTATGCGATCAGTGCTGTGACTGTATTTCTCTAGCATTAATTTGAGTAGATGCCCCTCATGATGTTTATACCCATATTCCTGTCTACTATCTCGTTTCCACCCATGAATGTGAGAAACAAGTAGATCTTGCTAGACATTCAACACAAGTTAACAGCATAGGTACAGCTAATGGGGTATAAGAGAACTCTGTCACAGCATTATTCTTGTCATCAAACTGCCAGTAAGAAATCACAGTCAATCTTGTAATTATGATATTGCTTTGATACAATTTCCTCCAGCCCACAAGTTCACCTTTGTATTAAAAACAAAGGATTTATGCAGATTATTTCTCTAAACTCATGAAGAAGTGTGAACCATGTAGTCATCCTAGTTTGCTGATACACAGTACACGTAGCTATGTTTGAACTCATTAATATCAGCAAGATAACTGTTACCCATTGAATTGTGTTTCCTCCTGCCATTGACTATCAATCTGCTCCTTTCTGCCACATGAAATAGCTGTTTTTGTGATGACCAGCCCAAGACCTCCTGCTTTCATTATATTTCTCGCTCCCAATTCCATGTTGTGTATTTCTGTCCTCACTCTTAAGAATATGTAATAGGATCAATGATTGCCTTTGATAGTAGTAGTTAAAGGACCTGATTTCAGAGAGTGCGGTTTTGACCAGGACCAACTTGGAATAAAATTTGTAGTATATTCAGCTGAGCCTTCCTAGAGAAGTTTCTGTTGGGGTATGATATGTCTACACTGGTCATAATTTTACACAGCATCTGAGCACACAAAGCAGGCCATTCAGCCTGCTTTTTCATATGACTCTCCTCACACCCTTCACTGTCTAACTCCTTGAGGATATTTCATTTTTTTTTTCCCTCAAATCTGCAACATAAACGAATATATCATTTGTCTCAACCACACATTCTTAGCACTCCCCAATTCAGCAGAAGCTCAAACTGCATTTGGAAATTGTCCAGGTTCTATTCTCACTGAATGAGGGGATTTCCAAGTGGTTTAAGGAGGTCACAAAAGTAGATAAAGGGGAACCAGTTGATGTAATATATCTGGATTTCCAAAAAGCCTTCACTAAGGTACAACATATAAGGCTAGTTAATAAGATGAGTGCATGAAGTTGGGGTAATATATTAGCTGTGATTGAGGATTGGGTAACTAATAAAAGTCAGAGTTGGGAAAAGGATGGTGATTAAAGGCTGGCAGCCTGTAACTAGTGGTAATTCCACAGGGATCAGTGCTGGTCTATAGTTATTTACAAAACATATCAACGATTTGAATAAGGAAAGTGAATGTATATAACCAAGGTTGCATTTGACAAAAAAAGGTGGTTAGGCATGTGATGAGGATGACTGTCTGTAGACAGATATAGACAGATTAAGTGACTGAACAAAAATCTGGCAGGTGGAATGTAATGTGGGAAAATCTGAGATTAGTACTTTGGCAGGAAGGGTAGAGGAGCTGAATATTATTTAAATAGAGATAGACAACTGCAACACAGATGATTGGGGGTCTTCATACATGAATTACAAAATGTTGGCATCCAAGTTCAGCAGGTAATAGGGACAGGAAATAGATTGTTGGCTTTTATTTCAAAGGGAATGGATTATAATAATGGAGAGGTCTTGTTAAAACTATATAAGGCACTTATCAAACAGTGAACAGTTCTTTTGGAAGCAGTCTAGAGAAAGTTTACAAGGTTGATTCTGGGAATGAGTGATTTCTTATGAGGAGTTTAGAAGAATGAGAGGAGTCCTTATTGAAACAAGCTTCTTAGGGGGCTTGACAGTATAGATACAGCAAAGTTGTTTTCCCTTGTTGGAGTCTCGAGGAGCAGGGGGTATAATCCCAGAGTAAGGGGTTACCTGTTTAGAACAAAAATGAGAAATGTTCTTCTTAGGGTAATGAATCTGGGATGTATTAGTGCAAGGGGCTGGGTTGTTAAGTATATTGAAGCTGAGAGACATTCTTAAGCAGTAAGTGCGAAGGGCAAAAAGCAGGAAAAGGGAATTGAGGATTATCAGATCGGCCATGATCTCATTAAATGCCAGAACAAATTTGATGCTGAATGGCCTGGAGGGAGGGGTGACTGTTCAAATTTTCAATGGGCGAGGGCTGAATGAGTATTTTCCCTCCTGGTAGTCATTCTCACAATTCTGCTACATGATAGGCTGGTCCTGTTTGGGATAAAGCAGAAGAAACTTTCCTTGGGCTGAGGTTTAAACCTATCAAATTCCACAGTCAAAACCCAGAAACGTCTGGATGTTTGATGTTGAACGGAAGCTTGTCCTTGTTATGAGTTTTTTTTAAGTTCATTCACAGGATGTGGACGTTGCTGGCTAGGCGGCATTTATTGCCCATCCCTAATTGCCCAGAGGGCAGTTAAGTGTCAAACACATTGCCAGTATATATTCAGTAATAATATTATTAGGCCATCATCTCCCTATGCATGTCTGGAGTCACTAATGTTGCTAATGTGTTTCTCGCTCAATGAAAATGCTGGGGATTCTGAGTAGGTCTGCCAGCATGTGCTAGAAAGAAATAGGTTACGGTAGAAAATCTGTGCCTTTCAACAATACTATGATTCTGCCAGACCTGAATATTTTGTTTTGATATCAGATTTCCAGCATCTGCACAATGTCACTTTTGAGTTTCTGTCTGAATACAGCTCCAGAAAATGACCTGCTCTTAAAGCTGCTATTGAAGCTCCTCTCCTACAATTTCCTTCAAGGTGTTTTGGGAATTCTTTGAATTTTCATTCTCCTCCCCCGCCACCACACACACACACACGCAATAAGCCCACACACAAGATAGTGATGTCGTGCTGGCATTCAGTTCCCACGTACACTGACAGTCATTGATATCTCACTCAACAATCTGTGCTTCATGTGTGATCCTACACCAACAGTGACCTGTGTTTATATCGTGCCCTGAGTTGCATCACTGCCAAGAGGCAGGGAAGGAAAACAAATGGATCTATTCCTGCGTTTTTTAAAAATTTGTTCATGGGATGAGGACATCGCTGGCCAGGCCAGCATTTATTGTTCACCCCTAATTGCCTAGAGGGCAGTTAAGTGTCAACCATACTGCTGGGTCTGGAGTCACCTGTAGGCCAGACCAGGTCAAGATGGCAGTTTCCTTCCCTAAAGGATAATGTGGGTTTTTCCGATAATTGAAAATGGATTCACAGTCATCGTTAGGTTCTTAATTCCAGATTTTTATTTAAATCAAATTCTACCATCTGCCATGGCAGGATTTGAACCCAGGTCCCCAGAACATTACCTGGGTCTCTGGATTAATAGTTCAGTAATAAGATTACTAGACCATTATCTCCCTATGCATGTGTATCTCTTTAGGAAGCTTTTTGGAGGAGGTAGGGAGTAATTCAGGGCAGTCACCCTAAAGGAGTTCTTCAAATTGCTGTTGAGCAATTGAAATTTTACTGATTCAAATATGTGAAGAATATTGATACAGGTTTGTCCTTCATTGAAATTCACACTTCAGTGGTGCACTAGACATTGATAGGGATGGCACGGTGGCTCAGTGGTTAGCACTGCTGCCTCACAGTACCAGGATTTGATTCCACCCTCTGGCAATTGTCTGTGTGGAGTTTGCACATTTTCCCTGTGTCTGCATGGGTTCCTCTGGGTGTTTTGGTTTCCTCCCACAGTCCAAAGATGTGCAGGTTAGGTGGATTGGCCATGCTAAACTGCTCACGGTGAGCAGGGATGTGCAAGCTACACAGGTGGGAAATGTAGGGTTACAGGGATGGTGTGGGTCTGGGTGGGATGCTGTTCAGAGGGTCAGTGTGGACTTGATGTGCCAAATGGCCTGCTTTCACCCTGTAGGGTTTCTATGATCCTATTCTAATACTCACATGGTATTGTCACAATGTGTTGGAAAATAAAAGACTTGTTCAAAAAGCTTTTGTTAAAGTTTAAGCAATAAGGTTTTATAATATTTTTATTCCCAGGTTAACTTCGTACTTATGAGTACTCTTGTTGCTTCAATGTGCCCTAGCTATAAATGAATGTGATTAGATCAGCTCTTAAAAGAGAAGAGAATATGGTGAGCATCCCGCTGATCTCCAGCATTCATACTTTGGCTAGGAATCATCACTTGATAATTCAGAGCTTGATGATTGATAACAAATGGCTGTCAAAGCTTTTGTCTTGCTCTCATCAGGATCCATGCAGGAACACCAAATTTCAAAGGGACTAATAATGTATTCTACACAAAGAAAGGGTACTGATTGCTTGACCCTGGTTGCCAGTTACCAAAGACAATATGCCACCATTGCAATTTTTAACGGTATAAAGTGAGTAGATTATATATAATACCAGATTTGAAGGAGCAGTGAGGGAATTGTAGGTCCAGAGGAGTTTACATACATAGGGATGTGTGTGAGATGATGGAAGAGCTTAAAAATTAGAATTCAGATTTTAAAATTGAGGTACTGTGGGACTAAGTTAGTGTATCAGGGAAGGTGGGGTTGAAGGAACAAGGATAGAAAATGGAAATGTGGCTGGAGAAGGATTTGAAGAACAGGTGGAATGAGCGAACCAGAGGAAATCAGCAAGTTGAGTAACTCCTAGTACAGGACAGAATATAGGTAATGACATTCAGAACCAGTTGGGTTTCAGTGGGATGCAGGTGAAGGTGATTAGCAGAGTTTAGTCTGGTGGAATTAAAGGAGATCTAGTTTTAATAGGGGTGAAGTAATGTCCAGAAACTTAACTGGACCAGCTTTGTAAATGCAGTAACAACAAAAGGAAGTCAGAAGCTGAGAACCCTGCCATGAGTAACTTACCTTCTCACTCCCCAAAGCCTGGTCACTATCTGCAAGGTATCTGTGAGGAGTGTGATGGAATACTCCCCACTTGCCTAGATGAGTGCAGCTGCAACAACATCCATGAACTCATCAACACCATTCAGGACACAGCACCCCACTTGTTTGGCACCTGCTTTGCCACAATAAACACTAGTTTTAACACAAATGCACATGGTAGCAGTGTTTACCATCTTTAACAACTCACTAATCCTCCTTTAGTGGTACCTCCCTAGCCAGTAACCTCAATGAAAGGAGAAAGGTAACACGCTCCTCTGAACAACTGCATATCCTTCCCTGCTTAGCCCTAAGGGCATACGTACACCTTAATAGAGGAACAGATTATGGAAAAATGTAACAACAACAGGATTGTTGTGGTGCATGATTTTAACTTTCCTTTTATTGACTTGGACTTGTTTAGTGCCAGAGACATGGATGAGGAGGAATTTGTTACGTTTGTCCAGGAGGGTTTTTTGAAACAGTGTGTAAATAGTCCAACTGTGGAGGGGGCCATACTAGACTTGGTATTGGGGAATGAGCCAGGCCAAGTGATTGCAGTTTCAGTGGGGAAGTGTTTTGGGAACAGTGACCATAATTCTGTAAGTTTTAAGTTACTTATGGGTAAGGATAAGAATAGTTCTCAGGTGAAAATACTGTACTGGGGGAAGGCCAACGACCACAATATTAGGTAGGAACTGGGGAATGTGGAATGGGGTTTGCTATTAATGGGTAATCCACATCATTTGGGAATCTTTTAAAGGCCAGTTTTTCAGAGTTCAGGACCAGCATGTTTCCATGAAATTGAAGGATAAGGTAGGCAAGATTCAGGAACCTTGGATAATGAGAAATTGAGAGCACAGTCAAAAAGAGAAAGGAGGCATAAGTAAGGGTTGGGAAACAGAAGACAGACAGAGCCAAAGATAGCAGGAAAGAACTCAAAAAAGGAATTAGGACACTTAAAAGGGGCCATGAATTGTCTTTGGCAAACAGCATTAAGGAAAATCTCTAAGCATTTTATACATATGTAAGGGTACCTAGGGTAAGTGTAAGTCCCACTCAAGGACAAAGGAAGGAATTTATGCACAGAGCCAGAGGAAGTGGATGAGGTCCTTAAATACTTTACATTGGAATTTACAAAGGAGAAGAACATGGTGGATGGTGAGTCTTGGGAGGGGTATGCTGATATTCGAGGGCATGTCAATATAAAAACTATGCTGGGTGCTTTGAAAAGCATTAAAGTATGCAAGTCCCCAGGACATGAAGGGATCTATCCCAGAATGGTGAGGGAGGCAAGTGAGGAAATTGCTGGTGCCTTGTACAAAATTCTTTTCACCTCTTTAGTCACAGGATAGGACCCAGAGAACTGAAGACTAATCAATTTTGTTCCTCTGTTTTAGAAGGGCAACAGGGGTAATCCAGGAAAATATAGGCCAGTGAGCCGAAATTATTGGAGAAAGTTCTTAGGGATAGGATTTACTTACAATTGGAAAAATATGGACTTGTCAGCGATAGGCAGCATAGCTTTATGTGGGAAGGTTGTGTCTCGTAAACTTGATTGAGGTTTTTGAGGAAGTGACAAAGGTGATTGATGAGTGTGGGATGGTAGATATTGTCTATATGGACTTTAGAAAAGGCCTTTGACATGGTCAAAGCAGGCTGATACAAAAGGTGAAGCCACATGGAATCCACAGTGAGCTTGTAAGAAAGATACTTTAGTGGTGGATGGGTGTTTTCAGATTTGATTTGATTTTTTGATTGGATTTATTGCTGTTACATGTACCTGGGTACAATGAAAAGTTTTGTTTAGCATGCAGTACAGCCAGATCATACCATACAAAGTGCATTAGTGTAGTGGAACGGAGTGAAGAATACAATGTTATGGTTGCAGAGAAGGCGCACAAAGAGCGAGGTCAATGTTAAATTTAAAATTTGAGAGGTCCATTCAGAAGCCTGATAACAGTGGGGAAGAAGCTGTTCTTGAATCTGTTGGTACATGTTTAAGCTTTGTGTCTTCTGCCTGATGGAAGAAGATGGAGGAGATTATAACCAGAATGGGAAGGGTCTTTGATTATGTTGGCTGCTTTCCTGAGGCAATGATTAAATATAGATGGAATCAATGAATGGAAGGTTGGCTTGCATGATGGGCTGGGCTGTGTTCACAACTCTGTAGTTTCTTACAGTCCTGCGCAGAGCAGATGCCATATATATAAAAATTAGTAAAGAGTCCTTATGGACATGCTAAATTTCCTTAGCTTCCTGAGGAAGTAGAGACATGGTGCTTTCTTGATCATCGCATCGATGTGGGTGGACTAGGAGATTGTTGGTGATCATCACTCCCAGGAGTTTGAAGCTCTCGACCATCTGTACCTCAGCACCATTGATGTAAACAGGAGCTTGCCCTCCACTCCACTTCCTGACGTCAATGAACAGCTCCTTCGTGTTGCTGACATTCATAGAGAGATTCCCGTCTTTACACCATACTGCTAAGCACTCAATCTCTTTCCTGTATTCTTTCTCATCATTGTTTGAGATCTGACCTACAATGGTGGTGTCATCAGCAAATTTGTAAATGGAGCTGGGGTGGAATTTGGCTGCAGAGTTGTGAGTGTATAGGGAGTATAGTAGGGGGCTACTCCATATAGTTATGAATAGACTGGAAAAGTTCAGCTTGTTGTCCCTAAGAATAAACTCTCCGAAAGAAAACTAAGAAGATTTAATTGACTTGTTTAAGGGTTTAGATAGAGAAAAACTAGAGAAACTGTTGTCACTGCTGGATAGGTTGATAAGCAGAGGGCAAGGTTTAAGTTGATTGATGAAAAAAACTAGATGCTGCATGAGAAAAATATTTTTTATGCAAAGGTTAGGTTTGGAAATGTGCTGTCTGATAGTTCAATGATTGCTGTCCGACTTCCATTTCAGTTTATAATCCCAAAAATGAAAACATGTGGTCTCTTACAGAGTGAAAAAGGAGGAGTCCAGGGAGAAGTTATGAATGAGCTGGATTGGGGCAATTCAACAAAATAATTACATGGATTGGTATGGGGCACAGGCTTGAAGAAATAAAGGTTAAAGTGGAGGGAAGGAAGGTAGGAGTATTCAGTAAGAAAAAGATAAGAATTTAAACAAAGGTTTGATGCATTTTGCATGGCAACAGAAGAGCCCTCTTATGGATGAATCTGTGGCCAATTGTACACTATAAATTGATTTTCGCTTTGAGATTTCTTGTTCTTGTGACTCAATCCTGATAAGTATAAGACAAAATGTTTTGACAGCTTGTCTGTTTCTACAGCAAAACTTAATAGGATACACATAATTGTCATCATCCATGGTTAATATGAACACTAGTAAAGATGGTACAATCCCACACAAGGGTCTTCGTAGTCCTACGCCGCAACAATCTATGTTTCCAGCACTACTATTAAACTGACTAAGGCAGACATAGCCCACAGTGCCTCTTCTATCTGTTAGCTCTCTGCACAATTGGAAGTTCCTGCCTTCCACTCAGTCAGTCCCACTGATACAGTGGGTAAATACCTAGTGGAGAGTGCCAGTGTTGGCTCACATCCTGTTGTTCTATTATACTGAGACCGATTGTGAATGTTTCTCTGCTTGATATGTCTTTTTCTTTACCTGCGTTTTGATCGGTTCTGGCTTCAGTCCACACAGATTAGAACACATTTGAAATGAATGGGTTGAGGATCCCCCAGTGGGATATCTGTCGACAGATGGTCTGTATCCCTGCTAGACCAGTCTTCATTTTTCTGGCGCCTGCTCCACTTTGCCAGATGCTCATACTCCCCTCTGTGATTTCACTAATCTCGCTTTATTAGTTCCATATTATTTTGGTTCATCCTTCACGTCTTCAGCTCTCTTTCCTTCCTTAAGATACTTCTTACAACCCACAAATTTGACCAAGTTTTCTGTCACCTGACAAAAAATTCCCTGTCTGGCATGACATTATGCTTTGTTTTTATAATCTTCTGTAACATGCCTTCAGGCACTTTATTACGTGAAAGGTGCTTATTAAGTGTAAATTGTTGTTATGCATCTCTTCTATTTCTCCAATATTTTCCATTGCATCTGCTCTCATTGTTTCTGTCAGTTCATTCTGTGTATTTTACTGAATCCACTTGCAGTTTATTCTGTCCCTGATGTTATTTGGTCTAGCTCCCTTCCCTCACTCTATGATGTCATTCAATTGTGAACAAGGAATATTCCTGAATTAACATTCATCATCACCTTTAAATGCTGCCTGACATCCTGAGTTTCCTCCTTTTATTGTATTTCGATTTGACACCTATTAACCGGGACTTGCTTTGACAATAAAAAGAATGTTTTTTGTTACAATTATTTAGTATTCAAGTGAATTAGTGAATCTCCTTTGCTCTGTTCCTGTGTGTTAATATCCTAAACCCACTATTCAGTATATCAGCCATGGATAGCTGCCAACAGGTGCACTTACACACCCTATTCACAAGGGATCAAACACTAGATGTTTTGCTGATCTAGGCTGTTGTTGTCATTTAGATAAATTTCAGTAACACAGCAGCACGCATTTTAGGGAGACCCGAAATGAACATGGCAACTGGTTTAGCCCAGGAGGCTTTAGGGGAGGAATTAACCTGTGCTATTTGTCTGGAGATTTACACAGACCCTGTGATACTCGACTGTAAACACAGCTTCTGTCGAAGCTGCATTGAGGAGACCTGGAACGATATGGCTGCAGCCCCTTACTGCTGTCCCGAATGTAGAGCAGAGTACACAGAGAGACCCGGCCTTGAGAGGAACTTTAAATTGGCGAATATTGTTCAGAAATACCTGGCTCTGGAGGTGTCTCAGGATGCTGTTCTGTGTAACTACTGCACTGAGAAACTGCGTCCGGCAGTGAAGACCTGCCTGAAGTGTGAAGCTTCCATGTGCCCAGAACACCTCAGACATCACACCGAGAGCTCTGTGTTCAAAAGCCATCTCCTTGTAGATCCCACTGCAGACGTATCCCAGTGGAAATGTTCAGAACACCAAGAGCTGCTGAAGATTTACTGTAAGGAGGATAAGGTGTGTGTCTGCACCCTCTGCACTGTGTTTGGAAAACACAAGGGTCACAACTGTGGGAGCATCAGCGAGGGAGAGAAAGAGCTCAGGGTAAGTGTGTGATAATCGCTGCAAAACTGTGTTACTAACCACATTAAGGAAGAGTTGATTTAAAGATGGTGAGGCATCTGCACATTTATTTCCATCCCTTTAATTTACCGTTGTGTAACCAGTTCAAATCTAATGACATCAATGTAACGTGGCATTAGGGTTATGACCTATCTGATGCAGCAGTTTGTTACAGAAATTTTAATAAAAGGAATATTGGTGATATAATTATGACTTAATTCAGGTTGTGTTTTTTACTTTTAATTTATATTCTACCTACTTTGATCATTCATTAAGCCAAGCCCAATGATGGCTATGAATATTAGAAAATGGAAACATGACTGTAATGTTGTAAAATATTGAGAAAAGCAATCAGCAGGAAAATGAGCAGCACAATGGCTCACTGCTGCCTCACAGCGCCAGGGTCCCAGGTTTGATTACACCCTCGCGCAACTGTCTTTGTGGAGTTTGCACATTATCCTCGTGTCTGCATGGGTTTCCTCCAGGTGCTCCCATTTCCTTCCACAGTACAAAGATGTGCAGGCTAGATAGATTAACAATGAGAAATGCAGGGTTACAGGGATTGCGTTGGGTGGGATGCTCTTTGGAGGGTCGATGTGTACTTGATGGGCCAATGGCCTGCTTCCACATTGTAGGAATTCTATGAGGAGCAGCATGGAGCACTCCACTGGTTAGGGTGGGGACACACTAAACTCGAAGAATTGCTGACCTCATGTGGCTGTTAACTAGAGAAGTGGGAAATCATTTGCTGTTTGAGTACAGGAGTGGAGATGTGTTGTGCAGTTATACAGGGCCTTGGTGAGGCCACACCTAGAATATCGAGTGCAGTTTTGGTCTCCTTTTCTGAGGAAGGATGCTCTTGCTCTCGAGGGAATGCAGTGAACGTTTACCAAGCTGATTCCGGGGATGGTGAGACTGACATATGAGGTGAGATTGACCAGGTTAGGATTGTTTTTGCTGGAGATCAGGTGAATGAGGAGGGCTCGCATAGAGACTTGTAAAATTCTAATGGGACTGGACAGGGTAGATGCAGGGAGGATGTTCCTGATGGTGGGTGTGTCTAGAACCAGGGGTCACAGTGTGAGGATTCGCGGTAGACCATTTAGGACAAAGATAAGGAGACATTTCTTCACCCAAAGGTTGGTGAGCCTGTGGAATTCATTACCACAGGAAGTAGTTGATGCCAAAATATTGAATGTATTCAAGAGGCGACTAGATATAGCACTTGGGGCAAATGGGATCAAAGGCTATGGGGAGAAAGCAGGGTTAGGCTATTGAGTTGGACAGTCAGCCATGATCGTGAAGAATGGCAGGGCAGGCTCGAAGGGCCGAATGGCCTCCTCCTGCTCCTATCTTCTATGTTTCTATGTTTTTTGATTTTCTGTGAATATAGAATATCCATTGAGTTCTATGTAAATTAGATCAGTTTTAAAAAGTGTTAGGACAAAAACCAAATCTTGCGGATGCCGGAAATCTGAAATAAAAACTAAATACTGAAGGTACTCTGATCTGGCAACACCTGTAGAGAGAGAAGCCGAGTTAATGATTCCAGTTGATCAGAACTACTACATTTTTCAGAATTGTCTGTTTCTTTTATATTTTCTTAACCTGCACTGATGTTATTTGCACCTTTAACGCAGAAAATTATTTTGTAGGCTCTTTAAAAACTTGCTAATACTCCGTATTTGTTGTGGGGGAAGAGGAAGGTTTTTAGAACTATCTTAAAGAGGGAGTGGGAGATGTAGAGACAGAGATCTTCAGGAAAGAACATACAGAGTGTACAACTTAGTTGGTTGAAAGCACCGACTCCAATGATGGAGCAGTGAAGAGATGTTGTAGAACAGGACGTGTTAGCTTAGTGGTGTTGTCACTGGATTTGTAATCCAGAAACTCAGACAATGTTCTAGGGACCTGTGTTTGGTAGATAGTGGAATTTGAACTCGGTAAAAGTCTGGAATGAAAAATCTCATGATGGCTATGAATCAATTGTCATAAAAACCCATCTTGTTCATCAATGCCTTTTAAGAAAAGAAATCTGCCATTCTTACTGGTCTGGCCTACATGTGACTCCAGACCCACGGCAATGTGGTTGACTCTAAACTGCCCACCAATTCCCAATCAGTTGTATCAATTGCTAGAAAGTCTCTAAAACAAAATAAAACTGGATGGACCACCCAGTATCGATCAAAACACCTGAAGTGACAACAGCAAAACCTGTTGATCCTGTAAAGTTCTCCTTGCTAACATCTGTGGGCAAGTGCCAAAAGAGGGAGAGCTGTCTTACAGCCTGACATAGTCATACTCACCAATTCATACCTTAGCTGATATTATCGCAGACACCACCATCACCACCCCTGGGCATGTCCAGTCAGGAGGGAGTTCCTCTGAGAGTCTTTAACATTGGTTCCAGGCTCCACAATGTCTCATGGCTTCAGATTAAAGATGGGTGAGAAAACGTCCTGCTAATTAAGATATAGCATCCTCCCTCAGCTGATGAATCGGTACTCCTCCACTTTGAACAACACCTGGAGGAAGTACTGACAGTGGCAAGGATTCAGAATGGGGTGGGGGATTTCAGAGTCCACCATCAAGATTGGCTTGGCAACACAGAACTGTTTAAGACCTAAAGGTCATAGCTGTATCAACAAGATGGAAAAACATAGCTGACCTCATTCTCGACATTCTGCCGGCTGCAGACACATTTGTCATTGTCCAAGACAGAATCTGTAAGAGTGACCGCCACACAGTCCTTGTGGAGACAAAGTCCCGCCTTTACATTGAGAATACCCTCCATCGTCTTACGTGGCACTATCACCGTGCTCAACAGGACTGACGTCAAACAGATCTAGCAACTATCGGGCCATCAACAGCAGCAGAATTGTACTCCAGCACAATCTGTAACCTCATGGCCCAGCATATCTCCCCCTCCCACCACCCCCCCTACCCCCCACCAAATCAAACCATTACCATCAAGCCAGGGGATCAACCCGGGTTCAATGGAGAGTGCGGGAAGACCATGCCAATAGCCACACCAGGCAAACCTGAAAATGAGACAACACAATGTGGAGCTGGAGGAACACAGCAGGCCAGGCAGCATCAGAGGAGCAGGAAAGCTGACGTTTAGGTCAGGGCCTTTCTTTAGAAATGGGGTAGTCCAGTGTCCATTTCTGAAAAAGAGCCCTGACCCAAAGTGTCAACTTTCCTGCTCCTCTGTCTGGCCTGCTGTGTTCCTCCAGCTCCACAATGTGTTATCTCTGACTCTAGCATCGGCAGTTCTTACTATCTCTCGGTGAGTTACACACCTAAAAATGAGGTGTCAACCTGGTGATACCAAACAGGACTACTTGCACGCCAATTCAGTTTTAGCAACAACTGGTAGACAGTGCTAAGCAATTCATAGAATTCCCACAGTTTGGAAGCAGGCTATTCAGTTCCCTCTGAAGAGCATCCCACCCAGACCCAATCCCCTGCTCTATCCCTGTAACCCTGCATTTCCCATGGATAACCCACCCAGCCTGTGCAACCCTGGACCCTATGGGCAATTTAGCATAGCCAATCCATTTAAGCTGCACATCTTTGGACTGTGGGAGGAAACAGAGCACCCAGAGGGAACCATGCAGACAGGGGGAGAATGTGCAATCTCCTCAGGAGGGTAGAATTGAACCCAGTTCCCTGAAACTGTGAGGCAGCAGTGCTACCTACTGAGCCACAGTTTCTCACCAATCAATCAGGTCTAAGCTGTACAGTCCTGCCACATTTAGTTATGAATGGTGGTGGACATTAAAACAACTCACTGGAGCATAAGAACCAGGAGCAGGGTTTGACAATTCAGCCCCTTGAGCCTGCTCTGCCATTTAATACAATCATAGCTGATTTCAGCTTGGCCTCAACTCCACCTTCCTGCTCTCTGTCTATGACCCTTTTAACCTGTTACTAATTAAAAATCTGTCTATCTCCAACTTACGTATGTTCAATGTCTCAGCATCCACGCAGTCTTGGATTGTGAATTCCACAGATTCACAAGCCTTTGTGTAAAGTAATTTCTCCTTATCTCTGTTTTAAAATTGCTACCACTTATCCAAAAGCTATGACGTTGCATTCTAAGGTCTGGAGGGATATGGGCAGGAGCAGGCAGGTGGGACTAGTCTGATTTGAGATTATGTTCGACATGGCCTGGTTGGACTGAAGGGTCTTTTTCCGTGCTGTATGATTTTATGTCTCTGAGGAAACATCCTCTCTGCATCCACTTTGTCAATCTCCTTTAGCGTCGTATATACCTCAATTAGATCTCCTCTCATTCTTCTAAACTGGAATCCTAAACTTCTAAACCCTGGAGGAGGAGGCTCCACAAATATCCCCACTGTCAATAATGGAGGAGCCCAGTAAGTCAGTGCAAAAGATAAGGCTGAAGCATTTGCAATGTTCTTCAGGCAGAAGTAGCTAAGGAATGATGCCTCTCGGCCTCCTCTAGTGGTCCCAGCATCACCGATACCAGTCTTCAGCCAATTTGATTCTCTCCACTTGATATCAAGAAACACTGGATTCTGCAAAGGCTCCGGGCCCTGACAACATTCCAGCAGTTGTACTGAAGACTTGTTCTCCAGAATTAGCTGCACCCCTAATCATCCTGTTCCAGTACAGCTGTAACACTGGAATCTATTTGGCATTATGGAAGATTACCCAGGTACATCCTGTGCAGGACAAATCCAAGCCAGCCTATTACTGCCCCATCAGTCTGCTCTCAATCATCATCAGTGGATCAAAATTGGAAGATGTCATTACCAGTGCTATTAAGCAGCACCTTCTCAGCAATAACCTGCTCAGTGACATTCAGTTTGGGTTCCACCAGGGCCACCCAGCTCCTGACCTCATTACAGCCTTGGTTCAAACATGGACAAAAGAGCTGAATTCCAGAGGTGAGGTGACAGTGACAGCCCTTGACACCAAGGCTATATTCAACAGAGTGTGGTATCGAGGATCCCTAGTAAAACTGGAATCAATGGGTATCGGGGGCAAACTCTCTGCTGGTTGGTGTCATACCTGACACATAGGAAGATGGTCGTGGTTGTTTGAGGCCAATCATCTCAGCTCCAGGACATCTCTGCAGGAGTTCCTCAGGGTAGTGTCCTAGGCCCAACCATCTTCAGCTGCTTCATCAATGACCTTCCCTCCATCGTAAGGTCAGAAGTGGGGATGTTCAGTGATGATTGCACAATGTTCAGTGCCATTCAGAACTCAGATTCAGACAATGTTCAAATGCAGAAAGATCTGGACAATATTCAAGTTTGGGCTGACAAGTGGCTAGTAACATTGACACCAAACAAATGCCAAGCAATGACCACCTCAAGCAAGAGAGAATCTAACCATTGTCTCTTCATATTCAATGGTATTAGCATCACTAAATCCCCCACTGTCAACATCCTGTAGGCTATCACTGACCAGAAACTGAACTGGACAAGCTGAATAAATACAAAGGCTGCAAGAGCAGGTCAGAGGCTAGGAATCCTGCAGTGAGTAACTCACCTCCTGCCTCCTCAAAGCCTGTCCACCATCTATAAGACACAAGTCAGGAGTGTGATGGAATATTCCCCACTTGCCTGGATGAGTGCAGCCCCGGCACCACTCAAGAAGCTTAGCACCATCTTTTCTTGAAAAGTCAGATTTGGACTATCAAACCAAAATCATAAGAACAAAGTACTGCAGATGTTAGGAATCTGAAAAGAGAAAATGCTGGAAATAATCAGGGGGTGGGGGTCTGCAGTGTCTATGGAGAGAGAATTAGAGTTAATGTTTCAAGGTGATGAAGGACCTAGGAAGTCTTGGAAGACGGTGAATAGCCAAAAACATCCTCTAGACCAGCAAGGTCATGGCAGATTGTAAAAGCTGCTTCACCTAGTGCCAAACATATTATAGCATTTAGAATGTTTTCATGTAATGAATTACTTTTAGAGGTGCCATTTTGTCCTGACAATGTCTCACACAGCAGTTCTGATAATATTGACTAAGGGAGAAATGTTGGCCATGGTATCAGAATGTTCTGCTCTTTGAGTGGGACTTTCAATGTCCAACTGAATTATCGGAATAACAACATCTGACCTGAAGGATAGACCAATGTAAAATTCCCTTAGTGTCAGCCTAGAATGGGACTCCATCCACAATATTCTGACCAGAGATGAAGGTGCTTTCAACAGAGACAAACTGATTCCGCTTTGTACTGGTATCATGTCTTATGTCTAATCCTGTGCCCTACTAGAAGCTGTTTCTATCAATGGCAATCTTTTGGCTGTAAGGACCAAACTGATAATTCTCTGGCTACAAGTAGGCCAATGGTTTTCCACCTCTGCCCTCTCCTCCTTGCTTGGTTTCTTATTGAGTATCCCTTGTACTTTTGATTTCCCCTTTGGTTTTCATGACACTTGCTATTTTTGCATACGTCTTCAATTCTACTCAATAGTGAACGTTTCTAATGTGAGCTATGTGATGCTTTTTACCATGCATCTTGATTTTATTGAGACCAAAGTGGAAATGGTTCTGTGACCGAGATGGTGAAGGGTCTTTTTAACCCCACAACATCAGTATAGTTGTTTTTCCAGGTTTCTGATATGGTTAATCTGATGCTCTCTCCATATTAGACTTAGAATAAAAAAGATCCACCAATATGTTACCAACAAGCTTATTGATTTGCTGTAAAACAAAACTTATAGCATGAAGATGCAAAATTGGGTAACATGCAGTTTGCAATCTGAAAATATTAATGCTCTTTTTGAAATCCTAAAACAGAGGAATTCATATGTACATGCCAGGTAAAGGTGAAAAATGGCTTTCTCTCTGCAGATAAAAAACAAATTCTTTTGGCTGGTAATTCTTAGCTCTTGAAAGCAAAAAGGATAATGTTTAAGATGCTCAGAAGACTGTTGGTCTGATATGCTGGCACACAGAGATACATGTTGCTGAACACATGCAGTGGCCTCTGGGATCTTTGTAGACACAATTGCTCATGAAATGTTGACAAACTCTTTCAGAAGCTTTTAACGGGGAACAAGGGCTCAAGATACCAGACTGAACATGCAACAAGGGTTCTTTTCCAGAGATGGAGGAGCTGAACTGGGAAGTTTCTGTCTTTCGTCTGTCCCAAATTATTCCAAACAACATCTACAAACAGGAACTGGAATCTGACCAATTGTAAACTCAAATGGGAAGACTCCAGGAAATGAGCAGTTATGAGAAGACAAGAATTACCTTGTTAGAAAAAAGGTTCCAGAAACCTTCCACTGACCTCTTTTAAAAAAAACTATCCACAATCCCTCAAACTCAACTTTCCATAAAAATGATTAAATATGAAACCATCACAACATGGTGGCAATCATCCTTTGCACTCAAACCTGGCTTTCATAATGTTTGCAATGTCTTCAATGTTCTCACTTCAGAATCATTTACAACATCAGCTTCAGAAGATTCGCAACAATGTTGAAGCAGTTCAACTTGCTCTGAGTGACCTTCACAAGGAGAAGAAGAATGCACAGGTAAGAGCCCATCAAACAGCATCTAAACCAAATCATTTTGCTAGTCAATTCATTCAGTAAATTTGTATGTTTGTATGGAAAGCTGACTCATAAGCTTCTCATAACTGAGAAAGTCTGAACTTTAGTGCCCGGTCTGTACTGAGTTACTGCAGTCGAACTCAATGCACCCCCTGATTAAGAAGGGAAAAACAGCCAAGTCATCATGCACTTGCTGTCCAGTACCATGAAATGTATGGGCAAATTATGGACCTGTGCCAGTCAGTTAGCCTGTTGATGCTCACTGCAAAAGTTGAGGAGCCAAAGAGAAGCCATTATTCATAGCATCACATTCCTTCCCAGCTCCAACGCCTTCTGTAGCAGGAAGGGGCCATTTGGCCTTGAAGTCTACTTCACCATTCAACATAGATCATTGCTGATTCAGTTGTGGACTTACGCAGTGTTTCTTGTCTCCAATAACCTCTGATTCCCTTATTGATCAAAAACTTGTCCAATTCAGATTTGAATGTACTCAACAATGCAGCCTCAATTGCAGGCTGTGGAAGAACATTCCAAAGACAATTGACCCTGTGAGAGAAGGAATTTCTCCTTGTTTCAGCCCCAGGCTGGAATCTTATAAGATCACCTCTCATTCATCTAAACTCCACTGAACTTAGACTTGACCTATTCAACTTTTATCATAAGACAGTCCCTTCATTCCAGTAATCAGTTTAATTAACTTTTTCTGACTGCTTCCAATACAAGTATATCCCTTCTTAAGTAAAGAGACCAAAACTGCACTCAATATTGTAGGTGTGATCTCAGCACTCTCTATACAGTTGGAGCAAATCTTTGCTACTTTTATATTAAATTCCTCTTGCAACAAATGCAGAAACATAAAAACCTTGAAAACAGGAGCAGAAGTAGGCCATTCGACCCTTTGAGCTTGCTCCATCATTCAAGATAGCTTTGTGCATAGGAAATCATATCTCACAAACTTTATTGTGTTTTTTGAGAGCATACGCAAAAGGATTGATCATGGCAGAGTGGTAGACATTGTATATTTGGGCTTTTGTAAATGCTTTGACAAGATTCCTCATGGCAGACTGATTAGTAAAGTTAAATCACATAGGATTCAGGGAAAGCTTGTCATTTGGATACAAAATTGGCTTGATGATAGGAGACAGAGGGTGATGGTGGATGTTTTTTGGACTGGAGGCCAGTGGCCTGCAGTGTTCCACAGGGATCGATGCTGGGTCCACTGTTATTCATCATTTAACATCAACAATTTGGATGAGAATATAGGAAGCATGATTAGTAAGTTTGTGGATGACACCAAAATTTGTGGTATATTGGACAGCAAAGAAGGTTACTAAGATTAAAAAGGGACCTCGATCAATTGGGTCAATGGGCTGAGGAGTGGCAGATGGACTTTAATTTGGATGAATGCAAGGTTTTGCATTTTGGTAAAGTGAACAAGGGCAGGACTTATACAGTTAATGGTAAAGCCCTGGGTAGTGCTGTCAAACAGATAGACTTAAAGATTCAGGTGTATAGTTTTTTTAAAGTTGCATCACAGGTAGACAGGGTGGTTAAGAAGATGTTTAGAACACTTGTCTTCAGTGCTCGGACGACTGAGTATAGAAGTTGGGATATCATGTTGACATTGGTGAGGCCACTTTTGGAGTACTCTATGCAGTTCTGGTCACCCTACTTTAGGAAGGATATTATTAAGTTGGAGAAGCTTGAGAACATTATTGAATTTACCAACATGTTGGGACTGGAGGGTTTTGAGATATAGGGAGAGGCTGAATAGGCTGGGGCTTTTTTTACTGGAGTGTAGGAAGTTGAGGGGTGACATTACACAGGTTTATAAAATCATGAAGAGTGTAGGTAAGGTGGATAGCAAAGATTTTTTTCCCTAGGGTCAGAGAGTTCAAAACTAGGGGGCATATTTTTAAGATAACAAGGTGTAGAGCTGGATGAACACAGCAGGCCAAGCAGCATCAGAGGAGCAGGAAGGCTGACGTTTTGGGCCTAGACCCTTCCTCAAGAGAGGAAAGATTCAAAATGGTCCTGAGGGGCAACTGTTTTAAACAGAGTGTGGGTCATATGTGAATGAACTGCCAGAGGAAGTGGTAGACGCAGGTACAGTTACAACTGTTTAAAATACATTTGGACAGGTACATGAATAGAAACGGTTTGGAGGGATATGGGCCAAACACAGGAAAGTGGGACTAGTTTAGCTTGGGAAACTCGGTCAGCATGGACGATTTGGATTGGAGGGTCTGTTTCTGTGCCATACGACTCTACGACTCTAATATCATGGCAAATCACCCAACTGAGTACTCTATTTCCTCTTTGTCCCAAATCCTTTGATCACTTCAGCCCTAAGAACTATATTTAACTCCTCCTTGAAAACATTCAATGTTTTCACGTTAACCACTTTTTGTGACAGGGAATTCCACTGACTCAAGAATACATGGATGAAGAAACTTCGTTCTAATATCAGTCCTAAATAGCCTCACCCATCTCATGACCTCTGGTTCCCAGCCATCAGGAACATTCTATGTATGTTCACCCTTCCAGTAACTTTGCGTACAATGACACCCAGGTCTTAGTGCACCTCCCCCTTTCCCAATCTACCTCCATTCAGACAATAATCTGCATTTCTGTTCTCGGTACCAAAGTTGATGACCTCCCTTTTATCCAAATTATACTTCATTTGCACTCAACTTGAACAAAATCACACTGAATTTCTCTCCATCTTCCTCACAGTTAAGTCCCTCGAAAGCCCCAACACCTCGCCTCCCACCTAACTTTGTGTCACCTGTCACTTGGAGATATTGCATTAGTTCCTTCATATAAGTCACGAAATGAGTATATATCGTGAATAACTGGGGTCCAAGCACTGAGATCTCTCTGCCACCCGACTGGTCACTAGCTGCCACTCAGAAAGGACCCATTTATTCCTATATTTTTGTTTCGTGTCTGCCATCCATTTCTCTATTCACGTCAGGAACACAATCCATTCACATATGCTTTAATTTTACACGCTGATCTCTTTTGAGGGGCCTTATCGAAAGCCTTCTGAAAGTCCATGGAAAGTACATCCACGGCTCCTGCCGTTAACTCTACAAATTATATCCTCGTAAAATTCCAGTGTATTTGCTAAGCAAAATTTCCCTTTCAGTACGGATATATGGAAGTGATTGCTGCAGAGAGCTGTGGAGGCCAAGCCATTGACTGTCTTTAAGGCTGAGATAGATAGGTTCTTGATTGGTAAGGGGATCAAGGGTTATGAGGAGGAGGCAGGAGAATGGGGTTGAGAATCATGATTGAATGACAGAGTAGCATCTGTTATGGACCCCTTCAAAATATATTAAGACGGTGACCTAGACCCCAACTTTTTCTTATTTTAAAGGTAAACATAAGGTTCTGGACGCAATTCGATAGGTCAAACTATTCAACATGAAGCAAAACACACTTTATTCTTACACTATAGGTAGAATACAACAAAAGTGAAAAGAAAAAAAGAATTGACTGAGCTGTAACTCCATCAAAATGCTTAACAAAATAATAGATACAATAACTACTACGAATTAACTGTTCCAGTATAGTAACATCCCATAAACACGCCCTTGACAAAGACAAATTCAGAAAAACGGGTTGTTTCACGTGCAACTCCAGCAGTAGGAAAACTCCAAGAGAAAACTCGGACAGGGTGTAGCAGGGAGAGATGTTCTGCAGTTTCCAAACCCTGAGGAGACCCAGCAACAACTGCTGAAACTAAAATTAAAAATCCTGGTTCTGTGGGAGCTTGACCACACACATTAAGGCTGCTTCTATTGTTTCAACTTTTAAACAAAATTCCAAGGACTCACAAGCTGCTTACTTTGAGTTTTCAATAGACAGCTTTTCACCTCTGCCTTAAAACTTCTCTTAAAACAAAACAGGACAAAATACACCTCTTAAAGCCATAATACCATCACAGATTGATGGGCTGAATTGTCTAATTCTGCCCCGATATGGTTTTCTGGTCTTATGCTGACTTAGTTGATTTTGTCACTGTTTTCCAAAAGCTCTGCTGTAAATCTTTTATAATGGACTCTAATATTAATCATACTACTGATGTCGGGCTAAAATAAAACTGAGAGAACTGCGGATGCTGTAAATCAGGAGCAAAAACAAAATTTGCTGGAAAAGCTCAGCAGGTCTGGCAGCATCACAGATGCTGCCAGACCTGCTGAGCTTTTCCGGCTATTTCTATTGATGTCAGGATAACGGTTCCATAATTCTGTGTTTTCTCTTTAACTTTTTTTATAATAGGGAGGTTATATCAGCCAACCTCCAACTTTATAGCATCTCTTCCAGAGTTTATAGAATCTCACAGAATGGTCACCAAAGCATCCACTATTTTTAGGGCCAATTCCTTAAGTACGCTGTGGATTATCAGTCCAGGGATATTTATCGGCCTTCAATCTCATCAATTTCCCCAACACCAGTTCCCTACCAATGCTGATTTCTTTCAGTTCCTCCTTCTCTAGAGACATGGTTTACCCCAACATTTTGAAAAATTTTTACTTCAGAAGATTCTGAAAATACAATCAGGTGTTCAGCTTTGGCTATATTTATAAATCCAGCAAATGTGTTCATTTTTAAATGAAGCAGGGCTTAAACATGAAAATAGTGAGGAGAATATTGTTTCTTTTTGGGTTTCTCTTTATGGCCACTGGCCATGACAGTCAGTTATTCTTATCTGCTGGCATATCAAAATGTTCACACTGACAAGAAACCTATTAAACACGAGCACTGTTGGAAATGCCATAAATCGTCTGGAGGCATGGAATCATGGAATTTTACAATACAGCAGGAGGCCATTTGATCAATTGTGGTCTGAAATAGCTCCTGAAAGGGCTACCCAGCCAGTCTCATTCTCCAGCCCTATCTCCGCAGCCCTTTCACATACAAATCCTCGTCTCTTCTGAAACCTCCTATGGAGTCTATCTTCAACACTCTCCCAGGCAAAAGATTCCAAATCCTAACAACTCTCTGAGGAAAGAAGTTTCTCCTCACCTCACTCCTAGTTATCTTGCTGACAATCTTGAAATTGTGACCCCCTTAGTTACCGACATAACAACTAGGGGAAATAGGATATCTTTCTTTACCCTGTCAAAATTGTTCATAATTTTGAAAACCTTAACAAGGTCACCTTTAAATCCTCTCTGCTTCAAGGAGAATCAGCCCAATTTCTCTAATCTTTTCTGTTTTTAAAATCCCTCATTCCTGGCATGATTCTACTAAGTCTCCTTTGCACTTTGTCCAGGGCTTTAGCATCCTTCTTTAAGGACTGCAATACTCCAAATGTGGTCTGACCAATGATTTGTAGATGTGTAACATCACTTCTTTGCTTTTATACTCCATGCCTCTATTTATAAATCCAAGGATCCCATAAACCTTCTTAACAAATGTTGCAAAATGCCTGGCCACGATCAGAGAATTATGCACTTGAGCCCTGATGCCCCTCTGTTCTTGTACTCCCTTCAAAGTTGTACCATTGAGCCTCTGTTGTCTCTCCATGTTTCTTCTACCAAAATGCATTACCTCACATTTCTGTGCATTGAAATTCATCTGCCAGGTGTCCAACCAATTTGGCTAACTTATCAATGTCCACTTGAAGTCACTCAGTGTCCAATCTCCCTAGCTTAGTATCATCTGCAAATTTAGAGATCTTGCTCTCAGCCCTCATCTCCAAATCATTTAAACAAATAAGAAAAAGCAAGGGACCCAACACCAGTCCCTGAGGAACACCACATTCAAATCCAGTCTGAGAAATAAAAACAGAAGTTACTAGAAAAGCTCAGCAGGTCTAGCAGCATCTGTGAAGAAAAAAAAAATCAGAGTTAATGTTTCAGGTCCGGTGACCCTTCCTCAGAACTGAGTCTGAGAAATGCCCATCTATACCTCCCTCTGTTTCCAATCTTTTAGCCAACTTCTATCCAGGCTGCCAAGGACCCATCAATCCCAAACATTTCTAATTTGGTACCCAGCCTGCCACATGGCATTGTATCAAATGCTTTCTGAAAGTCCAAATACGCAACATCCACAGCACTACCCTCATCTACTGCCTATGTCACCTTGTCAAAGCACTCAAAAAAACATTGTCAGACATGAACTACCCTTAACAAAGCCATGTTCATTATCTAGTATTAACTTATTTTTCTCAAAGTGTATATTTAGATTATCTTATCCATCTGTATTCCCACTACTGACATCAAGCTGACAGGTCTGTGGGTTCCAGGACTATCCTGAGCCTTGGCATCACATTTGCAATCTTCCAGTCCCCTGGGACTAATCCTGTGTTCAGAGAAGCTTGGAAAGTTTCTGTCAATGGCTCTGCAGTTTGCTCCCTTACCTCTCTCAGCTGTCTAGGATGCATCTCATCCTAGGCCTGGCGACTTCTCTACCAACCTTTTTAGCCCCACTTCTTTATCTATCACAATACTGCTCAGTTGGTGAACAAAGGTCAACATTCCATTTATCTTCCGCATTATGTACTGCATCTACACACCTACCTCTTGATATTCATCTGCCAGGAGACCCATATTCCTCTGTATAAACAGCATTCTGCAGTTCCCCAACAATTAAAAATATTTTACTTTTCTCTTCTTTCTCCCAAAGTGGACAACCTCAGATCTTCCCACATTATCTGCATCTTCCCAATTATATCCCACTCACTTAATCTATCATATCACTTCGGAGATATTTTGTATCCTTCTCACAGCTTACTTTCCCACTTACAATGCAGTCAGTCCCTTTACCTAAGTCATTATTATAGTTTGTAAATAGTTTTGTCCCAACACCAATCCCTGTGGCACTCAACTAGTTTGTCAAGTTGAAAATTACCCATTCATTCAGACTCCATTTCCTGTTTTCTAATCCTTTATCAATGTTTCAACGGGATCTCACCTCATCTTTTTAAGGTCCATCGAGAACAGACACCGAGTCCACAACGCCCCTCTACAGGTCAAGCCCTTCTTCCCTGGGATCATTCTTGTAAACCTCCTCTGGTCTCCCTCCAAGGCCAGCACATCCATCCTTAGATGTACAACAATAGGTGGAGAAACAGATAGTGTTGAGGAGGCAAGGAGGCTGCAGAAGGACTTGGACAGGCTAGGTGAGTTGACTAAGAAGGGATAGATGGAATACAATGTACTAAGATTAGAGGCATAGAATACTTTCTAAATGGTTAAAATCTCCAGAAATGAGAGGTGACTCTATAGAAATTTATAAGATCATGAGGGGCATGGATAGGGTGAATAATCAAGGTCTTTCCCCAGGGTAAGGGAGTCTAAAACTAGAGGGCATAGGTTTAAGGTGAGAAGGGAAAGATTTAAAATGGACCTAAGGGGCAACTTTTTCACGCAGAGGGTGGTGCATGTATGGAATGAGCTGCCAGAGGAAGTAGTGGAGGCTGGTACAATACAACTTTAAAAGACATCTGGATGGATATATGAATAGAAAGGGTTTAGAAGGATTTGGGCAAAATGCTGGCAAATGGGACTAGATTAATGTAGAATATCTGGTCGGCATGAACGAGTTGGACTGAAGGGTCTGTTTACAAGCAGTAAATCTCTACGACCCTATGACTCAAAATCTGAAGCACAAAGGGAATTAAAAGACTGAGTTCAGAAATCTCTTAAGGTTCACGTGTAGGTTTAGTAGGCAGTTAGGAAGGCCAATAGAATGTTAGTATTCATTTCAAGATGGCTAGAATACAAGACAGGGATAAACTGCTGGGTCTGTATAAGGCTCTGATCAGACCACATTTGGAATATTGTGAGCAGTTTTGGGCCCCGTATCTAGGGAAGGATGTGCTGGCCTTGGAGGTGATCCAGAGAAGGTTTACAAGAATGATTGTGGGGATGAAGGGCTTATTATGTAAGGTTTGGGTGAAGACTTTGGGTCTGCACTCAATAGACTTTAGAAGGATAAGGGAGATCTGATTGAAACTTACTGAATACTGAAAGGCCTGTGTGGAATGTACGTAGGGAAGATGTTTCCATTAGTAGGAGAGACCAGAACCTAAAAGCACAGCCTCAGAATGATAGCACACCTCTTTAGAACTGATATGAGGAGGAATTTCTTCAGATAGAGAGTGGTGAATTCATGGAACTCATTGCTGCAAAGGGCTACGGAAGCCAAGTCACTGAGTATATTTAAGGCAGAGGTAGATGTTTTCTTGATTAGTGAGAGGATCAAGGGTTAGGAAGAGAAGGCGGGAGAAGTGGGTTGAACAACACATCAGCCATGATCAAATGGCAGAGTAGATGGGGCAGATTGCTTAATTCTGCTCCCATATGTAATGGTTTTATGGTCTTTATCCACACTATATCAATACCATGAACTTTATTCTTGCATAGAAAGCTTTCACGTAACACCTTATCAAATGCTTTTTAGCAATCCAAATACAATGTGCTAGTTCCCTTTATTGACCTGCTTGATACACCCTCAAAGAATTCTAATAATTTAGTCAATACAATGCTCTTTCACAATATCATGATTCTGTCTGTGACTCTGTCTGATTATGTTATGTTTTTTCCAAATGACCTACTACCAAATCCTTAATCCCGGATGCTGTCATTTTCCAAATGACAGATGTTAGGCTAACTGGTTAAAGCGGTCAAAAATGGGAGTGAACAATCTATCCTTCAGCATCATAATGTCTACCATAAGTAAGAGGGAAATGTTGAGAGGATTTTTTTCTTAATGGAAATCATCTCATTTTTGCAACAATAAGGTGAATTAGTCTGTTTTTGTTAGTGACAAAATTCCCTCTGCATTTTAAGAGCATGAGAAAAGTTGTACAGATGAAAATTAAAGCGAAATATGAGACACTGAGAAAGCACATTGACAAGGAAGAGAGGAGGATTCTGCGGTACCTGGAATGTGAACAAAGCCGTCTGACTACAGAGATTGATGTTAAGATCTGCAATCTGGAAAAGAAAGTGAAAGACTTTGAAAAGTCTTTTTCTGATCTCAGTGACCTTCTGAAACACAACGAAGATCTTCTTTTTATCCAGGTAGTACTGCACCTTTCTCGACATCTCCAATTACACAGTATTGTGTGCAAACATGAACACATGAACTCTGGCTTCAGATGGTAAATGGACTAGAGTTCTGGAATATCAGAAAGTTGAGGTTAAGCAATTCAGATAGCCATCCAACTGAAGTTTATGGAACTATGGAAAGAATTGGAAAACTCTATTTAGGAATAAGATTATTATGAAGGGTTCAAAACCAACTGGTCACAAATGTTAGGAAGTTAGCAGTACGATTGAAGTAAGTGAGGACAGGAAACAATGGGATGTATTTCTGGCAAGGAGGGCACGAGGGATAAAAATGAGGAGTTAAGTAATGGATTTCTAATTCCTCTTCAAACCCTTAAATTCCTATATTCTATTAAAATACATGTTTCTAATTGTTTACTAATCTTTGCTTTTATTAAATAACAGCAACTGGGATTATTGTCCTTAAAGCAGATGAAGGAGAAATGTAAGAGTCATCATTGTCTAAATGCCACAGGCAATGAATTTCTAAACTTTTCAATGATAACAACTGTGGATGACATCATTATTGGTATTCTGGTTAAGCTAGTCATTAAGTGTCCAGCAGCATCCTTCGCTGTCTCTTGCCATCTTGTTCATCCTTCCAAAGGAGATTCAGCGCTCCAAAGAATTCTTTATCCTTTCATAGGATTTGGCTGTGCCTGGCCGAGTCAAAATTTCCTGCCCATCCTTAAATGCCCTTGAACTAAGTGACTTGCTAGGCCATTGCAGAGAGCAGAATCAACCAATTTTCTGTAGGCCTGGAGTCACAGGTAGGCCAGACCAAGTTTAAAAAATGAACCAGATGGGTTTTTGTTAAACAATGAATGATGTTAATTTTATATAGTCACCAAATATGAGACTAGCTTTAGCATTCTGGATTTATTAATTGAATTAAGATTCCATAAACTGCCACATACTGAGCCCCTGTCCCCAGAGGATCACCTGGATTACTACGGCAGTGACATCATCACCTCTTAAGAATAGAGGTCTTCAAAGTTATGGATGGCTTGTACATATTAAAAATGAAATTTCCAATGGCAGGAGAGTTGATAAACAGAAGATATACATTTAAGTTAACTGGTTTTTTTAGAGTATTTGTGGATTGGGAGGCAGGACGTTAGAATTTGGTGTTTGCAAAATATCAGTGTTTGTAAAATACTGGGGGGAAAAGCATTGTGTGGACCCTTTAAAAGATTGTGCTTTTTCTATGCTTGGAGATATCTGTGAGCAGCTTGAAAGTTTGCAAGTATACAGAGCACCTGAATCATAACATTTGAATTGAAAGGCCACAACATTAGCAGGCCAAGCAACATGTTTGCCAAGACGACAAGTTTTTGAATTTGGCCAATCAATTTGAATCAGGCATTTACATACCAAAAACCTATCAAATTTGAATCTGATGGTTTTGACAACCTAGGACCAATCTGATTGATATGTCATCAGGAGTGTAAAAGAAGGGAGCAGTTGAAAAAATCAGAAGAACTAACTGCCATCTGCTAGAGATAACAGCTCTCAGCTTGCAGAAAAAGCACCATTAATTCACAATGGTACCACGGCACTCCTATCTAAGATTCCTAGCTAAGACAGAACAGTTCACAAAGAAAGTATTCCTGCTCGAAGAAATGATAGAGAAAGCATTCTTGACCGAAGAATTGATGGAGAAGACACAACATTCTGGAAGATGCAACCTGGCTGTAATTTTGAGAGATTAAATTCTATTGCTTTGTTATATAAGTTGGATTTGTATTTATTGGAACAGCATACCATTAGAATCTTGTGATATTCAGGAATACTTAGTAGTTAGAAGGGATTTGTTTGGTTTGTAAGTAGTTCAGTTAACTTGTTCACTGTTGGAGTTAGATAAATAAATTATTACTTGTTGATTGTAAAGTGAATGCCAGGGATTTATTTGATTTAACCACTACAAGTTGCTGAAAGACAGGCTACGTCCCCGTTCACACTTCTTTTAATAGATTATAGGGCAAGGTACTCCTCTTTGGATGTTTTGGTTTTGGTTCTCGGAGCGGGGTTAACCTCCACTTTATAACACTGGTGAAAGGACCAGTGATATGTATTTTATAACACTCTGCATTGTGATGATTTGAATTTGCTTTTAGATCTGGACTATAGAAGTTAGTTAGTTCCGTTCGGTAGACGTCAAGAGTCCAGTGCAGATTGCTGCTAACAGTGTGGGTTAAATCTCCATACCAGCTCTTGTAGGGTGTGAATGCACATCTCCTTGTTTTGTCCCATGGTTGTGGAATGGTTTTCCTGAAGCTACATGACCAATTGTTTCTCTGAAATGGAGAGAGATATCTATGATTCTTTGCAGACTATGGTTAATTACCATTACCAATAGATTCAATAAGTAATGCTCAAAAAGGAATTAGAAATGTACTTGAGCAAGCAAAGTCTGATCGACTATGAGGATACAGAAATGGGGCTATTTTGATATAACGCATTAAAAACAAAACTTCCTTTTGTGCTAGATGATCTTTTCAGCACTTGGAATTTTAGCACTGAGAAGTTGGTGAAACCCTGGAGAAAGGGCAAAATCCCCAATGCAGTCTGCAACGAGAGGGGAATAAATGACTAAATGCAGATGTAATCCAGTGAAAAAAGAGAGACAGCCAAGTAGAAGTTGTAGCACTAATTTTCCGGCACTTTTTCCAAATCTGCACAAATTGTAGGAAAGTGTGAGAACCTCAAAGAGGGGTCAGGGATAGCTGGGCTCTATTTTTCTCAGAATCACAAAATTGTATCTTTTTAAATAAATAGAATTAATAAAAGATATGGTGAAATGTTTGGAATAGGCAATATTTGAATGGTTGGATGGGTTATTTTATATACTAAAGTCAATTTCGATGATGTTATTTACAATGAGTGTTTCATTTCCAGGGTCTCAATTCCATGGCAGACAGGTAAGAGCCACATACTTTCATCATTCTCTGATAATTCCTTTCACCAGTCATATTTTAATTCATTTTTGAGGTTTGTAATGCCTTTCAAAATTTGTTTATTTGAGTGCATTTGGTTGTTCTTTGTTCTACATGGGGAGGGTCAAAAGTGTGCCAAATACTGTCTCCGCCCAAACTAACATACACTTGCAGTGTGCTGTTAATGCAAATCAGTCTGTGATCTGTTTACATTCTCATTTACATTCATACCAATGTAACTTGAGGTTTCCCTCTGTCCACTTGTGTATGCACTTTGGTTGCTCTAACCTGAGATCGCCATTACCATTACCACTTAATTATTCTCTTCACTCTTTACACTTCTTTTCTCTCAATTCCTCCTTGCCTCTTCTCTGCTCTCATTGTTCCTGCTTTCATTCCTCCCCTTAAGTATTCTTCCTTCCCAAATCCCTGCCCCAACAGTCCCTACTCCTTGTTTTTCCTGCTGTTGATCCGGATTGAATTATTCTTCAATAAGTCTGTGGCTTCTCTCTGTGTCTCCTGGCATCTTCAAAATGGCCTACTGAAGCAATTGTTGCTATGATCTTTTGAGCAGTGGTCTCAACAACCCCATCCTACCCCCTTATAACCTCTTCTGCCTTTACCAAATTCACTAATAACTACCTATGTGACTATAGCAAAGGTAACTCGACCCTCCTGATGCCTCCCAAACTGTCTGCAGCCTTTCACACAGTTGATGCCACCATTCTCCTCCTGCACTTCTCCCAGCTGGAGGGAACAGCCATCAGAAGAGGAGGCTGGGCAAGTTGACTTTAATTGAGATAAATGCAAGGTATTGCATTTTGGTGGGTCAAACCAGGGCAGGATTTACACAGTCAATGGTAGGTCCCTGGGAGTGTTATAGAGATCTAGGGATACAAGTTCATAGCTCCTTGAAAATGGAGTCACAGGTAGACAGGATGGTGAAGAAGACTTTTGGCATGTTAGCTTTCATTGGTCAGAGCACTGAGTATAGGAGTACAGGACTTGTTGCAGCTTTACAAATCGTTGGTGAGGCCACATTTGGCAGTCCTGGTTGCCCTACTATAGAAAAGATTTATTAAACCGGAAAGAGTGCAGAAAAGATTTATTAGGATACTACCTAGATTGGAAGGTTTGAGTTATAAGGAGAGACTGGATAGATATTTTTCCCTGGAGTGTAGGTGACTGAGGAGTGACCTTATAGAGGTCTATAAAATCATGAGAGGCGAAGATAAGGTAGATAGCCAACAGCTTTTCCCCATGGTAGGGGAGTCTAAAACTAGGTTTAAGGTGAGAGGAGAGAGATACAAAAAGGTCCGGGGGGCATTTTTTTTCATGCAGAGTGTGGTAAGTGTCTGGAACAGGCTACCAGAGGCAGTGGTGGAGGTGAGTACAATTTTGTCATCCAAAAAAACATTTGGACAGGTACATTGGATGGGATAGGTATGGAAGGATGTATACCAAGTGCAGGAAAAATGGGACTATATTAATTGTGAAAATTGGGCAGCATAGACAAGTTGGTTTCCATGCTTTTATTAAAAAAAGTCTCTACAACTCAATGACTGCATTCACTTAGTTCCTGTCTTTCCAATCTAATCATAGCCTAAACATTGGAATCTCTGGCATTATTTTTTTCCTCACTGCTCCTACACCCAAGTTGACTTCTAAGGTTCTACTCTTGGTCCTTTTCTATTGCTCATTGATGTGCTGTGCCATGGTGACTGCAGCCAAAAACATAGCTTCAGCTTCTACATATACAATGATGAAACTCAGCTCTGTCTGACCAGCAGCTCACCAGGCCCCTCACTGTCTTGAAATTGTCAGGGATAAGCAGATGGATGAGTAGAAATCTTGTCTAATTAATATTTGGAAAACTGAAATTACTGTCTCTGGTCTCTGGTCCCTGCCACTAACTCTATTCCTTAGGCTCACACTCCATCCCCGTCTCTGAAAACTGCCTGAGGCTGAAACCAGAGTGTTCTCAGCCATGGTTTTTTATTTGACCACAAGATGGGTTTTCAACCGTATATGTGTGTCATCACCAACACTGCTTATTTCTACCTCTGCAACATTGCTCAAGTTCACTCCTGTCCTATTGAAACCTCTGCTGCTGAAACCCTCACTAATGCCTTTGTCTCTCTGTGATTATTATAATATTCTTCCAGTTGGCATCCCCAGATCGACCCTTCATAAACATGCATCACCCAAAACTCTGCTACACTTGGACCAAATTCTATTCATCCTTCATTCCCACGCTCAACAGCCTACACTGTCTCCTGTCTAAGAAATGCTCAATTTTAAAATTCTCAGATCCCTCCTTAGCTTCATCCTTCCGTACTTCTGGAATCTCCAACAAGTTTCTGGAAGTACCTGATCTTCTTTATTTCTGGACTCTTGAGCACCTGCATACCTGCAACTGCCAGGACTTTCAGCTCTGGAATGTCTTTCCTAAACTTCTCCCTCACTCTTTCCTCCAGGAATGAGTAGGAACAGATTCTTTTCTGAGTGACAGGTAGTGACTAGTGGTGTAGTGCTTGGACCCAGCTATTCACAATATATATTCATGGTTTAGATGAGGGATAAATATGTGCAGACAACACAAAGATGGATGGGAGAGTTAGGTGCGAGCAAGATGCAGAGATGCTTCAGTGCTATTTGGACAAGTTGAGTCTGCAAATAAATGACAAATGAAGCATAATGTGCATACATGTGAGGTGATCCACTTTGGCAGCAAAAACATTGAGAACAGTTATCTGAATGGCAATAAATTGGGAAAGTGGGAGGTGCGATGAGAACTCGGTGTCATTTGCTGAAAGAAAACATGCAGGATCAGCAAGTGGTGAAGAAGGCAAATGGTATTTTAGCCTTCATAGCAAGAGGATTTGAATATGGGAGTAGGAACGTCTTGCTGCAGTTGTATATGGCCTTGGTGAGACCACACCTGGCGAATTGTGAGCAGTTTTGATCATCTTATCTGAGGAATAATGTTCTGGCTATGGAGAGAGTCAAGGAGACTTACCAGACTGATTCCTGCGATGGCAGGACTGACGTATGGAGAGAGGGAGGATCAGTTATCACAATATTAACTGAAGTTTAGTGGAATAGAGGGGGTATCTCATAGAAATCTATAAAATTCTAACAGGGCTAGACAAGATAAATGCAAGAAGGATGTTCTTGATGACTAGGGAGTCCAGAACCAGGGCTCACAGTCTAATGATAGGAATAGGCCACTTAGGGCTGAAATGAGGAGAAATTTCTTCACCGAGTGGTGAGCCCCTGGAATTCCCAGCCACAGAAAGCACCTGAGGCCAAAACATTGAATGTTTTCAAGAAGGAGTTAGATGTTCTTTTTAGGAATAAAAGGATCAAAGGATAAGTGGAGAAAGTGGTAACAGGGTACTGAGTTGGATGATCAGTCATAATTGTATTGAATGGAGGAATAGACTTGAATAGCTGAATGACCTATTCCTGCTCCTAGTTTCTGTTTTTAAAAACACTCCTCAAACACTACCTCCTTGACCTATCTTTTTGATGACCCGCCATAATATTGCTTTCCATTGTTCAATGTTCATATCTTATTTCATAGTGTGGCATCCTGGGTCTTTATTACATTAAAGAGTCTATATAAATACAGTTAGTTGCAATCTGATCTGCCTGGTTTACTTGTCAGCTGTGGCTAAGCGTATAGCTCCCTCTCAGCAAAGTCAGAAGATTTCAGTGGGTTTAAGAATAACTTCAGAGAGTTAAGTACGTAATCCTGGGTGACACACTCAATGTAATACTGAGGAAGTGTTGAAATAGAAAGACAAAGCACCGGAAATGCTTAGCAAGTTCAGAAGAATCTCATGAGACAGTAACAGAGTTAATATTTCTGGTTGATGAGTTTTTATTCAACATCAGTATAACAGATGATCTGGTTGTCATTGTGGGGCTGTTTACAGGAGCTTACTGTGCATATATCGGCAGCCATGTTTCCCACAACTGTAATCACATTTTTTTTTGAAAAGTGGTTATGATGTGTTTTGTGAGGTTTTGAGGTTGTGACAAACAATATACCAATGCAAGTTCTTTTCTTTCTGTTTTAGAATGAAGGATGCATCTGAGCCCTTTAAAGCACAGGTTCCCAGCTCGGATATTGATGTATCTGTTGTGGAAAGACTGTTAGAATGGGTCCAGCAGCAATATGTAACAGCACCCCAACCACCCCTGGACAGGAACTTCCTGATCAGTATGTGTAAGTATCTACAGACACAGCTACACACTTGGCTAAAGAGGCCAATGATGCTTTCACCTTCCTCAGGAATTAATGAAACATTGTCGGGGATTGGGGAGGGCGTGGATGGTGGTTACAGCTTTATTCAACAAAGATTTAAGAGATTCATGACCCAGAATGGATCCCTGTATAAGTACAGATTCTTTATTGGAACACGTGAAGATCAAGGAGCAGTTTATGCTGATCAAATGTGTAAAAATTACCGTGTCATAGCCTAATGACACAGCTTTCTCAACCAATTACTGCTCACATTGGGTGTCCATAGCAATATTTAATTTCCCACTCATTGGATGGAATTCCAATAATATAAACTGCTTAACACTCACACACCTGTGACTGAAATATTCCAGGATGTGAATCCTTTATGCCAATTCCTGTATTAAGGATTGTACGGGTTTGCCATGGTGTATGGGTATGTCACTACAACGTGGTTCAATGAAAGTTCTGAGAAACCTTAATTGAACAAATATAGCAGTTGTAGCATAACCTACTGTTTACAGCAGAAGAGCTAAGAGTTGAGGGAAGAACAAGAATTTTCAGGGGAAACACTGAAAAAATAGTTCATTCCAAAAGATTTCAAGATAAATCAGAAATTGAACGAGAAATCGAGAATTTATGAATTTAAAATAAAGCAGGAATTTTGAAAAAAAATATAGCAGTTACTTAAAACAATTCCTGATAGAAATCCCAAAGAAACTCCTTGACTGAATGTAGATAGCAATGTAGGATTCTATGATGCAGGGATAAGGATGGTCCCAAGGTCTCATGGGATGTTGGCATTAGTGGCAAGGCCAGTACTTATTGTTGATCAATAATTGTCCTTGAGTTGCATTCTTGAATTGCTGTAGTCTATGTGATGTGGCAAATTGAGTCCTGTCAGGTTTGAAGTTCCAGGATTTTGACACACACAGGAAGAATTGCTGATGTAGTCTTCCTCAAGATAGTGTGGAGTGGAGAACTTGGAGAGAGTGGCATTCCCATGTTCTACTGCTCATGTTTTTCTTGAAGCTAAAGACAATGTTCATGGAAGCTTTTGCAGGACAACTTGTAGATGTTCACATTGCTGAAACTGTGTTACACTTGTGCAGGGGATGAATGTTTAAGGTGGTAGGAGGGGTGCCAACCAAGTGAGCTGCTTCGTCTTAATGTTGGATATTCTTGCGGATTGTTGGAACTTCACTCATCCAGGCAAGTGAGGTGTACTCCATCACCCGCCTTATTGGTAGATTGTGAAAAGGCTTTGGGGAGTCAGGAGGTGAGTTACTCACTACATTACTCTGAGTCTCTGTTCTAGTAGTCACAGTAATTATGATTGGTTCCGTTCAGTTTCTGACAAATGATAACTCCTGGGATTAAAACGGAAAACGTTCAAGAAACTCAGTAGGCATTTTTGTCTTGGATAGTGTCCAACTTCTTGGAAATATCAGGAGGAGCTGATTAGGTGTGGGAGATCTTCAAAGCACTTGAAAATGCATGCATGTTGCTTTCCAGTTATCCTGAATGTTGTCAAAGTCTTGCTTCGTGTGAGCACAGACTGTTTTATTATGAGAAACTATGAATAGAATTGAATACAGCGCAATTATCAGTGAAAATCCAAATGATTGACCTTATGAAGGAAAGGATATTAATGCCAATTTTTAACTTGACGTGGCAAGATTGAAGAGCCTTGATTTGATTTGATTCATTCATTATGGATTGCTTAGCTTTGTTTGTTACTTCTGCTATTTACTACTGTAACTTTATCAGGTCATTATCACCTCATCTTTAGTTACCAACAATGCTGATCTGGGCATCTACATTCCTCATTGATCCTAAATCTTAATGATAATATTGGAGGAAGAGATTATGGGAGTAAGATTGTGGTGATGGAAGAAAACTTTATTGCTGCTGATGACCTAAAACATCTCATAGGTGCCTAGTTTGGACACGTCATATCAGATTAGAGTAATACACACTAGCATTGCATGGCCTCTTCCTTTTTCAATGCATCATTTCTAATCAGCATTTGTCCAGTAACACTAAGATCTTTCAGACAGTTCACTTCCCCTGGACTGAACAGCTGGGATTGTTTCAAGCTACTCCTTTCATTTACAGATGGACAGACACCAACTCTAGATCCTTACACAGCATTTCCTCACCTCGTTCTGTCAGACAGTAACCGATCTGTAGCAGGATCAAAACGCCAGCAACCTTACTCTGATAGCCCAAAGAGGTTCAACTACTGGTGGCAGATTCTATGTACCGAGAGATTGAGCTATGGTCGCTGCTACTGGGAAGTGGAGATCGGAGGAGATCGCCGTCGGTGGGATGTTGGGATGTGTTATGAGAGTTTGAGCCGGAAGGGCAAAGGGAAAGAATGTTCACTGGGACAGAACAAGGAGTCATGGTGTCTATACTCAGAGCCAGGGAGCATTGCAGCCTTGCACGATAACAATGCCATGAAACTAACTGCTCAAATGCCCACAAGGGTGGGAGTCTATGTGGACTTTGAGGCTGGAATAATCTCATTTTACAGTGTGTCTGACAGGAAACTAACACTGCTACACAACTTCCTGGAGCAAACTTTTACTAAGCCCCTCTATCCAGCTCTGGGAGTGGCTGACTTCACGACATCCCTGGCGTTGTGCAGTTTAAAGTAATGCGTTATCAATGTTGATATTGAAAAGGAAGTGATCAGATCAAAAATTGCAACTGTCTGTCCTTTAACTGCATTTCTCCTACAATGCAAAAGATTGCAATGGTGCAATGTGATCAGTTAATTGATACTACGCAATCATTCCTCAAGCACCGGTGTCTTGTGATTATGTATAATCGTTGTTGTAGTAAGGCTTAAGAATTCCTCTAGCAAGCCATCATGCCTGAAATGAAAGGAATAATCAGCCAATCCAAGAGTAACCAGCGCATGACACAAGTCTTAGCCATGTATCTTTGGCAGCACTCTAGCCTCTGCATCAAAAAAATGTCGGTTCAGGCCTTACTCCTGTGACCTGAGCACGACATCTAGATTGTTAGTCCAGTGCAGTGCTGAGGATAATCCTGTCTTTAGCATTAGCTGTCAAACTAAAATGCTGTCTGGCCTCTCAAATGTCAAGAAGAGTAGGACCATTCTGCCTGGTGTCCTGGCCAATAGTTATCCTTCAACACTAAAACAGATGATCCCACTGCTGTTTATAGGAATTTGCTGTTTTTTGAAGTTTTTTTTCAGTGCTGGGTGGCACCTTAATTTGAGGGATTTTAATATCCCTCCTGTCCCAATGAATGTTTTAAGAAGTCTGGCACAGATGCCACTGCCAGCCTCCAAGTCCTGCTAAAATAGGACCTTGGAGACGTGGATGGAGTCAGTGAGGTAGTTAAGACAATATTCATCCACTGGTACTTGGGATGGTAGTATGGTTTACATTCTTTAGCCTTTCTGAAATTCATCTTCCATTTACCCATGAAGCTAGTCTCACACACTGGATTCTGGTCCTGAGCCAGAATCACAGACAAGTCCATCCCTTCCTCACCCAGCCAGCCAACACATTCACTTTCCAAAAGGTCACTGGTAACATTTAGTTGGAGAATCCTAGATAATTATTCCCCGTGCTTAGTTTACACTCACTAAGACTAGGTTTAGTCACTCATTGCTGCCAATTGACTGGATTGGACTAGCTGCTCCACAGTACTGTGCTGGGAGGGAAAGCAACTGATGTGACTATTAACATGAATTACTCCATATTTGGTGTATGTTTGAATGAAAAAAAGTGATTACAATGTTTAAGAATGAGATGTGTATGGAGAAAATTTTGAAAATTAGTTTGCATATTGTATAAATCTAATGTCTAATCTGATGCTCAAATTAGCTGCAACACTATAGTTTATTTTATACCAACTTCACCACTGTAAGGGCAATTTACTTTCTAGGAAAGCAGTTATGGACTTTATGCATTTCATGCAAATCTGGTCATTAGACAAATTCCTTCTCTGCTGCCTAAATTCTGTCCTGCACTCTGCCTCAGTTAATTATCATTCTTTTCCTCACTGGTTAGCTCCCAATTCTCCAATGCATCCCATTTAAAATTCCCATTGTTGTTTTTATATTCCTCTATGATCTCATGCTTGTAATGCTTTTGCTGTTCCTCCGGCTCCAACCTCTGTGCTAGTATTGTAGGAATGGATCAAAGAACAAAGAAAATTACAGCACAGGAACAGACCCTTCAGCCCTCCAAGCCTGCGCCAATCAGATCCTCTATCTAAACCTGTCGCCTATTTTCCAAGGATCTGTATCCCTCTGCTCCCTGCCCATTCATGTATCAGTCCAGATACATCTTAAATGACACTATCGTGCCCGCCTCTACCACCTCCGCTGGCAACGTGTTCCAGGCACCCACCACCCTCTGCAGAAAGAACTTTCCACGCATATCTCCCTTAAACTTTTTCCCTCTCACCTTGAAATCATGACCCTTAGTAATTGAGTCCCCCACTCTGGGAAAAAGTTTCTTGCTATCCACCCTGTCTATACCTCTCATGATTTTGTCAACCTCAATCAGGTCACCCTTCAACCTCCATTTTTCTAATGTAAATAATCCCAATCTACTCAACCTCTCTTCATAGCTAGCGCCCTCCATACCAGGCAACATCCTGGTGAACCTCCTCTGCACCCTCTCCAAAGCATCCACATCCTTTTGGTAATGTGGCGACCAGAACTGTACGCAGTATTCCAAATGTGGTCAAACCAAAGTCCTATACAACTGTAACATGACCTGCCAACTCTTGTACTCAATACCCCGTCCGATGAAGGAAAGCATGCCGTATGCCTTTTTGACCACTCTAACCACCTGCATTGCCACCTTCAGGGTACCATGGACCTGAACACCCAGATCTCTCTGTGCATCAATTTTCCCCAGGGATTTTCCATTTACCGTATAGTTCACTCTTGAATTGGGTCTTCCAAAATGCATCACCTCGCATTTGCTTGGATTGAACTCCATCTGCCAATTCTCCGCCCAGCTCTCCAATCTATCTATATTCTGCTGCATTCTCCGACAGTCCCCTTCACTATCTGCTACTCCACCAATCTTAGTGTCATCTGTAAACTTGCTAATCAGATCATCTATACCTTCCTCCAGATCATTATGTGTATCACAAACACTAAGTCCCTGGACACTGTGTGAGCAACCTGGGAGAGAAGTTAGAAGGGGCTTAAAAAAATCTCATTTTCTTTCAAATGCTTTCACTTATTAGTTATCAAAATATTCAAGGTGGGATTAAAATTTGTTTGGTTGGAGAGAAAAGGTTGTGACACACCCTCTTGGGATCTCTTTTGAGTGTGATAGGAGGTAGGAGTGCAGATACAAAAAACAGGATGAACCGATCATTGAGCCTGTTCCTGCCTCTTATAACCATGCTGGATCAACTCTAGTTTCCTGCTTACTCACCATATTCCTTGATTCCCTGAAAAACCAAAAATCTTAAGCCTCAAATATATTAATTAATGGAACATCTACAACCTTTGTATGGGAGATTTCCAAAGATTCACAATCCTCTGAGTGAAGAAATTTCTCCTCATTTCAGTCCTTAATGATTGGTCTATAATTCAGAGAATGTGCCTCTGTATTCTAGATTTCCCAGTCAAGGGAAACAATCTTCCAGTGTCTGCTCTGTCACACCTCTTCTGAACCAAGCAGAAATATTTGGGTTAGTTAAAGATAATGCATTTCAGGAGTGCACTTAATAGTCTGAAAATGTATAAATGTTAGCTATTCTGAAAGGTTTATGTCGAACAAATCTTACTTCATATAGTTGAGCATGTTCCTGCCTCGCTATGATATGGTGGTGCAGCAAAAGGTTAGAAATTAAAATTAATTGTTTCTGTATTATGTTCTAAAGTAAATGTTTACTTTAATAATGAACTAAGAACTTGATGAGCAAGTGCACCATGTGACAGAACATCTAAGAAACTACAGCAATGGAAAGAAGCATGAGACAATGCAAGCTTATAAAATCAGATTTGCATGATTGATTTCTTTTGAAATGAAATGGTACCAGCTGTTCTGTACTAGGCTGTAAATAAATGCTTAATAAAATATGATGCAAGATATATTTTCCCCCCAAAATTTCTAATGGTGTGTCCCTCCAGCTTAGCAAAAGTAGAGCATCAAAAACAGCGTTTAGTAACAACATAAAGTTAAATCTTTTCAGTCTCACACAGAAATATCTGGATTTAGCTGAAATAGTTTCTCAAAGTTAAGACAAAGTGACTGCAGGAACAATCTCAGAAAGAAAGCAGAGAGGAATAAGGAAGTCCAGTTGAACAGACAGACAGGAGGGAAGCCCCAGGGGCTTGAGGGGAATGGCACAAGAGAACATGACACACAGCCAGAAAGAACGAGAGACAGAAAAGCTGACAGACAGGCAGACAAGCTGACAGACAGATGAGCCGACACAGACAGATGAGCCAACAGGGGAGAGAACCTCGAGTAGCCAGACAGTACTAACAATATAGTGTGGCTACGAGAACAGGTAAAGGCTAGGAATCCTGCAGCGAGAAACAACTCCAACTCAACTCAGGTCCAAAACCTGCCTACTATTGACAAGGCATAAATCAAAGCGTGATGGAATACTACTCACTTGCCTGGATGAGTGCCACTCCAACATTGAAGAAGCTTGAAACAGTCCAGAACAAAGCAGCCCACTTGATTGGTCACACATCTGTAAACATTCACGCACTTTAACATCAACACTCAATAGCAGTAGTTTGTACCAAAGCTTTTTAAACAGCACTTTCTAAACCCACAATCACTTCTATCTAGAAGGACGACAGCAGCAGTTACATGAGAACACCACCATCTGCAAGTTCCCCTCCAAGCCACTCACCATCCTGACTTGGAAACATGTCACTGTTCCCTTATTGTCACTGGGTCAAACTCCTGGAATGCCCTCCCAAACAGCATCGTGAGTCCACCTACAGAAAATAGACTGCAGTGGTTCAAGAAGGTGGCTCACCACCACAATCTCAAGGGTAACTATGGATGGGCACTAAATGCTGGGCCAGCCAGCAAGGTCCACATCCTGTGACTGAAAGCACATTTTGTCCACAACATTTTCACCCATGTGACGTTGTAGATTAAGTGGTAGTTGATTTGCTGGAGGAAGTTTTCAGAGAAATATTAAATTCTAAAAACAGAAAACACAATTCACATTCAGGTCTGATAGCTGAAGAGAGAAGCATGCTCATTTTTACCAGCCTGGGGTGGTGCGAGAGCTGATATAGTAACAAACAGCCTTTGCTGTGATGGTTTCCACTCCCCTTTGGCCTTGTACCATCATTACTTCTATCTTAATCGTCTTAGCACTGACCTTTGCTTTTATTCTTTTCTTTTCCTCTCCTCTTCCCTTTCCAGGTTTCTATAAATGCCTACAACCTTCTCTATGTCCAGTGTTTTCCAGTTTAGACAAAAGATTACTGACCGGAAAAATCAATTCTGCTTCTTTCTCCATAGACACAAAAATGACCAGCTGAGTATAAATGGCATTTTCTTTTCCTTTTATTTCATATTTCAAATATGCACAGTCCTTTGCTTTTGAAATACCTTCTGGTACTGGGACATTTTCACAGATTCAATAACGCCAACTGTAAACATAGCTTCTTTTGAATCTGTAGCAAGATGTCTGTTACAATAATGAGGTTTAAAAGATTGTTGTGGTTTCTGACTATGTCTTTAATTTATCGTAAAAACCTGCTCTGAAGCTGATCTGCAAGAGTGGATGGTTTGATTGCTAGAGATTAAAAGGGTTATACGATGTTTTACCAGGAGAAGGTACAAGGTGTTTACACTTGGAGACAACAGTAATAACCTCTGTGCTATCAGTGGATAAACTGGGAATCTCCAACATGCTGGAAAAGTGGGGGAATCCCCAAAATGCACGTGGAAGCTTGTGCTCACATTGAAAAGACCAAATTCTGGTACAAGTGCCTAGCTTGTACTAGAGGGAAAATTTCCAGTAATACTCTCACCATGATTAACAGTGCTGGGGTTAGAAGTTAACAGGTTGAGAAAGGAGAGTTCCAAAGTAAACTTTCTAGAGTAATTAATCATATTGGACTGTTTCCAGAGAGGAAAAAAGAAGTCAAATGTCTACTTCACAAGACAGTGTAAAGTAAACCTGTGAAGTGCACTGTATCGGCTGTGTTAAACATGCCATTCTGTAGTAAACCATAAGTTGCCATAATGAGAGATAAAAGGTACTGCAGATGCTGGAGAATCCGAGATAACAAGCATGGGGCTGGATGAACACAGCAGGTCAAGCAGCATCATAGGAGCAGGAAAACTTGACGTTTCGGGCCTAA